>CM029359.1:27557686-27810482 GCA_017140985.1 Hormaphis cornu
TTTATTTTTTATTCCAAAACGTAATCTACTTTCTGGATAACCCTCGTATGATAACGATTATGAATTATGATTTATATTGATATTGTATCAAAATCAATGTTATTATAATAATAAATATATTTATTCAAATATTGTTGAAAACCTCAATTTATTACTACTAAGTGTCACAATCTAGCATTGTACAGGGTTTACTTAACCAGGTTGAGTAAAATGAAATAAAAAACACAAAAGGCTTTTCTTTCTTTCCAAGCCTAAAAATCAAAAAGGGCTATGCTATAACAATAACAACCAAAAAAGTATTGTAACAACTCAACAAAAAAATAAGTTCTTAATATTTTAAAGTGTCCCCAGAAACATGGTACATGGTAATACTACGTGGGCACCCCCTACCTCAAGACCAAACATTTAAAAACAAGCTACAAGCTACAACTGGGGCAGCCAAAAATTTATTAAGACAAACCAGTATACACAGAGAATTTATAATGGGATATTTGTTTTATAGTTGTATATTTTTGTTTTTCCGGTATTAATAAGAAATTTGTCGCTGAGAAAATAATACGTTTTGTTTTTTCCTTATTTCTCTCCACAACAATTTTATATCTATCTATAAATATTTGATAAAAATTTTAGAGAAATTATATACCAGTTTGATACAACAAATTTCTTGAGTGTGTAGAACAACTTGGCAAAATAAAATCGTAAAAATGTCCAATAGCGTCCTCAGAATCGTGACACTTAGAATTGGCCAATTGACCTGTTCCTTTGTATAATTTATACATATACAAATTTCCTTTTTTGTAAAAATATCCATGCCATCAGTTTTATCTTTTATCACATAAAACACCTGATGCTTTTCTCCATCCTATGTTTCACATCTCTTATGAAGGCTTTTATACGAAGGATCATATGTACTTGAAGTTCTCGTATCTTTTATATTACGTTGCCACTTACTGCCATTAATCTTTTTGTACTGTCAAGCGCCTTGTCTCTTCCTCCAAAATTATTGTAAATAATTGTTTTTGTATGATATATATATATATATGTATACATATATATATTTGTATGTATAATATAAACTCATAATTTTATTATTCTATTTTTTTTAATAACTAGTTAAACTATTGAACCCTTTTTCAGGTGTTGTGACTTTTGAATTGGATGTGTCTTAAATAAAAATAAAAAAATATATGTATTGTAGATTATTTAATATTTATTATTATGAATAATACATGAATATGCTTGCTTAAAATATAATATTATTATTATTATTATTGTTTTAGAACTCTATGGAAGAAATTGTTAAACAAATTAAACTTGAACCTTCAATTCCATTACAATCAGATGATATTGATAAAGATAAACCTATCAACAAAAATGATTTTGGTGTTGTTTTCAACTTTTTAGCCAAAATTGCTTGTCAAGTTTGTTGACAGATTTTATTTTTTATTAATAATTATTACCTATTTTCTTAAAATGTGCACTTATGTAGGTAAATGATGGTGCTGCTGGTGGAATGGCAGAGTTGTTGTCCAAACGTTGTGTTGCATTATTAAGATCTGCATTGAAATCAGAAGCTATAATGTCTAGATGCATTGACATGATAAAACTAACTTGGATGGAAAATGTTTTTTGTACTGTTTCAAATCTAGAACCTGCTGTAAATAATCCTGCCACTGCAATCGCTGTTGCAAATATTTCATCTGCATTTGATCTTTTAACATTTTTTTTGACAACACTACCAAAACAACAATTTTTAAACGCAATTAAACCTCTTCAAAAATCATTATATGAATGCATCAGTACTACTAATATGAAGGTATTAAGAAATAATACATGTAAATTATAATTTATTATTTTCAATTAATTATATTTTAGATTGGAAGAATGGCTCATGTATTTATTACACGTTTAATTTTTCATTTCCCTATGGTAAAACCTTATCTCAATGAACTTGAGGAATTGTATATTTCAATAACTGTGGTATGTTGCATTTGTATTCATTAAACTTTGATGATTTGCATTACAATATTATAGCATTCAATAATAATTTGTGTTTGTTTTTACAGTTAATTGATGAAAGTTTAAATAATTTTGAAAAAAATATATCTCAAAACTATAGTAAATTTTTAACATGTGTTACTATGCTAAAAGCAGCCAGCACTAACAATTTTGCTTTTATTGATAATTTGTCATCTCGTTTTGTTCATGTATTACAAAAAGTTTGCCGTGAGCAACCTCAGTCATCCAATACTGAGTCTTGTATGGGAATAAGTGAACTGGTTATTCAAAGCTTAGATTTGATGAAGAATAGAGTTAGTAATATGCATATTGAAACACGAAAAACTTTTATTGGTACTATTCTTGTTGGATTGATAGAAAAAACTAATGATACAAGAATAATGAAAACAATTTTAAAAGTACGTATGGTTATTAATTAGTAATTACTTACTATTATATTATTTAACATTAACCATTTGTTAAGTAAATTTGATGAAGACAAATTTAAATCAATTTTTTTTACATGTCAAAGAGTTATCAATATATAACATACATAATAAAGTATTTTGTGTTACAATGTAATATGTATAGCAAATATTTTAATTCTTCTTCTAATATAGATTTTAATATAGTAAATAATATAATATACTATATATTATCAATAAAACAAATTACTAAATTCTATATCCATCAATTAATTTTTAATTTCTGATTTCAATTGCTAGTTGTTACTTTTATATTTTGCTCATTTGCTTTACGTTTTGTGTGTTTAAACTTTTCTTAGAAGATTTGAAGATAGTTCCTTTGGTTTTAGATTAGTTATTATTGGGCTATTTACAAATTACCTAATTTTTAACAAAACTTTTATGTTATATGAGCTAACTAAAACTTTTTAGATTCATAAATAACTGTTTTATTTTTTGGTAGTATACATATTGTTTCTTTTTATTGCCATTGTTTTAGACCAGTTCCTGTTTTTTTTTTTCTTTAGAAAGTATATCTATCTTTAGACTTAGTACCATTATTGTGATTGTATAATCTGCAATGGAAATTGAAAAAGGAAGTATACTAAGTGCCACAAGAGAACGCATACAGTTTGCGCAGCTCCGTCGCTTTGAAACCACATTTTCCCCTCCGCACGGCAACTGATTAGTGTAATCCATGCGCGAGAAAATACAAGTTTCAGTCCGCCTGTCATATGTGTTCTCTTGCGGCATTTAGTATAGTCATAAGTTATTCAATATGTTTAAATCATTCAAGTTAATTACTGGTATAAAGTACCTGATATTCTTATTCTGTATTTTTAAAGTACAAACATTTAGATTGAAATGTATTTTTTGTACGTTGGGTTTTTTTTTTTTTTTTTTTTGGAACACTCTTAGGTAGAAAGAATAATCTGACTTTCTAAGTTAGTGTCTCTAATATTAGGTATGCCTAAATATGTAAACCTCGACGGTACTTAGGTTGAAGCTTTTTTTGAAATTTTGATTATTTTTTTAGTTATGGCCCAAATACTAAAAGTTTTTTGAATATTTTATTTGGTAAACTGATTGAAATCTCCATATTTGTAATCACTCTTTTGGTTAGCAGGAGGCTCAATACTATATAAAAATTTGGATTTTGATATCCTTGTTATATTCTGTGTTATGTATTGAAAACAACAAAATTGCAAAACCACTAAATTTGATTATTTGTTTTCTTGAGTGGAAGGAGCAATTTATGTGCTTTATACAACCAAAAAGTTTGGGAACTTGATTCAAATCATATTTAATTCAAAAGATTTTTAAAATTTTACCAGTTTTGTAAGTTATGATCCAAAAATACACAAATTTAGACTAATAAGTCTGCTGTAGAGGCAAAATATATTGGTACAATCAGACTGCACTAATATTGTTTGGTTTTTTTTTTTTAATTCTTAGAAGTTGGGAAATTTACAATATTGTGATCATATCATTCGTATTTGTGATTAATTACTCCAAAAAAAAAAAAAAAAAAATATATAACTATCAAATACGTAAGAAGTGCTTCAATCTTTTAATGCAGTACCTTGTATAATAGGTTGTTGGACCTACGTTTCTTTTCCTAAAATTTTTGGCTAGAAGAAGTGATTTATTCTAATTATTAATAATGATTTATGACAATGGTTAGTAAGACACTGAAGGAAAAAGTAATAGAATCCTGTAAAGTTGAGTAGATCAGACTTCGGAGTGGGTAATTTTTATTACAAAAAAAAAGAAAAGAAGGAGAAAAGAAGGTGGGTAAATTCTAAGAAAAGAAAGAAAGAAAGTAAATTCTAGGTAGAGTGAAAAGTTATTTGGAATAGAAACTCTTTTTTGGATGGTCACTTTCTTGGGTAGGTAAATGGTTTTTTGAGCATGCATAAAAAAATAACAAGACAAGTCTGCAATTAACAATTAACCTATGCACTAAAGATTATTTGAAAAAAATGACATCTTAAAGGAACATCCACAACATGTGAAAGTGGGATGGAACAGTGAATGAAACATGTAATTCAATGCCCAATTTGTCATTACTTCTGCACACAAAAGAATATTATAAATGTAAATAAAAACGACGTAGCTCGTTTTTAGGCTGAAACCATATAAACCTAAGAAGCAACAAATAGTTACCACTTATTGACTTAACTTTGTTTATTTAATCTATTTGTCTGTTTACTTTTATTTATAGCTTTAGTTTATACATATACATAGTTATTTTTGTACTAAAAGATTGTACCTACTATCTAAACATGTTGTGTAGAGGGCCTGAACACTAGAAAAAAAAATGGTTTGGAAGTTGTGGTGCAAACATATTATTTAGTATTTTTAGTTCTACGAATCCAAATATATTCAATGAGTTGTACAATTTTCAAGTTTTAAATTTGTAACAAATCTATTCAAAACTTTCACATTGTTTTACGTTTATCTACTCTATTAACGTGTGTACATTAAAATTAGTTTGATTGATTTTTTTTTAAAGTTATTGTCAACAAATAACTAAAAGAACAAAATATTAATGCAATTAATAATGTTTGGAAAACAAACATTAACCTATTTTCAAAAAAAAGATTACCGAGCTGGATCAGATTTGTATTTTACATTAACTATTAACTATTTACCAACCCAAACTTGTGATCAACTTCAAATGGTGGTCGCTACTCCAAACAGCTTCTCTAGATCAACTTGATCTATAATTTACTCTCTTTCCTTCCTTTTTTTTGTTTGTTTTAATTTACTCTCCTAGTTTGTGTATGCTATGTTTTTAATAACTTTATTATAGATTAAGTAAAATTAATTTAATATTTCAACATTTTAGGCAATTTAATTTGCTTCTTGTAAAATATTTAACATATTCTAAATATTGAATAATAATATGAAACAAAAAACTTTTTTAGATGTTAGAAGAATGGATGCATAGTTCTCAAAACGAGGGACCCAATTTACGTGAAAAATCAATTTTGCTAGTAAAAATCATGCAACATATTGAAAAGAGATTCCCAGATTTAAATACTCAATATTTAGATATTATTATACACATTTATAGGTAATATATAACTATTAAATTTATATTTCTAAATTAAATTTGTTTAATTTTTTTACATAATAATTGTTAATTATTTTAATAACCATTAAGGGGCACAAACTCTCATTAAGGAGTTTTGTTGGAGCTATATTGTTTTCTGATGTGCCGGTCTAATAGAAGTATTCTTCTTCATGTCAACAATAGTTTTTACAATCACAAACATTGTCATACTGTTTTTTAAAAAAAAAAAACTCATAACTTTTATTTCTAACATTTTTTAAATCAGTTTTTTTTTTTATAAAACATTTTATAGAGCTACTATTAAGTTTTAACTATTGATGTATTTCTGTAGGGTTGTAAATGACCATAAAATTTATACAGGCTCAAAGCCCGCGCTAGTCTCCTCAACCATGTGGTGCCACCTACATAGAAAAGTATCAGAGTTAAGCTATCAGTTTGCAGTGGCCCAGTAATTGCGCATCGACCTTTGACGCGTAGGGTCCTGGGTTTGATTTCAATCTCTATAAAAAAACTTTTAGCTAAATTTCTTAATACTATCTTGACCTAGGCTGGGCATCATCACATAGCTGCGTCAAAATCAAGCCATTTTTCTAATTATTATACTATAATTAAATGAATTAATGACACCAAAATTTAAAAAAGTCACATCTTTAGACCCTATGAAGTATTTTCATCTATATAATAAAATAAGTACCATTTTAAAAAAATTTAGGATGTGAGAGTTATTCCTGCTATACAGTTTTTTTGGATAGTATTTTACAGCTTACCATGCTCTTTAAAACTTATTTATTACTCAATACTTAAAAAATAATTATAATTTATTTTAGAGATGAAGAATTACGTAATTCTGAACTTGGACATAAATTAGAAGCAGCATTTTTAAACGGCTTGCGATGTTCACAACCAACTGTCCGTGAAAAGTTCTTCAACTTATTTAATCAACAAATTAGTCATAGATTACCAGAACGTTTACTATACATAGTGAGTTCACAAAATTGGGAACCTATGTTGACACATTACTGGATTAAACAATGTATTGAATTAATTTTAGCTACAGTTGATCCAAGTAAGAACCATACAACTAATAATCAATATTATACCAAATAAAAACATTTTGTTCTTATAACTCATATTTAGCTATGAAAATGTTAATTATTTGAATACAAATATTTAATACATTTATTTGTTTTTGTAGATTTGCCAGTGACTTTAAATGGTTCTAATTTGTCGACATCATCTAAGTTACCAACAATTAAAGAATTAATAAATTCTTGTGATTCCTCATTTCGAGAAGAAATGTTCAATATCAATGAAAATATTGTAATTAAGTCAGAGTTTGACATAGATACTAATCAAGAAGATACCATGGAAGTTGATGATGGTCAATCTTTAATAGCAAAATTAGAACACATGATTGATCGTAATGTAGACTTTATGAATGATCTAAAAGCAATGAAACTTGGAGAGCTTTGTTCAGCTATAGCTCAACTTTGTCATATGGATTCTAGTTTAGCTGAGAAAGTTTGGCTTGTTTTATTTCCTGCTATTTGGGAATCATTAAATTCAACCCAAAAAACTGTAAATATTTCATATAAATTAAGTTGTTTGTACTTATAGTTCAAATAGCATATAGTACTTATAGCACGATTACTTAGATATAATTTCATGATAAATAGTTATTTTTAATTTGTTGGTTTTATTTAGATATTATTGCCTGAAATCAATCAATTTGTTGTAAGTGGTATACATGTTATTCAAAAAGATGTTCATCCAAGTGTCATATCTACATTCTTTGAAGCATTATATCAATGTCAACCTAAATTACAATTTAAACCAAATGTTATGTTGTACATTGGTAAATCTCATAATTTATGGCATCGTGTAACTTTATCATTAGAAAAGATGATAATAGATAATAACTTTGAAGTATCTAAACAAGATTGTTATGAATTTGAACCAGAAACATCACCTCAACGAGTATGATTGTACAAATAAATTATTGACTATTTTATTCCCCATAAAAACATTTTCAGGAAGTCATTGACACCCTAGCAGAAATGTACAAACAGCTTAAAGAGGAAGATATGTGGGCTGGTTTGTGGCAAAAACATGCACAATATCGTGAAACTAAAATTGCTCTTGCGTTTGAGCAACAAGGATTATTTGAACAGGCGTTATCTACTTATGAGTCTTTAATTAAAAAATATCAAAGTGAATATCAAAGTTCGCCTGCGTCCGTAATGGTTTTACGTGAAGCACAATTATGGGAGTCCCAATGGATAAGGTGGTGAATTGTAATTTTTGTAGTTTATAATGTAATTTATTAATAATTTTTGTTATAGATGTTCAAAAGAGCTGAATCAGTGGGACAGTTTACTTGATTATTCAAAAATTAATGGCCATCTTAACCCATTTTTAATTCTAGACAGTGCTTGGCGTATACCTGATTGGAATGTAATGAGTGAAGCATTAAGTTGTGTTGATAACACTTGTCCCAAAGAATTTTTATGGAAGGTTAATATTTAAAATAATTATTATTTTCACTTCAACTAAATAATTATTGATATAATAATAATATATAGGTATGTATGTATAATATAGAGTTGAAGTAATGGTTTTGCATCCAAGTTAAATTAGTATTTAATATTGTTGTTTACTTGTAAAAAATTCAAGTGACAGATAAATTGAAAATTTATTTTAAAATCAAATGCACTTGATTTTTGAGTTTAAAATTATTTTTAGATTCCGAGTGTGACAAAGAATGTATTGGTTTTAACATGATGAGTGTTTTTTATTTTTACCATTGTGTTATTCTTCAATAATGCTCCGGTTTTTAAGGTCACTACCTCTAATGATAGACATGTGGACACAGATGGTACTTAGAAGGGTTATTGATTTAAGTGTAAAAAAATAAAAATGTTACAATTAAAAACTAAGCAAAAGTTAAAAAAAAAACATTACATATTATGGCATACATGTTTTTAACATAATTGATTTAGATTTTTGGCCATAAATTCTACAAAAATAATTGAAATAAGCTAAACCTTTTACATAATATTAAAATTATTCAGATACAGGTCTGATACAAATTTCGAAAAATTTGAATTAAATACAGAACTACAACAAAATTTTCAAAAGTTCATTTTTTTTTTGTAATTTTTGTTTGATAAAAAATTTAATCTTCCACAAAAAGTTTTGAAAATTTAACACAAAGTTTCTAACATGTAAATACATATGTTACAAAAAATTTTGAAAATCCGTTGTAACAATTTGTATAATTGTTTACAATAAGTTGGAAAATTAGTCATAGCTTTGACTATTTTTGGAAAACAATTTTTAATTAACACAAATTTATTATTTAAGATTTGAAAATTAAATATATTATATAATACAAAATTTTCTATCTGAAAAAAAGATTTAAAAAAAATCCTCCCAATTGATTCCAAACACATACAAAAAAAATATTGAAAACCGGCATTATGTTGAATACAACAATGAAATTACGCACTGTTGTGCAATTGATACTTAAAACGTGTAATAGCTTAAAATAATGGCCCAAGTGGTATGAAATTTGTACACGTTATTTAAATTAATAAACTAAACTTTGTGACTGATATCTTTATTTCTCTATTTGAGTCACTGAGCTCACTCAGAATCGTTAATTTCGTAAGCAATTTTTAAATGGAAACCGCTATTTTTTAGGCCAGATTTGGGTAGATCATATTTTTTTAGTAATTTTGTCCTTATAAACTATGGTGCTTAAGTTGAATATACCCTAGTTACAGTTGTATCAAATTTATCTACTTTCGTAAATTAATGACCCATGCAGTATGGTTGAACAAATGATGGAGATATCTAGCAAAAATGATGACATAATTTATTTTAAAGTAGATGGTTTAAACAACAACAAACAAATTTTAATTTTACTGAGCTTGCATCGTATCTTCACTGTATTTTACCTGCAGTATGTTAAGTATATTATGTACAAGCTGTAGCCTGTAACTCTGTTATTTTTAACTTAAGCACCATAGTTTGTAGCAGTGGTTCTCAACTGGGGTGACATGGAACCAGTGTAGGGTTGATCCTTGGGAAAAATAATAAAAATGGGATTTTTTTTGTTAGGAGAGACATATAGTGAGTACATAAGGTTGACATAAATCCTAAAAGGTTGAGAATCATTGATTTACAGGAACAAATTTACTAAAAATAATATGATCTACCCAAATCTGGCCTAAAAAAAGTAAGTTGTACTGCATGTCCAAACCAAATAAGTTAAACAATTTATAATAGCCAAAAGTTTAGAATATTAAGATAAAGTCTCCATTATACCTAAATGTCACTCGACAGGGATATTTTGTGTTACTCTTATTGATGAATATAAATATGTATTTAATTTAATTAATAAACCATAAATTAACAAATATATTTTTTATTAGATGTACTTATATAAAGGGTTCTTGGCAATTTGTCATCCAGATGAACCAAATTTACCAGTTGTCAATCGAAATGTTGAAATGGCTAGCATCCATGTAATTAGAGAATGGAGAAGATTACCACATATTGTGTCACATATGCATTTGCCTTACCTTCAAGCTTCGCAACAGGTAAAATGAATATAACAACTTAACTTTAGAGTAGGTCAAAGCTTTGGGTGGGTCATTGATTAGAAAGGTGTAATGTTATGTATTAAATTTAATTTATAAACAATGGATTTCTTATAACAATTACAATTCTGAGCAAACTCAGTAAGTCAAAAACTCAATAAGTTAAATTTAAATTTTATAATTTATACCTATATTGCCCAAATTGTTTTGAAACTTATAAGACGTTTTAAATATTCATCTATTCAAATAATGTATGAATATTTCAACTAGTTTGAGTAATGTTTGAGAGAGTTGCCAACAAAAAAATAACGTGATGAATAAGGGTAAAAAAAAAAATTAACAGATTACCAAAACACATTTCAACAACATATAGGCTTCAATTATGTGTAAAAGATTTGAAAATTATTTATTTTAATTTCTAATTTTAAAAACTGCTTACATGGTTTATTTTTATTATTGATATTTACAAAATTTACTTAAATATCAGTACTTTAAAATCTTATACTTTGCTAAAATATAATTGAAATTAGTATGTTGTTTTTACTTTTCCCTTTCAATAATCTGTGCAAATTTATCAATGTATAACTTATTGCAATTTCATTAAATGTATAAATTATGCAAACAAAATATGGGATTACTGGATAATTTAACATTGATAACTTTTTTAGACCCATATACTTAATATAGAAAATAACTTATAGTGCTAAGTACACCATGCTTGAAAATAATTAAATTAACACTAATGGAAATTGCCAAATAAAATTGATGTTTACTTTATTATTTAATTAACATGTCATAAATTAAAAAAAAAAAAAAAAAAATTACAGTGTACTTATACAACACTGATAAAAATGAAAAATACAACTACAGATTGTAAATATAAAAATAACTATTATGAGTTTTGATAAGATACAATAAATGCTTAGTGAATATTTAATGAAGTATAAACAAATACATAACTAATAACCCTGGTAAAAATACTGTTATTCTTACTTTATTTTTGTAACAACAATAATTTTGTACAAAATTCTTAAATAGTTCATTTATAGACCAAAGAATTTAAAATCATAATCATTATCTCAGCCTTATTTTATTTGTGATATAATTAACAAACCACCAGATATTTTAAATACCAGACTATTTAATAATTAATTTATAAACAACTGTACAATTTATCAAGACATTTTTATTTATATATCAATATACATCATGTTAGTAATTAAATAACACTTCAAATAGTGTAAGACCTCTAGAAATACATTTTTAAAAGAGTACAAAAAAATCAGACTTTTTCATAACAAAAGCCAACACTGCATTGTGTCGTGTGGTCAACCATCATATGCATAAAAGGAATCACAACACAATAGAGTGAAGGCATCTTTAATGTACTAACAAGTAGTTTTTTGCCTATGTAAAGTTGGTTACAGGCGCGGATCCAAGGGGGGTGGGGCAAGGGCCGATCGTCCCTCCTAGATTCTGGCTAAATTGTTTTACAGTATAATTTTATAAATAGTGTTCAAATGGGCAAAGCTAGGTTCACACGTGTCAGTTAAAACGTTCATTATGATTGATTCATCAAAACTGAACAAATTATGAACGTGTGAACACTTGTTTCAGCATGACTGAATTATTAAAATTTATTATCAGTCTTTTAGAAACTAGTTCTATTTTGTGTCATTTCTAATGATCAGTATTGTGTCATGAAAGGTGTGAACTTGATTCAAAATCAATTAAATATTTTATAATTTCAGTAACTATTTCATAAATTTTAATATTACGTTTTTTTTTAAATAAATCCGAAATAAATTGTTAAAATGGTTTTTAAGTGGCAGGATGATCATATTGAACCATTTTTAAACCAATATAGACGACATGAGTATATATGGAATGTAGGTATTGACAGTTATAAAAACCGAGAAACGCGAGAAAAAGCGTATGAAAGTATGCGCTCTGAATTGAATTTTCCTGGTCTATCAGTTGATGATATCAAAACAAAAAAAAAACAGTTTGTACAAACTATAAAAGTAAGCTCAACAAAATTTTAAAATCCAAAAAAAGTGGAGTTGGATTGGCAGATGTTAATGTATCTCGTTTATTTTGGTTTAAAAAAGCTTATGAATACTTAAGAGGCGTTAGTGTAGTAAAAAACAGTATTTTGAATTGAAGAATCGAAAAATGATGCGATGACTATTCAATAATATTATCATTATTGAACCATGCAAACAATTTGTTCAGTAAAAAGGATTGTCAATAGAAATGAATCAGTCATAACTCATAATGACCGTTTTAACTGACTTGTGTGAACCCAGCTGCTCAAGATATGCTAAAATTAGGAATCGTTTTTACTAGGATTGAAATAGTATTTTGACTAAGATGTTGCCCCCCCCCCCTCCCATAAATTAGTTATGAATCCGCGCCTGGTTGGTTACAATTTTTAACGTTAGAACTACAAATTTACTCATTAAAGTCTATGATTTTTAAATAAGATTTACTATCAAATTATAGTTTAGTTTCAAGGTATGTGCATAGTTATGAATATAAATATGTAACATATAATTATGGATATAATATTACTAAGTTTTTAATCTCTGGAGTAGTTTTATGTCTTGTTTTTATACATCAACTAATATTCTTGTGTATAATGGCAATAGCTCATAACTGATTAAATTATAAGTAACAGAATTCACACCATCTGTCTTAAATCTTTTTGAACCATTTCTTAAATAACTCATTCTATTTTCATTTGGTGTTTCCTTTCCATGTCTTAACATTGTATATCTTGATATGTAAGGTTGAAAACGACAAATTCTGTATCCTCCGTGGTAAATTCTATTAAACATATCATCATCTTCGCCTCCCCATCCATAAAATACATTTGAAAATCCATTTACTTCATAAAATTGTTTTCTAGTCATTGCAATAGCACCGCCAAATATAGTGAGGTATGGTAATTTATAATCAAAAATATTTATACTACTACTCATATGCCTAGGGCAGCTTGTACAACCATATATATTATTTATGTTTTCCGGCATTAGATCTACATCATGAAAAATGAAACATCCAGCTAAAGAACGTGTTGCAACTTCTCGATAGCCAACATTAAATAACTTTCCACGATTGAATTCAGCATTAAATGTTTGTTCTATAACATATATTTGATAGTGCACATTTTGTTTTTGTAAAAATGAATGTATATTGTATAAATAAGTGTGAAGTTGCTCTGTTCGATTGCGATAACAAATTATAATTGCTGTGTGATGTTGAGGTAAACAATGTTTTGGCATCCATTCGCCACCCGGTGAAACATACTCTGTAATATCACCTAGTTGTTTACTACTTACATTTTTTTGCACATCAATTAATCTTGCTTCTTCATTGATTTGAGCTATTGAGCACGAACTTATGTTAAGGAGGTCATATTCTCCAGCACTGGTTTTAATTAAATACTTTGTTATCTCATTTGAGTTAATGTAAATGATTGAAGGAACCAAATTAATGTACGCAACAATAGCAATGGCCAAAAAAATACTTATCACACAAATTCTTAGAAACCAATAAAATAATACTTTTCGTCTTATATACACAACAAATAATTTCATTTTGCATTATAAAACTTACTATTTATTAAATTTTAACAACGTAGATAAAATTTTACACTAACTATTAATCAAAAATATTTTACTATACTTAATAGGAAACATTGTTCAACAATCTTAAATGAACTAATGCATCTAATTCGCGTATTTTATTTTTTATGTTACATCATATGACAAAAATGAATTCATTTCAATACAATTTACTCGATTAATGTATTAATTATTAAGTCAATTGTCGAAAAGCAGGAATCATGATTAAAGATATCAAATTAAAAATGCTATGCTCGGATCGGTAATCGGCACTCGGCATTATAATAAATTTGCAAGTACATAGTTTACATAGTTTTTGATTAGTGAGTCATGACCACGGCTATAGATACTATAGTTTAGTATATAGCCGTGGTCATCACCCATTATCAGTTTAACAATCGGAAAAAAGTGTTATCTACTACTATAGATTATGCCTTTATCGCAAATTATTGTATATTGATACAGTTGGTATTTTTTAATACAAAAAAATGTTTTACATTTTTTCAACTGCGAAAATATTTACAATTCTTTTCGACAATATTTAAAAAATATTATGCAAAAATGTTAAATAACATGTCGAATTCAACTCTCTTCATTTCATAGGACGTACAGCGCTCCTGGTGGTGTGGGTGTCCTGGTTTAGTTTAGACTTTAGACCATAACGTAGGTAAAACGTATATCACAAGGTCGATCCACATGCATCATTTATCTATATTTTTTTTTAATATACTTATATACATTCTGTGGTTTAGTTTAGACTTAAGGGTGTCGGTGCCGGTGCGTTTTAAGTACAAAAACACGTCTCACTGGAAAAACTCTCACGCCCTGAAAAATAAACGGATTTCGATAATTGTTTTTTTGTTTGATAGAAGAGAACTTTATGCAGGGCGAATTCTAGCCCGATTCAATATTCTAATTATAATAGCTAAAAAAATGCTTTTAATAGTTCCGAAATCTGGTAGTTTTTAAATGTATTTTTCTAGCAAAATTTAATATCAAATTAGTATTCGGGCCCTATTTCAATCCGCCCTGCAGGAAGTTCTTTTCTTTCATATAAAAAAATTTTTTTTAAATCCGATTAGTTGACAAGGCGTGAGAGTTTTTCCTAAAAAAGTATTTTCAGTCGTCTAAATTTTATAATCCAACCGTTGGATTCCAACGAAATTGATGACATGTGCGTGCGCGTGCGTAAGATCTAATCTAACCGATTTCTGCAATCGCACGCGCTAATTACCTCCTTGTGTCAGGCCGCGTTTTGAATGTGTATCTATAAACTATATATTTTATTTGATAAATTTTGTTTTTGACGGTAAAGCTACAATTTTATTGTATCTTATGTTTAAAAAATCTAATTCGATGTGGAAAAAACACGTTTCCCGTAATTATTTGTAAGAAATACACAACCGCCCGGAATGACGAGTTTTACGATTAAATAACAACGTAAAATCGGCTATAAACCAAAATTGTGTAAACCAATTTTCTAAATTTTTTAACCACATTTGTAAAACTGTCTTGTTTATATTGTATTAAAGTTTCGAGACTTAAATGTAAAAACTAGAGGTTTTATGGAACAATAACTGCGTAAAATTCAATAATTCAAAATTTTCAAAATTCCATATCTCTCTTAAAAATGATCAAAATCGTTTGAAAACTAAGCAGTAAACTCGTTAAACCCTTTTTTATGAATCATATATATACATATATTTCAAGTCGAACGGAGCACTTTTGGAAATTTGACCGTTTTCGTTTTTTCCTCAGAATTTTAAACTAATTAAAAATTTTAAAAACGTTTCAAATAAAGTACCATCTCGGATCAATTAATATATCTTTTGAGGTATCGTACGTTAAAATCGGAGCAATCTTTCTACTAAGAAAAGTGATCACCAAAATCAAAATAAAAATCTTAATCGACGTGTAAAATACACGTTTTCCGTAGTTATTTAGGCCTGTGATTACTCTAGAACGCGTGGGTAGTTTGACGGAGTAGGGACTACGCTTTGGGTGGGGGGGTCACTAGTTCAGAAGTTGTGGTTTAAACGCAATTTTTTTATGAAATACAAAACTTTGAAATTTCCTTATTTGTTTTTGTTTTATATTACTTTTAATTTTTGGTTTAAAGACTCCAAACTTTCTTATAAGATTTTTACTTTGAATATATTTTCCTGTACATGATTTAAAATTTTTTAAAACTGGTTTATACAATTATTGTTTATATATATGTATTAATGTATTTACATATGTTTATACATTGTTATTTTCCTTCTATTCTTTTGTCAATATTTTTTTCAAATATTTTTCACATTAATTAATAGAAAACTACATAAAAAACTACTCTATCACCTAACCAACCGACCTCAAAACGTTGTGTTTTATCGTTTTTATATTTTAAGTAAAAATAATGTTAATTTTATTACTTACTGCAGACTTGATTTTCCACCAAATATAACTTTACATACATATTTTAATAATATTAGTCACATATATTTTCTAACAGTTGAATAAATATCAATAACTTACACAGATGATTAGCCATTAATAATATTAGTTGTATTTTTTAATGTTTTTTATAAAAACATTAACAGGTTTGTTTGATTATAAACATGTATTTGTAATTTGCTTAAAAATTTATTTTGTATTTGTTCCAAATTTAAATTATATACATAAATCTATATGTATTAAATTTTATTTAAATTGTACTCCTTGTAGGATATAATAGTTAAGTATATCCATTTATATCACATACTTTTAAAATATTCAATGTTAAATATCTTGTGAACACTAGACAAACATGAATCAAGGTGTTTTTATTATGCTTTTGTTAACTTAAATTTTTATTGTATAATAAATAATAAGTATATAAATTTAATTCATTTAAATGAATTAAGCTATAAATTTTTGTATAAAATTATTTAAGTTTTTATATGATGCGTATGCAATAAATATTAGAAAGGAATGTAGAAAGTAGTTGTCATTAATTAGTTATCTCAACTACCCTTTTTCAACAATAATTCTTTGTTGACAATATGCTATTTTACATGAGTCATGACCAAATGTTCAACAAGTAATATTTAACAGTAAGAAGTGTAAAAATCACTGTCATTGAGAAAGTTCTACTTGCGCTCCTTGTTTTTTGTTTTAAATTTTACTTTGGGACATGAAAAATGGTTTTTTTTAAATTATTTCACATTAGAATTCTCTAATAAAAATTAAATTTATATTTTAGTCTACATGATTACTCCTGTAACACTGTTTAGAGAGAAGCACAACAAGTTTTTTTGTTCACACTAGTATAAATATTATTATAATTTTAATTGATAAACTAATTTTAAATTTTTCATTATTGATAATTATTGATTTAATAAATAATATGCTATGATCAAACTTGGTTAGTAGAGATTTTACTTTAAATTTTTAAACTATTGTGATTTTTCGTAATCTTATGACATTATTGAATGTAATTGATGATTTGTAAAAGAGATTAACCCATGGGCATTTGATCATGGTTGACCTCCACGCCAGGAGGTATGTTTATTTTTTTTATATCTTATAATTTTAGTGTTTAATGAACCATGTAATGTCCGCTGTAAATATCTTATATGTTGGAATAATTAATTAAATATTTTCATTTTAGATTATGGAGTTGTCTGAAGCTGCTCAAATTCATCAAGGTTTACAAGATAAAGATTCAAATAATTCATTGCATAATATGAAAGCTATTTTGAAGACTTGGAAAAATAGATTACCTGTTGTAGCTGATGATTTAAGTCATTGGAGTGATGTATTTGTGTGGCGACAACATCACTATCAATTTGTTATTGAATATTGTTCTCGACCTGAGCACTCTTCAAATGCTGTATTAGGTGTTCATGCTTCTGCTCAAGTATACAGACATTTAATTGTGTTGTTTGCAATATTTCTGATTATGCCCTTTATTCCAGGCTATAATTCACTTTGGAAAAGTAAGCCGTAAACATAATTTAACTGGAGTTTGTCTACAAACTTTGTCTCGATTGTATACGATACCAAATGTTCCTGTAGTTGATTGTTTCCATAAAATTAGGCAACAAGTCAAATGTTACATGCAAATGGCATCCCTATCATCCAATAAACAGGAAATCCAAGATGTATGTATTATGATACTGTACATAAGTTCATGTATTATTAGCAACTAAATTGCTAAAAACTAAAATGCTTATTTTTCTTAAGTTCTAAATTTTTCAACTTTTTTTACTAGTTTCTTACAGTATCAATTATATGTTATATTAATTAATAATTACTCTACATATATTTTATTTTATTATTTTAGTGCTTGGAATCTATAGAAAGAACTAATTTAAAATTTTTCCAAAGTGAAATGACTGCTGAATTTTATGCGTTAAAAGGGATGCTTCTAGGACAAATTGGTAATTTTCTTTTTTTATTGATCATATATGGTAAAAATCATTTGGTACTTGATTGAAATAATAGATGTACTGTGTAATTTTTTTTTATATACATAATTTAGGTAAATCTGAAGAAGCACATAAAGCATTTTCTGCAGCTGTACAATTACATGATTCAATGGTAAAAGCTTGGGCATTATGGGGTGAATATATGGAAGATTACTTCACTAAAAGTTATCCACAACAATCTATGCAAACTGGTGTGGCTGCTATTATCTGTTTTCTTCAAGCTTGTCGTCAGCAAAATGAGTCTAAATATCGAAAATATTTAGCTAAAGTTTTATGGCTATTAACTTATGATGATAGAGCATACTCATTACTTAGTACAGTTGATACTCATTTTAATGGAGTTCCTCCAGCATTATGGCTGCCATGGGTACCACAAATATTAACTACATTGGCGAGTGATGGCGGGTCTTTATTACAAAATTTATTAATACAGGTATTAATGATTTTTTTCTTCAAATAGTCATTTTATTTGTATATTTAATTTATACATTTTAGGTTGGAAGATTGTATCCACAAGCAGTATATTTTCCTACTAGAACATTATACTTTACTCATAAAATTGAATATAGAGAACGTTGTAAAAATTCTGAATTATTAGCTGCAGCTAATAAGCAATCACACACTAATGATACAACACAAAGTAACAAAACATAATGAAAATATTTTCAAGTATATAACTTGATAATTAATTTTGTTAATAGATTCATCTACTCAGAGCTCTGATTCTTCTTTACGCGCAACACCAGCAATGGTACGATTCTCTAAAATAATGCATCAACAACGTGAAGTTCATCCAACAATCGTATTAACTTTAGAAGGCATAGTAGATCAGGTAAAAAATTTGTAATTTGTAGTTATTGTCTTTATGACTTGTCTTTTTTATTTAATCCTTATTTATACCAAAATCTTATTTAGAATATATTTAACTAAACAAAAATGTTTGCAAACAAATTTAAGAACAATTTATTTGTAAATGATTTGATTAGTAGAAAGTAAGAAACTAAGAGTTTTTGTTCTTCACCTTCTTTTATTTTAAAAATCCCCCATCCTTTGCATGGTTTGCCCTTAACAACTCGTGCACCCCAGCTACTATGGGGTTGAAATCTGTATTTGGCATTTTCAACAATTGACAGTGCGCACTTTATTGTGATACGTATGGCGAACACACTGGACTCTCTCCGTACTCACTTATAAAATTACTCGCGCATACATCTTACATACACAAATACGAACATTTTCAAATAAAACAAACAACTGTATTATTACTGTATTATTTTAATTTATTAATTAAGCATTTATCGCTTTTCTTAAAAATCAAAGTTATAAATGCAGGTTTCCATTGTTTAGGAAAAGTACTGTTTTGTAAACTAATTGTATGAATTAATGTTTTCCTTTTTAAATAACTATTATCTATAATAACTATTGAATTAAAGATTTTTATGTTTTAAGAATGAATTAATGTTATTTAGATGGTATGGTTCCGAGAAAATTGGTATGAAGAAGTATTGAGACAACTTCGTTTAGGATTAGCAAAATGTTACAACATTGCTTTTGACAGTCGAGGTTCAGTTGCTGATGCTCAAATAACACCCCATACATTTAATTTTATTAAAAAACTAGTGTCAACATTTGGTATTGGAATAGGTAATATTTGGTTATAAACTAATCTTAGCTTAATGTATATTATTTAATACCTACCTATTTAGTATATTAAATATTATTAATTTTCAGAGTTATTAGTAAGTAATATGGCTGTCAACAGTGCAACTACTAAAGGATCGTTCCCAGGTTCAGGCTCAGAGAGTTTAGCCAAAAGAGCTCAAACAACAATACAAGATCCTGTTTTCCAAAAAATGAAACAGCAGTTTTCTATTGATTTTGATTTGACATTACCCGGAGCCATGAAGTTACATAATATGATCTTAAAAATGAAAAAATGGATTAAAATATTGGAAACTAAAATCAGGCTTTTGCCAAAGTAATAATTATAAAGAAGTACATAGTTTATTTTATTTACCTACTTATTTACTATTTATTTATTTTTATAGGTCTTTTTTAATAGAAGAAAAATGTAGATTTCTGAGCAATTTTAGTCTACAAACTGCTGAGATTGAAATTCCTGGAGAGTTTTTGCTTCCAAAGGTACGTTTATACATTTTTAAGTTATATTCACAATACAATTTTTTGTTATTTGTTAACTTGATAAGTTTTTTTTTTATTTTAATTTAACTTGATGATTCTTTAAAACAAAAAAATAAATTAATGGAGTAGCGACTACGCTTTGGGTGGGTCACTAGTTTAGAAGTTGTGGTTCAAATGTATCATCTAATATCTGAAAGCAATGATATAACGTTGCCTTTAAAAATTTTTAGTAAAAAGTTGTCTAGTACGCTCTAGTAAAAACTAAATTAAACAATAAAAATGGTACAAAAATCTATGTATCTACGTATAAATAATATTAATTTAAATAACGTGTGAAAATTCCAAACCATTTGGACCATTATTTGAGGAGTTAATATGATTTTAGTATCAATTGCATAATAGTGAGTGTAATTTCATTATTATAACCAAATTTCACAGTTTTTCAACATATTTTTTATACGTATTTGAAATCTATATTTATATTGGGCCGATTGTATTAGAATTTTTTTCATCAGATAGAAAATTTTGTTTTACATTACATAATTTAATTTCAATTCTTAAATAACAAATTTGTGTGAGTTACAAATTTTTTCCTAAAAATAAATCAAAGGTATGAGCAATTTTTGACCATTTTTTAACTTTAAATGACTCAAAACAAAAATGGATTTTCTAAATTTTTTATTATTTTATGTATATATTTATTGTTAATATTTGTGTTAAAGTTTCAAAACTTAATCTCAAAAATTAAGTTTTTATTGAACACTAACAAACATTTTCGAAAAGTACTATACTATAGTCTATACTTAGCTCAAAAATGTTCAAAATCACTTGAAACTTGGACCAAACCTGTATTTTATCTGTTTCAATATTATGTAAAAGTTTCAGCAAGTTCCATCCATTATTTTGGAAATTATGGCCATAAAACTAAATTGAATATTTCAAAAAACACGTTTGCTGTAATTTTTAACGTTTTTAGTCAAATTTAACCTATTTTTTTATTGTAAATTTTTTAATTTTTAACTTTTAAATTTGAGACCCCTTTTAGTACAATTAGAGAGTAAAAACCTTTCTAATAAGAGGTATTGAATGTAAAAATTGGTGCATTCTTTATACCCTTAAAAGTGTTCACAGAGAAAAAAAAAGAAAAAATCATCATTTTAAAAACAATAAAATTTTTTTTTTTATTTGTTCATTTAATAATTTATTGTAAAATAAAACACAGTTAATGCTTATTATTATGTAAGTAAATGTCTTCTCTCTCCTTATTTTAACAAATACTAAGAATACCAATTTTACAAGTATGAAACCAAAGTTTAATTACAAGTATATTAATTACCCTTGAGATATCTATAAATGTCAATGTAGCTATTTATAAATAATTATATTTTTTATTTACAGTAATATTTAGCCATTTTTTATATTGTTGATCATTAATTTATTATTATTTTGTATTATGTTTTCAGCATTCACATTACTACGTAAAGATTGCTCGCTTTATGCCAAGAGTTCAAATAGTTGAAAAACATAACACATCAGCTAGAAGATTAGTAATGCGTGGGCACAACGGTAAATTATACTCGTATCTTGTTATGCACGATGCTGGTTTAGGTGATACAAGGCGCGAAGAACGAGTTCTACAGCTATTAAGAATGTTAAACCACTATTTGACCAAACAAAAAGTATTTATATATTAAATAAACTCACCAAAAAATTAAAAATTATTATTTAATATTATTATGTATTAATTCTCTTAGGAAACTTCACGGAGATTTCTATATTACACAGTGCCTAGGGTAGTTGCTGTATCTCCTCAACAACGACTTGTTGAAGATAATCCTTCATCTTTATCTCTACTTGATATTTTTAAATCAATTAGTGTTTCTCAACCATATGACGATTGTATTGAGTATTATTATAAACGCCTAGTTAATATTCAAGTAATTGAGTTAACAGTTTGTTGAAAGTAAAAACTGTCTAAATAAACTTATTGCAACTGTTATAGAATCAAGCAATTCAAGCAAATATCCAGATGTTATATGATATATTTTTAGAAATACAACAAAATTATTGTCAAAGTGATACATTAAAAAATTGGGCAACTCTAACCTATGCTTCTCCTACTGATTATTGGACTTTCAGAAAAATGGTATGAAAACATTTCACAATTTAAAAATAATTTTGCTCTAATATTGTTACTGTAAGTGAATTTTTTAAGTTTTTGTATAATTGTTTAGCTTATCCTACAATTATCCTTATCATGTTTGGCTGAATATGTATTACATCTTACAAGACTAAATCCAGATACAATGTATATACATCAAGATTCTGGTTTGCTCAATGCTTCATACTTTAAGTTTGATGTTGATGACAAAAAAGGTATTATTTGTCATATCGTGTAGTACTATCATCAAAATAATTTACTAATAATTATCTAATTTATTACTACCTATTTATTTTAGGTGAACTGGTGTCCAACCGTCCAGTTCCCTTCAGACTAACTCCCAATTTTGTTGAGTTAATGACTGATATTGGTAAAAATGGCCCTCTTACTGCTAGCATTATGGCAACAGCCCGATGTTTTAATCAACCCAATAATAAAATTCAAGCTATTCTAAGGGCCATACTTAGAGATGAAATGATAACTTCCTACAAAAAAGTACAGTAACATTTTTGTTTTTTTGTTTTTTTTTGTTTTTTTTTTTTTTTTTATGTAGAGTAGGTATATATTGAAATTTATTTATAGAAATTAGAAGATGAGCAATCAAACGACAGAGATGAAATATCTGGCGATATAATTATCAATATGGTAACAAAAGCAGTCAATTCTATAATGCATAGACTGAATAGTTTAGCAAACTTTGATGGAACTGATAATAAAGTAAGCACAATTGTAAGTGCAGCATCGTCGGTTGACAATTTGTGTCGTATGGATCCAGCATGGTACCCATGGCTGTAAACATTTTGAATTATGATATGTAAAAACTTAATTTTTGATCTCGTTTTCTTACATATTTTTTTTCTTTTTGTTCATCAGTATTCAGTATCAGATTTCTCACAGAATAAACCTCATTTTTGTTTATACTCATGTTTACTTAAGTAAAATGTACTAATGTTTTCTATAATATTGTTAGTTTAAACAGAATACTTTCTCTATTAAAACTCTATAGTTGATTAAGGCCATACCTTATTTTTAACTAATTAGTATAATATTATAACTTTTATAAATAAATAACATCAATATATTGATTATAAATTGGTTCTATTCTTCTTTTTCACTTTGCCTTCTCCACTCCCAAAGTCCCAACTATTTGGGATTGGCCTCTTCTCATCACGATCTTCACATTATATATCTTTCACATCTTCAAACACACAAACTATCCTCCTCACATAATTTTCAACTTCATACAGCCATATTTTTCAGTCTGTTAAGTTTTTAGTAATCTTTCATTCACTATTTCCCTAATTACTCTTGCTACCACAGACACATCTTTCATCATGATGTAAAATCATTTAAATAAAATTACTTGACTTTATTTTCCTACGTTATGTCGTTATCTATACTTCGTGCAGCAAAAGAACCAACTGGGTAGCAAACAAATAGTGCCTTAAGCCATGCATCCCTACTTTGATTACGCGCTCTTACAAGCAATCAACTGCCAACACTATCCCGCAAAGACAGCGTTTCCTGTGGCCAGTTGCTTACCCAAGGCCACATTGTTGCCACTTGGGGAGAGAATTAGTCCTTAGAATTGCAGAGCACCATCATTTGGTTGCACAAGAGAGTTGCGTTTTCACACTGCATGGAGTATAGTATTAATTCATAAGAATTCTACCAATTGACTGAATTTTTTAATTCAAATTATTGAAGTTAAACTCTTAGACTATGAGCGAAGCAAAGAATGCATTGATAATGCAACGCTGGTTTTGAACGATTGACTGAGCTTTGTAGTTTAGATTAAATCTGTAGACTTTACAGTCATTGTTCTATAAAACCTTTTATTTTTAGTTGAAATATAAATACAATCTAAATAACCTATTAACTTCTTAGTAGTTGAAAATGTACATATCCTTAAAATATTTTCAAGAGAAACATCTAAATTCCTATGATTTGTGTGATAAATGGAAAAAAAAATAAGGTTCCCAATCACCTTATGGATAATTTTTTTTGGATTTTAAATATTGTACGGATATTTTTCTAATTTGAAATATTATCATGATTCTTACGGCCTACTTTTTATTGGATAAACTGAGCTTGCTCAGAATCATTATTTTTATAAGCAATTTACCAATGCATACTCATTTAATTTACAGTTTTTAACTAAACCTTCCAAAACAATGATCTACCCCAAAGCAAAGTTGCTATTCCATCAAGCTTCTCACCCAACCTCGAAAGTTCGAGCTTTTTTTTATTTGTCGTTAAAACATTTTGATAGTTGGTCAATAATTAGCTAAAATATGTTTAGATTCTGAACAAAGTGAGGAACATATTAATTTTATGAAGACTTGTTTTTTTTCTTAGTCTGTCAAGTATAACTCCTGAGGAAAAGTTTTGATCTTAACTTGTAGACTAACTTTTATTCTTGGTGCATTATACTAACTGTTTTCAAAATTTACATTATCTAAAAGTTTTACTCAAAAATTACAAAACTGCCAGTTTGTCTCTTAAAAAAATGGAACATATCATACAACCTGGAAATTGCAGTGTCACATTCACATTGATTTTCCTGAATCATAACCATATAAATTTGATTTTTGCAAAAAGTTGGTATGTCTAGTATGCCTATGATAAAGTCACTTAAATATCAGTAAATCCAATTCATTTTTGAAAGGTTCTATTAAAACAGAACTAATTTGCATTAGGAAAAGTACAAATTAATATAAGTATCAATTATTCTGCTCAATGACAAGTAAATAAATCTTCAACACATTCTATGAGTTAGCAGTAACATAAGTTTTGTTTTTAAGGCAATCAGTACAAAAAACATTAAATAATATAAAAACAAGTAAAATCATATTTTAATGCATAAATGAAATAGTATCTTAGTTTACAATGCTAAACATAGACAACACTGAACAAAATTATTATAATTTTAAAGACAATAGAAAAAATAATAATAATAACACTTTGTTTAATGTCAGTTGTATAACTGATTTACAGTTTCTGTACCATTTTAAAAGGTACCAAAATAAAAATTCTTCTAAAAATTTTTCTAATATTCATAAAATATACAAGAAAAACCCTATAAATGATTGTAATTTTATCTTACAGTTAATGATAAATTTTAAGTATTTATATATATATATATATATATATATATATATATATATATATATTGTACAAAACACTAAATAATGACAATTTTAACTATTATATTTAATTGTTTGTGTTGATAAATAAAAATTTATTGACAGATAACAAAACATATAAGCAGTCTTGTTGAATACACACACATATAAACCGGGATGTATAAATATACTCATGTTACAATAGAATAGGTTACCAAGGAAAAATAAAAGTAGATACATAAAAAAAAAAATATTATTATTCTTAATATTCATTAGCAGCAAATAAAAAAATAAATCAGCTAATTTTAACTTTTAAGTAGTTAACTAATAAAAAAAAGTAAATAATAATAAATATAAAAATTAATAACAAAGCAGAAAAAATGTTACACTTGATAATTTATAGTTAATACTAAAACAAATGATTAATACTAAATACTGAAAGAAATGTATCCAGAGAATTCAGATCTATTATTTGAATTTTTTCAGACCAAAATTATACTCTATTCCTAATAAAAATAAACCAGATTCCACACTTCTCGTAGCGTTAGAACTTGATTAGCCATCTACATGATACAGCAGATTTCCATCATAATTGGCAACATTTGATGCTAGTTAAAATTATAATTATGGAAAAAGAAAACAAAGAGGTGCAAACACTTGGTTACCTGGTTTATTTTTATTTGAATGTAGTACAAAACAATCGTTATTAAAAAAATAAATAATTTTATACTTGAGACTAAATATTACATCAGTAATTTCTAACCTTAAGAGGTGCATGAATTAAAAAATGACAAGTACAAAATACATAACAGATTATCAAACAAATACAAAACCATGGTAACCTGTTAGGGTGTAGAAAACCCAATAAAAACAAATACTAATTGGCTAGTGTCAAATAATAGAAAACAACTGGTCTAATAAATGAACTCTTTGAATGCACTATTTGTTAACAAAAAAACAAGTCAACTCTGATGTAAATTATCATAAAATACAAAATAATTTTAATAAATAATTTATAGTTTTTTTTTTTATTTTCTAATGAACAAAAAGGATCATAATAAAAAACTGTTGATTTTTTAACTAAATATCCAATTTTTTGTAGTGCAGCAGTTGTGCGAAAACAAGTGAATATTGCACTAATCATGAAGTGCAAAATATATTCAATTTTGTAATTCACAAATTATGTAGCACCACATAGCGATACAACAAATGAATTTAATGACAATTATGAACTAACTGCCCAGTGAATCAAACATAATTTGCTGCCAACTTTTCTCTCATTTTAAATAAGGCTTAATAATTACTGCTACTTGTACAAAATAAAATTCATATATACATTCGGTGGGAATAATGTTAACAAAAAGTAAAATATAATATTTTTGAATCTATTTACTAAAACATTTTGATACAAAAATAATAGAATTAGTTGTAGATATGACAAAAAAAAAAACAATATTACTATTAGCATAATTATCAAAACATACATTTTGATAGCTTAAACATGATACTTTTATTAGTATGAAATGCAATTATGTTTATGGTCTGAACTTTTTAAAGATTTTAAGGATATGTTATCAATATTAATATTTTGTAATGATTGATGCTAAATAAAAACCAAAATTCATCACTCTTTTAAAACATTGTTATGTAAAAAAATAAAAACAAGGATTTCATTGTTTCATCCACTTTTATAAGTGTGTCATGGAAGTTATAGTTGAACAAGAAATTGTTATGTTCATTTTAATAATATTTAACTATATTATTGTTTAAACATACCTTTCAGGGAATATTGATACCAAACGATTTATTAGTTTATCGAGTTTTTTTTTTCACTTGTTTGGCTAATTTTCTACGTTTTAATATCATATCGTACAGGGCATCTAGACCTTCTTGAAGGCCATCACCAGTTATTGCACAAGCAGCTTGAATATGCCACAAGTGATTTAGTTCATTTAGACCTAACAGTCTTTCTAATTCGGCAGAATCTCGTGCTGCCGGTAAATCTTGTTTATTTGCTAATACTAAAATTGGTACACCTGTATTTTCTGGAGCTCTTGCAGTGCGAGCCAGTTCCATTTTTGCTTCTTCCATTCGTTCTACATCTACACTGTCCACAACAAATAATATGCCATCAGTGCAACTGAAATTAAAATTTAATCAACATTTAAAGTCAGTATAGTAAAATCAAGTTATTGATGAGTTCAGAGAAATAGAAAAGTATAGATAAATAATTTAAAATTAAATTTATATTTTACCGAGTATAACTTTTCCATAACGGCCTAAGTTTTTCTTGTCCACCTACGTCCCACACAAGAAACGTTTGTCCTCTGGCCCTTCCAACAGTGCCCTTTACTTTTTCACAGTTGAATCCAATAGTAGGAACTGTATTAAGGTACTGATTGAATTTAAGTCTGTACAGAGCTGTAGTTTTGCCCGCACTATCTAGGCCCAACATGACCACATGCAAATGACTTTGTGGTGTAGGGAGTGCATCCAGCAAAGATGCTGAACTCTTACCCATGTTGGCCCCCATCGTTTTGCACTCAAATACATAACACCCTAAGACACAAAAAAGTTATTAAAACACTAAAACTTAAGCACATATTTATACTACTTCACAACAAAATACAAATATACGGTTTTCCTAGTACCCAAGTAAAGATAAAAATGTATGTGTATGTGTAAAGTAAATTGTATAATAACATTGTTCATTAAAATAATATATTTTCTTATGTTAAAATAAACTTACACCCATACTTTTACAAAATACTACATGAAATCATCATATAACTTTGGAAGGAAGATAAATAAAGTTACACGTTTCTTCAATACTATCAAAATAACAAGTTTTTATGTGGGATTTAGTTGAATTAATTCAAAATTAATATTTTAACAATTCAAATGGTATAAGGCAAACCAGACTTAATGATATCTGTCTTAAATCTCAGTTATCTCAGTAAATCAAACATAAAAACTACAGATAAATAGACATTCAATTTTTAGTTGTCTCACAACGTTTACTCTTAAACATTCTTATTGACAACTACATATCTGGACTAAGTACCCGGTTAAAACATTATATTTTTAATAGAACTTTTTGAAATTTTAAAGCCAAATGGTTTTACTTTTGTACATTATGTTAGGAACAAAATTATGTCAACAATAGCGCTAACCTATCCAGTATAAAAACACAAAAATTAACTTGACACATTTCATTTTATACAAAACTTTCTGTTCAGAAAGTAGCAGTCTACTGCCTACATTAAGTATGTCAGTCCTTCAATTATGGCAAACGTTATCGTGGACTCGGCAAATTATTAAGTTAAGTTTTTGATTCGATTGTGTTCTCATGCCGTAGTGCCAGGTAGTGCTCAAAGTCGCTAGTCACGAGGTACCTAACTGTTTTTGAAAGACGACAGCGGGTAAAAAACGGGCCATTTACCTGAATCAAATGCGCCCCGTCACGGAGTCGCTTTGTCGACGGCGTTCGTCAAGCGGTAGTTGAAAGACACGGTCAACTGCAGCATTCGTAGGACGGCTGGCCGCCATTCGTGCGACGAGGTGGACACCAAACCGTCTGACGACGACGTCGCTCGACTGCGGCCGTGGTGTGTCCGGTTAAGTAAAACACTGACAATAGGGGGTGTGTGGGCAGCGGTCAATGCAAAACGGTCGGACGTTAAGACCGCTCGTATCTATATGACAAGATTCCCACGCGAAATGGCGTCCTTTCAGAACTCGTGTCCGATGATAGGAAAACCGATCACAATATAATGGTTTATTTTAACGAAAATAAAAAATGAAATTCGAAGACAACGCGGCATTCGCTAGAACGGCGAGAGCAATTCACAAGCACACGCCTCGCATCGTCGTCATCAACATTCACGTCCCGAAGGCATCTCAAAAATATGTTGTTTTTTTTTTTATACCTGTTATTTGTTTACCAGCTGATTTCCATAATAATTATTCTTCTTATCACAATTCACAACGGGTTCTACTTGCTATACTTACGAAAACATGTTGGCCGTTCCGCGTTCGTGCTCTACACTCTCTTTAGTTCTCTCTAAATTTATAATTTATTCTATAGATAAGTATAGTATAGTCTTTATGGTCTCTACAGACCATAGAATACCAATCAATATTGTGTTTATGAAACGCGGTCAACAAATTACGGTCTTGGAAACCGGTCACTACTACAATAAAATGTTAATTAATTTATTATGTTTTAATTAATAAATTAATATATTATTAACTTTAATCGTTGTCGTTACTCGCAGGTCGATGGCCCGGTCAGCCCATCAGAAGTATCAAGTACCCGGCTCAGTACAGGGGCATTCTAAGCTTTGGTTAGGTGCCGTTACCCGTTAGCATTTTAGAAAACAGTCGTTCGATTATCAGTTTATGTGCTCAGTGCTCCAAATTTAGAATCTGTGAATTTTGCGAACTGTCTGTGAATTATCTTTTCTATGGTGTGAAGCATAGACAAGTATACACTGGTGTCAACATAGATAAAAGATTTTATATTTCATTATTTATGGGTGTGAAGGCTTAAATTGAGTTTACCAGCCGGTAGCCCCCCAGAATTCTTGTCTTTTTTCTTACAACCATGGCTATAGATACTATCTATAGCCATGCGTACAACTCATAAACGGATGTTTTTTAATGTTTTGAGAAGAATGATGAAATTAGAATTTCTTACCCGGGCCTTATTTCAAAGTTATAATACACACAGTTTTAATACCTTTTCTATGACACACATTCTAATGTCGATGGAAAATATAGTATTAAATTATCAGGTTTATAATATTTTGTCGGTCCAAGAAAAGTTATCCAAATAAAGTTAACTATTGTACACTGTACAGTCGATAATCGATAACCATTTTTTTATACGGGAACTATTATTATTGGTAAATTCGGTAGTTGAGTGGCGACTGGCGGAGTGCCTACTATCATATTATTTGTTTAGTTATTTTTTCATACCTTAAAAACTAACGATTTTCGCCAATATTTTTGCACAATTAATTAAAAGACGTCGAAATTTGCTAATATCGCTCATTTCCATAAACTAGAAAAATACCCAACAGTTAATTAATAAATACCTACATTTTACTTTTTGCAAGTAACAAATTTGGATGCAATTTAAAATATTCTAGTTAAATGTTTAATATTTTATAATTAAAAAATGATATTACATACTTATATAATATTATTATCGGCGTATAATAAACACAAAACCCAACAATTATATATATGTACGGTACAAATTGTACAACGGACGTCATGTTTTGTACTTAAAAAGTTTATTTTAGTAGATTCATTTATCTTTAAAAATTTGGCTCTTCAATCTATAGACATCTAATATTATGTGTGTATGCTTTAATCTTCATTGAAATTTGAAAATAAATGTAAAAACGATTGTAATTTTTAACTTCCATCAAGTTGTCTACAGCCCAATATTTTTTACAAGAATCCTGAATTTTTGCTAGAAACATAGATAATAAAAAACTACACTTACCGTTGGTAAACATTTCTGTTATCTCTACCGTCAGTGTATCAAAATCACGGCTATAGATAATTATCTAAAGCCGTCATCAAAATATGTGAATGTGATAAAGGTTCACGATGGTCGGTCGGCAGCTGTCCGGCTTACTTTGGTATACGGACTAATACATTTTACTTATTAGAATTTAAAATTAGTCCATTCTTTGGTAGTTGAAACAAAAAAAACTCGAGTTTCAGAATTGTAATTGGTATGACAGATGCAAAAATTTTCCTTAATCAATTATCAAAATTCAAATTATACTTCCATAAAGCAATGTAAAATTGCTATTGATACTTATTAAAAATAAAATGATGTTCATGTTAAAGAGAGTACTCTTGCCAAAACATGTTTTTAATGCTGCACAAAGTGTAGTTTCTTTCAAAAGTAAGTACCTGATTAGTCACTACAACTAACATTTATCATTAAAAATATAATGATTATTATTGGTGTCTATTGCCGATCGGTAACTTTGCATGTATGATGAACTACCTATGTAATTATGTGCATTTCCTTAACGTTCCATTATGTATTCTTAGTAAAACATATTTATTTACAATTCTTGTAATGGGTACTTGAATCATACTTGATACTTTTATTTTAGGTCCAGGTGTGTTAAAAGATTGTTTAAAATTCTACAGCAATTTGTACGTGCCTCCAATAAAAATTTTGCAGTTTCAACCTGTAAGTGTTCAGCAAGTTCGTCATGAAAGTTTTTTTAAAAAACGTTAGTATTTATCAATAACCTTTACTTATTTGTGTTAAATTGCAATAAATCATTATTTATTAATGTCTGCTAGATACGGCTGATCATATTTGGAAAAGTGTGACAAGTGTTAGTAATGCTGGCAAAAAACGTGGACGTGGTAAAGGTGCTGGTAAAAAAAGAGCAAAGAATCTCAATAGAGGTCAAATCCTTGGTGTAGGTGAGTATCTATTGTTTAGTCATCATTCATATCGTTTACACAATAAAAACTGGCTTATGCGGCATATAAAATTTGGTCAGTGGTAATTAATGAACACTTCTAAAGAAGGTTCTTGTAATTCAGTGAAATAATTTTTATTATATTATAATAAAATAATCATTTATATAAGCTTAAAGTCTAAACGACACTTCATGATGAGTTGGCTATAAGTGACATTTTTGGGGTCTAAGCGCAAATAGCAAAAAATATATGAGGACCAATCTTAGTACTTTTGTTAAGGGAATAAATGACAAAAATTAAGGTATAAGCACCAATAACTTCATGTATTACATGAAAATCATTCTTAAAACTTCAGTAATGATCAAAACTAATTAAACATTTTATAGCTGTAAGTATCTCAACAGAATACACAAAAAATTACTCTATAGAAAATCTGAAATCTTGTTTTGAAAAAAAGTTATTGGATTTTAAATATTAGCAACACGTAAAATCCGTTTTTATGGTCTGAAAACTTCAAACAATTTTATTTAGCCTCATTTGTCATGTACACATTGATAATTTATGTATTGATATTAATCAAAATACTAATTTATTGATACAATTTAATATTTACAATGATTGCATTACTATTCCATTTTTTTTAAAATACATAAAAAAAATCAAAATTATTAAAGGTATGGTGAACTTGAATTTTTACTTATTGAAAGTTAACTAACCAAAATTGTGATTTCACAACCCAAATGTTAATAGATTGTAAAGGGAGTTTATTTTTTCCACAGGTGAAGAAAATATAGTGTGGCCTGGCCTCAATGCCCCTATAATTAAAGGGCAGGATTTAATTAAAAGAACCAAATTGCCACCAGATCCTGAAAGACAAGCTCGTCTTATTAAGCTCAGAGATTCAATGGGTACATTTAGATCATTGCGACTTTCTCCAACAGAACGTGGTTGGACTGGCAACAAAATGCCTGGACGTAGTATAGGTCCACCAGATCCTATTAATGAATGTAAAGACTTCTATACATATTTTCACTATTATGCACATAAGTACAAATTTGTTTTAATGTTATTATTTTTTAGATAATTTTGATGGTTTTGATACCAAAGTGCTAGAACTCAAAACTGTTTTTTGTATGAAAGCAAATTCTGGTCGCTACAGAAGAATAAGTGTTGTTGCTGTTACTGGTAATAAAAATGGTTTGGCTGGCTTTGCTTTAGGCAAAGCAGCCGATTCTAGAGCTGCTCTAAGGCGTGCAAAAAATAGAGCGGGACAAAAATTAATGTATATTGAACGATACGACAATCATACTGTATTCCATGATTTCTTCACACAATTTTGCAACACTAGAATATTTGTGGAAAAAAGGCCTGAAGGTTATGGTTTAAAATGTCATCGAGCTATAAGAACAATTTGTGAAATGATTGGTATTAAAAACTTGTATGCTAAAGTGGAAGGTTCTAGCAATTTACAAAATGTTGTGAAGGCATTCTTTTTGGGATTATTAAAACAAGTAAGTTATTAATTGTGTTTAAAAATCTAGATGCTGTGGCAATTACTATGTCAGTATTCACAATTACAGTTATGTCTGTTTAGTGTTGTTTATGAAGTATAATTCTAAAGAAAAAAAGTGTTTTATTTTTTAACTCAATAGCCCCTAACATTTCTTGCATTTAAAATATAAGTAGATATAACATGTGAAGTTATATTACTAACTATTAGTCTCTTTATGATTGATGTTAGTAGTTTTTACTTTAATTCTTCAAATATTTGCATTTTATACAATATGCTTAACTTTGGACTTATTGAGTAAATAATAAATGTTAACAGAAAACTCATCAACAATTGGCCGATGAAACAAAATTTCATTTAGTAGAATTCAGAAGAGAAAATGATTACTTACCAGTAATTGTAGCATCTCCAAAAGGATACGTTAAAACAGATTCAAAAGAAGCTCCTGAGTTTTTACAGTATGTTATGGATAATAAAGTAAGGTTGAGAAAAAAGAAATTCCCTCCATTCTACACCAAAAAGAGTCATTGGTATATAAAAGAAAAGAAGATGGAAAGTGTTCGAAATATGGACAAGGTATATTAATTCATAATTTACAATTTTAAATTATTTTAACTTTTTCTTTGTCTTACTAGGCAAAATTAAATTTGATAGCTGAATATGGTGAGATACGAAGTTTTTTGACTGATAAATATCCAGAATGCAGACCAGTTCAAAAGAATTCATTTAAAAAACAAACTGATGAATCGGAAGAACAATAATCAATTTTGTAGTGTAAAATAGAAAACGTACATTTTAAAATATTAATTATAAATACATTGTTTTTTTTTTCAAAATGTATGTACAATTTATTATCTACATTTATAAACATTCAATTAATGACAATGAATAACAAATAGCTTTGTTATATAACTTATTTGGTATTGCTCTTTTCTTATTAACATTTTTAGAAATATAATCAGTAAGTATTTTTTACTAAAGTTTTGCTGGTTTTCATACTTAAGGCACTGCAGATCTTTCTCCAGCCCAGGCTCTTAAATCCAACTTGGGTATAGAAGAACTAGCACAAGCTACCCTCTGATTTCTGGAAATGATAAAAAATTATGATAAAATGCCAATTTATGGATGTTATTTTTCAATAAAATGCTTACAAAAAAGATGGTTTTAAAAAAGCCAATGGTTGAATGAGAGCCATGTCGTCAGAGTTATCGCATAATATTCTTGCTAAACTACTTTTCTTAATTTCTTGTAGTTGAACTAAAATATAAATATATTTTTTTATTTATTATGATACATTTTATTAGATCCAATATTGTTTAATATTTATACTTAATTACCTAAGTCGAATGAAGACGGATGTCCTCCTTCTTCATAGTAAAACCTATCTCCTCGTCTAAGCCTAGAAAATTGATCTCCAATAATACACACAAAAGTTGGTCCCACTAAAGCATCTTTCATTGGTTTTTCTGAAACTCCTCCTATGTACAAGTCAATTTCATCTACTGAACCATATAACCTAGCAAGTCTGGTAATAGTCTAAATGGAAATTGTATTGATCAACATTTTTTGTACATTGTTAATAATATTAATAATAAAGCATAAATACTGAAGGTTCCATATATTCTTCTAAGTCCTTCCAACTGTTGGCTTTTTCATAACCACACACTTCACGCCATTCATTATATGGTGGTAAACCATGATCACGACCTCTCTGTACATTTAAAGCTACTAAATCAAGTCCAAAATTAAGGTTGCCTTGGAACAAATGATCAGTTATCTAAAACAAAATTTATGTACATTAACACTAAAAAACCGGAATCACTCTAAGTCGCGTAGGTAGTATGATGCTATGGGTCACTATTTTGGAAGGTTTAATAACGATTCTGAGTAAAGTCAATTTACCTGTTAAAATTAAATTAAATATGAAATAAAATCATATGCATAAATAAACTTATAATAATTGTATGGTAACAATATAATTTATTATTAGTTTTAAATTAGGCGCTAGAATTAAAAGAAGTAAAACAGTTTAAAATTGTCATAGTCGTTTAAAATCTAAATTTTTTTATCATGAAAAAATATTGTTTTAACTAATACCAAAAAAATCGATCAAAAAATATAAAATCCCAAAGTAATTGAATGTTCTATTTTTAGAATTCTTAAAAATAGTTCAAAAGTTATTCCCACGTCTATAGAATAGTAATTTTAATAACATGAAGAAGTTATTGTGATTACATAGTGGTAAAAATAAAAAAAAACACACATGTTAGAACCAATATTTTGCTACACTCAGAATCTAAAATTAAAATAGAAAACACAATATGACCATTACGGTATTACATTAGTAAAATATGTTAAATTACCTCTCTTGTGAAGAATCTATCAAAATTTTGTGAACTTTGGAAAGATAACCCTCTTATAAAATCATCTAAAGCTCCGTCTTTGTACAGACTAAAGGGAGCAAAGTGCTGTTTGCTAAGCACTAAATTTTCTCGAATATTTCCAAATTTTCCATAACCACTGTAATGATTAATAAATGTACATAAGATCAACATTCATACCTTTAGTAATTCTTTTTATTTATAAACATATAACATATAACGTACTGAATGTTTCCTTGAATAAGTGTGTGACCGAATCGGTAAGCAGCAGTAGCAAAAGCATTGGTTATTCCGGCATTTAACTCTGGATCGTAGTTTCTTGTCCATCTATCACTCTCTGCAGGTGATAATCCAAACTTGGTCATGTAACTTCTTCCTGTTTGACAATAGCATTACTTATGGTTTGTATAGAGATGAAAATTGTACAAATTAGTTAAAATCTTTTAATTGGCTTACCCAAAACAATTGGCAAAAATTCATTGTAAGTAATGTGTTGAATCTGGGCAATTATAATTCTTCGAGTTTCTTGAAATATAGCCTCATCGCTCCAACGAGGATTTAGTCTGGAAAGCTCAAAAGCAATACGATTATGTTCACGTAACCATACTGTATGTAATAGAGCCAAATCAATTTGTTCGTTAACACGTCCATCGCCTGTAAAATTAATTTAATGATATATATATATAGATTATAGAAGATTATTATGACATATATTGTAATTATTATAATATACTTTTCCAAAAATGTTGTACTACTCAAAAATTTTTTTTAAAAATTCATTAAATTATTACTCAAATACTTTCATTAAAAGCTTTAAGTATTTAGGATCTTTTTAAAAAAGGAACGGAGAATTTGAGGTAGATGTAAAACATAGGATTAAATGCAGGTGGATAAAAATAGAGAGAAACATTGGAAGTTTTATGCGATAAGAGAATTCCAATGAAGCTGAAAGGTAAGTTTTACAAGGGTATGGTGAAACCTATCATGTTAAAGAGTTTATAGTTTTTGGCGTTAGCAAGAATAGAACACTAAACCGAGGTATGAAGGTATGAATTTATAGATGAGTAGAGTAACAAGAAAACTGAGACAGTAGATCAAAGAACAAATATGTAAGAGTTATTTAGAATTGTTGTAGCTTCTCTAGCAAACATGGACAAAATGAGAGAAAAAGATTGACATGGTTTGAGGAAACTAAAGCACTAAGAGCATTAAGCTGTTATGAAAAAGAAATTTGAAGAAAAAAGAGGTATTATAGGTATGAAAACCAAAAATGAGATGGTTAGATATAATACAATGAGGGCTTTTTATGTGTGTAGGCCGTAAGGGATATGAAATATTGAGGCAAGTGGAGATTTAAGACAAGGATGGCCGATCCAAATAGTATAATAGAGGATAGAAAAAAAAGAAACTGAAGAATTTGTATTGATACAAAAAATTTTTGTTATTTTTGTTAGACTTTTGTACCTAACCAGTTTACCATACTTAAAACTGCATTTTGATAAATATACTAGCTTATTCTTCAGACAAATACATCTATAATTTTTACGTTTTGTATTTATAGTAGGGAAGTACTAAGTAGCTAGACAGATAGTTTAATTGTATTTTATAGTTGTATACTTATAGTTATGTGTATTACATAAATGAAATATTAAATTATAAGTAGGTATTTAAATAGTTAGGTATGAAGTAGGAACTTAAAATGCTTTGGCATTTGTAGTTATCCAGAGATTATAATATAGCCATCCGAATCCGGCATCACTCTCCGTTTTCAAAACAACTTACCTGCCCTGAAACACGCAGTTCTGCCCGTGTCGTCAGAGCACTCTGAAGGATTTCCTGGTAAAAGTTGTTTTCCTCTGATATTTTGTGATTGTAACATTCCACCTTTAAAAGTTCTCAGACTCTGTTGAGTGGTCAATGATGATCCATAAATATTCGAACCGTCAAGGTATGCGGTGATTTGATTCATCTACAAATAATGATTTGTATAGTATAAGTTACCTACTTTTTAGATTTTTGCCTCTAGTTGACATACTATACCTATAGGTAAAATGACTTTTTCAGCATTAAATAAGAACCCTAATATATCCCAGTAATTAAAAAAAATTTAGAATATCCACAAAAATTTACTATTTTATTGTTAGTAGGCACCTATGTAAAATCAATACATTTTTTTCCACACTCAAAATTTAAAAGGAAGTAGGTAAGTCGAGCCACAGGTGGAGTAGGTCACTGTTTTGCGCTTTATAATTTATATACAATTTTTAAGCAATTAGGTATAACTCATGACCTACTTCCAAGAATTAGTTTCAATTCTGAGCTAACTAAGTGGGTCAATTAATGTTCAACAAATTGTAAAAATTAAAATTCTATAATTAGTGCAAAAATTGTTTAGGTTGTTTAAAATTATAAAGAGTTTATTTTAAATCGTTTTAATTGATAATATACATTCAATCAAACATTATACCTACAATAAGTACAACAGGCATATGCGACTTACGTATGAGAAACAATTTTATTTTTGGTGTATTGCAATACTTGTATTGAAGAAGCCGCCTACCGACGACATTTCTAGAGTCGAATTGATGAGTTTTTTTCAATATTTTGTGTCAAGCAACCTTGATTGAGTTAAGTAATACTCTATCAATTTGACTGTAAAGACGATTAAACTATTCATACAGGTACCTACTTCAACAATGTTTAAAATTTATAAAAATATCAATTATAACTTTTTTATAAATTATAAATTAAAAAAAAATTATAACCAATTTGAAATAACACAAAATTATCAATAGACGAATAAAATAATGCATGGGAGGTAGAACATCCTCATACCCCCCGTGAGGACTCCCCTGGCGCTAATGCACCGATCTTTACGTTTGATACCACAAAAAAAATACCAAAAAGGAGCAGCACAATAATTAATATATATATATATATGGTGAACTACAAAAATCTACCTATGGTGGGCTGCAAAAATCTATGTAGAACAACCTATCGTATAAGGTACCTATACTTAATGAAAAAATCGCGGGATACTCCTTATACATAGGTACGTCGAAAAAAAATAATGTATTATACTTAGCACTCTTAACTTTTGTGTGGTATTTATTGTACCGATTAAAGCATTCCTAGTGTACGAAAACGTCATTACAAACCGGAAGCTAAGCAGAAAACTAACCAAAATTTCAAAAAAAATTCAATTAAGGTACCATCTACGTCCACTTTCCAAACTATTAAGTTCTATGACAATTTGCGATCAAACTACTTCTACTAGGTAGGTACCCAAAAAAGTGATCACTGAAAAAAAAAAAAAAAAAAACATCTTTATAAAACAATATAAATCATACTACCCTAGTGGCATAGTTCAAAAACCAATCGGTTCCCTTTTTTCATAAGTTTATTCACAATGGCCATCTGCAGTTTCATACTTTTAGAACAAAAAATGCATTTATAAATAATAATGAAGTATAAGAGAGTTTGATGCCTCTACGCAGCCGCAGAAAATTTGAATATTATAGAATGACCAGTAAATGCGTTATATATAACTATGTAAACTTCTTATAACTTTTGACAATGCAGCATACACGACGCGTTTATGCAATGAATTGACGCAATGAAGTTGAATGATGAAGTCATCGAAAACAAATTCTTGAAATTGTTTAACCACAAAGATAAAAATATGCTGTTTTTATTGTAAATGTTAAAACTTCGATAGGTACTATATAAACTGAAAACTGAAGATTTTTTGAAACAAGAACCGTGCAAATTTACAAAATCCAAATTTGCAAGGTTCTGTAAATAGTTCGGATTTAGAATAATAAATTTCCTTTTAATTGAACTATACTGTTTTACTTGATTTTTCATATTTTTGAATCATAACGCAAGTTATTATAAAAATTTCAAACAATAATTAGAACTAAATACCTACCTGCCAACTATCAGAGGTAGATTATAATGTGCCAGTTTTTCCTAATTCAATTTTCCAAATTTATTTTTATACCATAAATATACAATAACTGAAACTTGCTATCAAAAATTTGAGAAATGATATTTGTTTGGAAATTTTATATGAGTAAAAAAAAAATGATTGGAAAAACATTTATTGAAAAACTTTTATTGGAAAATAAAGAAAATAAGTCTTGGGAAAAGTGTATATTAACCTTAGAACTAAGAGGTCATATATGAACTTACTTTAAAAGATCAGAAAAATCTACTATCCTAAGGTGTCGTTATAGAAGAAAAACGGGGGGGGGGAATTGTAAAATCAAAACATTATTCTCTACGCACACGATCTAAAATGAAAATGATTATCGACCACCTTAATAAGTGCAAACATTGTCTTTTTAGAAATCCAGAATCATTCTTTAATAATAGAAGTGTTCTGACAATAAAGTACAAGGCACATGCAATATACTTCCAAGTACTTCCATGTACTTCCGAGGAGTAATTCCGTGTACTTCCGAGTACTTACGTTTAAATACACACCAATACAGTGGCGTAGATACGATTATTTTCTGGGGGGGGTTTATTTCATAATTAACTGGGGCAGACTGGAGGGTTGTCGGCCTACTATTTTAGTAGGCACTAAGCGGCCCAATACGGTTTTGGTTCTGGGGGGGGTTTAAACCCCCTAAACCCCCCCCGTAACTACGCCACTGCACCAATATATACTATCTCAAGTATATAAACGCAGATTATATACGTGCTGTGTTTACTGAGTAAATTTGAAGTAATTTTGAATTTTTGCCCATCACTTATCTCCGCCAGATATCTGGTAACTTATCCACAAACAGAACCTATTATAAGTACCTATATGAGTTATTTTTTCCGTCACCATATTATTCATACCTACCTTAGCAGAGTGGTCCATTTTTTAAAAAAATTGAAACTATAAAGTTTTCCCACGATAGATTTACTTTGTTTCATACCATACCTAATTTATCCTGCCACAAAATATCAGCCCAATCAAACAACATTTAGGAGTTTACTTATAGGAGCAAAGTAATAATTTAAAAAAAAAAAGTTATTGGGTAGTGCGCTGCGCATAAATAATACCCTAGCAAATTTTTAAAATGTTCATGCAAACGATAGGGTTCTTGTCGAAAAAATATTTTAGGTTTAATCCACCACTATCCCCCCAAATGTTCGACTCTAGTTGTGCCTGTAGCAATAATTATGTTCATACTTGTTCTCTGGGTCCAAAATTGCACTCCGGACGCGGCGCGGGCAGTGACCTCACAAACTCCATACACCGCTCACCGAACGGTCCAAACATGTGATCGTTTCGTGGGATTTCTATCTGGAAACAGTCGGGGTGCCGGAGCGAAGTATCGATTTCCCGCCCGTTCCTGCAGCACGATATGCCGCTTCCCATTTGACCTCTGCTGATGGGCGTGTGGGTCGTGTCGTGGTCTAAGAACTGTCCCCATTGCATCAACAGCATGGTGTAGTTCTCGGAGGGTGAATCTATGTCCTGCGTGAAAGTGATGCTGACTTGCCGCGCGCTGGGCAATGGCGACCCGTCGGCCGCTCTCGATCTTGGCGAATTCACTCCTACACGCGTGTGCATATTATGGAGTTGTAATTTTATAAGCCGCGATTAAATGTTAAAGAACAAAATTTATAAATTATATATTAGAAGACAAAAGTTTTGCAATCTTGTGCAGCAAATATGATACTGCAGGTACCTAACATAATATTATGCTACATTATGCAGATCAGTGCTTCGAAATTCTAAAGCATATTAGGTATAAAATTATTAATTATTAATAATATCATAAATGATAAAAGTAAAAAAGCGGGTAATTTCTAGGTCGGGTGGGAATTATAACTTGGTAGCTGCATATAACAACTTCACTTTGCAAGGTTTGGATAATGAAATTTAATGGGTATTTATATTAAATCTGCAGTTAGCCATGGATTTCATATGAAAATTACCATTCTGAACGAGCTCAGCGAATTAAATACTCAAAAATAATTCTAAATGTTTAAGTTTTATGTTTGGCTCAAATTTATTTCAAACTTTCCTGACGTTTTAAATTTATTAATTTTTAAAACGTGTGAAAATATGAAGAAAATAAATACACCAATAACTTTTGTATTAATTTTACCCATCCTAACAGGTTAAATATAGTGTTTAATCTATGGTCAAGTACCTATCTAAAGCGCACAAAGGTATCATTTAGGTTTGATTGTTTAAAAGTCTATCATACAAGGTGCTGCATACAAAAATTTAAAGCACTTCTACTAGGTACCTGAAAAAATTTTATCAGGCAAAAAAAGCATTGTAAAAACAATATAGCCAATATAGGTAGGTTATATATTCCTCGCCTAGCTCAAAATCTAATATGTAACACTTCAAATTTCATCTTCTCTTTTAGTCGTATTGTATTTATAACTATTATAACCAATGAGTACCAACTATACCAATACAATATTTGGCGTGTGTACTTTGAATTAAAATTGAATACACTATAATTTATTAATCAAAAAATTATGTAAAAGTATAACACTCCAAAAATAAATATCTCTATAAGTATAGCAAAAGTACTTAAAAAATCATTCAACTACAAACATTTTTATTGAAAACTAAAATCCAAGTATTTCATATAATATTTCTTGTAGGTACTTATTGTAATTGTAAATAATTGTTGTTATTATTTTTTATATTGACTTATGAGTTGAAATATGATGAAAATTGTCATTTATATTTTTACCATCGGGCTGCAAACTCGCGAACTTTTCATGCGTTTGGACCAATATAAGCAGAAGAAAAATAAACATAGTTTCTGCGGTCCAGTTTTAGTTATAAAAGTATGCATTTATATTTATATTTATATCAATTTGAATGCTATTGAATAGGTTTTTTAGAAAATCGATTTTTGATTTTGAGATTAAAAAACCCTAATATTATAATTTTATATTATATTGTTTATATTTATTTTATAAAAACGTTATCTATTGATATATTTTGTAGGTACCTATTTAAAAAAACAGTGTTTCCTGTATGAAGAAGCATACAAATAATTCATGCATTTTTTCAAAACTAAAAGCGAACCAAGTACGTGTGGACGTATTGTAGGTTTTTTTGCCGCTTATTGGTCGGTATGAATAAAAATACCTATGCACGTAAATGGAAGCCCCTGTACAGTGTACCTATACATTTTAAAAGTATTCAGCAAAGATAATATAATTTATGTTAGAGAGCATACTATATTATAATTTGAATTAGGATCCCATAAAATGTTTTAGTTTTTATACCTTTTCTCTTTAATAAATCCTTAATAGATACGTATCTGCAATCCGCAAAAAATATATCATGCTGAAATTTAAAGAATTGTTTTATTAATTGTACTAAACAACGACTTACCGTCTCCATACTTGGGGGGAAGAATTCTCTGTAAAGCAGTGCTTGCTCGGCCCCAAAGCTCATGTTGGATGTTATTGCAAGATCCATCGGTCGATCTATATTTGTGAGGTTGACAAAATGATGTCCTAGGACATGTATCACCAAGTACCGTGTCTAGAATGCTAAAGCTTGGTAGAGCAAACGTACCCTGTTCTCGGGTCAAGTTAAAACTACAATCATTGTTATAATTGAACATTGTTAACAATTATGGTAGGTAAAACATTAGTTATATACAGTTGAAAAGTAATTTTAGAATTTAGAGAAATCAAAATAGGTAGTTGATATAGAACATAATAAGTACATACCTACCTACCAACAAAAATAATTTTTTACATTGTTAAAATTAAAATTTTTAAGATTGTTAAGAATTTTGATCAAATTTAACCTTCATATAGGATAGATTTTAATAATAGATTATAATATAATGATGGAAAATTATTTGTTTTAAGGTTTGTATTGTTAAGCTTATTTTTTTGCAGTTATATAATTATTAAATACCTTCTATCAAAAAAAATTTTACTTTACCAGTTTTGTATAGTTTGCAGATATTTGGTATTGAAATTGTTACAAATTAATATTGTAGTAACACGAGTTCTGCTCAGAATCGTAATTTAATATAAAACGTCAACCTACATTTTTAAAATCACTAACCACTAACCAGTGACAAGGTCGCGGTCACTAGGTACTCTGCAACTCACTACCCACCCAATCACCATTCTTTACATTCTTTTTAAAAACAAACGGAAACTAAAATAAAGAAATCTTAACCATGTACCCACCAGGTACCAACCTGAGTTTTTGTCTTTTTTTAAAAGTAGCTACCTACATGAAATTTAATTTTAATTTTTTTTTCAAGTGTAATGATTCCTGATTTTGCATTTGTATTCAAATTATAATTACCTGTGAGTAATACATTACACTGTATGCGTATTTCATTTAAGGCGTAAAACATTTCCGGTATAATTTTTAGTATATTATTACCTAGTCCAAAATTAGTAAAATACATTAGTATGAAACATCCTTCATAAAATTTTATTTAATTGCAGTACGCCATTAGGAAAGGAATACTTATGATCTAATTTTCACTCTTATATAGTTATATAGGTCTCTACCTGAAAAGAAGAAACTAAAAAGTACAAACGCACCATAATAGGTACCCATCAATTACACAGTTAGACCCTGACCGCCAGGGTTAAGAATAGGCGTTACAACTTACATTAGGTACAATATTTTGATCATCAAATGACTAATTTTGATTTGAGACTTAAGTGTATGTATATTGTATAAGTATACATTATTCATTAGTTTGATATTTATACTTATACTATATAAATGTCTGTTTTATGTTTCAGTTACATTTTATAAAAATGTGCAAATAATTTTACCACTTAAGTATAATTAAAGTTAATAAAATGTTTTATTTAAAAGTTAAATGTAACTTCAACTTACAAAATAATTATTAAAATATTGTTTGATTAGTTATATCTTATGATAAAAACAAAAACATTACGTAGGTACGCGGATTGCAGTCTGCAGAACATAAATTATATTGTGTGCAAGTTCCCAAGCTTATACCTACATAATATTTCTGCATAGGAAACTAATTAAATTATACCTGTGCCTCAGTGAATTAAAACAAAATGTCTTTAAATGAAACAACACTGCAATAATATTTAAATAATTAAGTACGACGTGTTATACAGATACGGTACACCTAATATTACATCAATGAATTATTTTACCAATATACTAGACGTTTACCATTAAATCGATTCCAACATTTGATACAGCCAAACTTCATAGTACGAAACAAAACATGTTTATACATACAATAATTCACAGCTTATTATATTTTACCATTTGTGACTGTAGCATACCTAATTGTAATAATAAATTATACTCACTTGTTCACGAGTCCCACACTGGCGTCCACGGACTTCTGTGCCTGTTCCCCTTGGGTGAGTGTCTCGTTGGTTGTCGGGAATAGTTCCTGGTGCCAGGCCGCGGCGCTACCGGAGGGCACTAGGATCCGTTTGGTAAACAGAGACGTCACTAGCACGCGTCTCTCGTTGAGCTGTTGTAGCGCGTTAGCCGCGGCTACGTTCAGTTGTGCAGACGTGAACGGCGGTATTTCGACCGGCGGCGGTGGCGGCGCTTTGATGACGCCCGTCACCGAAGTCTGTTGACTACCTGTTGACACATTAATTGATTAATTTATTAGTATATTATTATTATTGTTATTAGTAAACTTCTAAAATTATTTTATGTATCTATGAATTAAATTCTTTGGTTAGTACCTATAAGTATACAAAATGTGAACCGATTTTTGAACCAATTCGACGATTACGTTAAAACTATAGGATAGAAATTATATTTAGCATATCTATTTTAAATATATTTTTTGAAATGATCAAAGTTGTTTAGCTACGCTAATACTAATATAGACATTAGACAACAGAGTAATTGCAAAAATGGAAAAAGTTATAGTCATAGATCATGGATATCAGGCTATGGCTGGGTAAGTGTAAATGTAAATAAATAAAAATTTTTTACTGTAACTTTTTCAATTTAGAACTCTCAAATCTTTATGGCCTCTTAAATTACCATGTGACAACGTGGAGCTACCAGAAATCGAGTATGATTGTAGATAAAGATCAAATCATTTTTTAAGAAGTTTTCGTGGTTTTATATAGTGATTAAAAAAATAAATAAACACACCATGTTTAAAACCAATACATTCTTCACTACACTTAGAATCTTATAAATGTTTCATAAACCTTAAAAAATAAATATTATACCTATGCTAGTAGTTTTTGGTAAGATATAATAGAACATTCAAAAGCTATATTATGACAGTATTATAGGTACCTACCGATAATACAAATAGAATATTTTACACTCAGCTTATAAGTTTGTATAGAAGCTTGTAAAAACTAAAATTGTAAAAATTAAATGTTATTTTACAATAGTAATTTGAATTATCTCTCACAAAGTCACATACTATATTATTATGATGCCATCGTGTCATTTTGATTATATACAATGATTAAATCAATGATCGTGTATATATATATATATATATATGTATAATATATGTGTTTCGCAGAAAAAGTTCAAAAAAATATTACTGTCGACTGATCATTAGTCATTGTTTATATGTATCTACCTTACATAATGATAATATATAGTAACCACAATGAAATCACTTAAATATTATGATGAGTATACCGTATACCTATAAGTATTTTTTCATATGAGTTAATTTGCATAATACATTAAGAACCCGTTTGTGACCAGTTTTATAAATTATTACCGCGCCATGATCTTGATGAATAGCACGTATACCTATAGATCAATGACTTCTAAATGTATATTTATATCCATGGAATTATTTTTTTAATTCCTCGGGTAATGAAATTTCTTAGATATTTTCAAGAAAGCCCTTTAAAGATAGGTAATTGGCCCCAAATGGTACGTACTCTGGTTAAAATTTTGTTTTTTTTTTTCAAAGTATAACCCAAAACAGATGATTTCGTAATAATGATTTTTTTGCTGGTATTAACTTCAAAGACTGTAGTTGAAATGTTTTCATACATTATTAGAACAGACAAATGTCAAAAAATATTAATAGTTTTTGTAAATACTCAAATAAGTACTTAGAAAAAACTTTTGAAATACTCTCTAAGTAAAAAAAAATTATTAATTAATAAAATTAAAAATTATTACACCTTCAATACGATTATTATTCCACACATTAATTTTCAGAATTTTTATCGCATCAATAAATCAATTGTTTTGTTGGGAATAAAAACCGATTAAATTCCAATAATTAACGTGTGATAGACAAAGAAAAACAAATCGACGCTTCCAATCCTCTTAAATTATTCTATAATTAAAGTATATACTATAGTAATAATAGTAAATGTTTTTTTTTTAGTAAAAAAAAATTTCAAAAATTGTTAGCATTTAAAACTTAAAAGTATTCTATTAAATAATATAAAATAACAAAAAAAAGTATTTAAAATACTGCGTATTATTTGAATAATTAAACAATAAAACTTAAATTTTAAAAGTACCTTTTTAAAAAAGTTTTCAATGCCGACAGAAGTGATTGAATAGGTAATTTTTTTACTTTTACTCAAATACTTTACTTTGAAAGACTGCCATTGATTATATATTATAATCATTGATGATACAAATACACATAATATCACATATATGTACCTTTATGAACAATTATATAACTATATAATAATTTGAAAATAACTAATAATATATAACGATTTTTTACTGAACCCAATGAATGCGTAAGTATACAGTATAAACCTACTGGGTACTCTTAATTTTGTATGCCTATGCAGTTTAAATCTTAAAAATCTACCTAAACAGTATAAAATGTCCCAGGAAATTAGTAATTTTGTATTATAGTTATACTCATCACCACAGACGACGGCTGGTCCTTGGTATATTCAATAGTGCGCTTGGAGAGTTCGATAAGTATTTCGACCATATTTGTAAGTACATTATTGCAAACGCTTAACAGACCTTCTCATTGTTAATGAAATTTAAGAGTTTGGGGTAACTGGGCAACAAATCTCGAAAAAAAATATCTTTCAGAATATTAAAAATTTTTTCTCTGTTATTATAATTTGTTATATGCTATTATTATTAGGAAATAACAATTTTTCGTGATTAAAAATTAAAACGAAGACCTATAAGTTAATATAACACATTATTTCAATGAATTAGGTATGAGCTGAAGTATTGTTTTGAGCGTTGATCTTAATGCTTATTGCTTACTGCTCAGGTTAAATTACTTATTTTTCAAAAAAAATAATATCAAAACAATTAGATGCACACATTAATTTCTTATTCAATGGTTCAAACTATATACCTGTACATAGAAAAATAAAAAAAACATGTTACAATAAAAAAATGAAGTTGGTAGGAGTAGGCGGTACAGTTATTTTAACATTTAAACAATTTAGAGTGTAATTAATTAATTAATTTTTAAATGCAATATCATCGTATTGATGTTATACGGTTATAATAAAACAAATAATACCTATTTATGCTGTAATATATTGTTTAATATAATTTAATTTTAAAAAATAATTAATGCATACAGCTCGTAAAAATAAGAACTACAGTAATTACAAGAAAAAAAATATATATTAATAAATTCAACGCGTGAAATATTCAACACATAATTTTGATACCAAATTTAATTATTGATATACCTAAATACACAAATTAGAATTACTGAATGTGGTACCTAGCTGTGTTACCTACCTAAGTACTTCATTATAATTTGGAACTTTCGTTGTACATAATACGTGGACATGTTTTAGTAATGTACGAGAAAAATACTTAACGCACCTATACTTACATGTTTTTCTACTTCTTATTCTAAAGTAGGTATAATAATTTTAAAACTTGCATTGTAATTGTTGTTAAAATTATTAAGTACCTATAATACCTATACACACAAATAAAAAATACAACAAAAAATAGGTTATATGATAACTTAGGTATTGGTTTTTGTTTTAACTTTTTTTAATAGGTTCGAAAATAATTAGTGTAATTAAATAACTCGTAAACTGACCACGTTTTGCCATTTTGTTGAATATTTCTTTTGAATAGTTTAGGTACCAAATGTTTAGTTAAGTATATAAGTAATATTTATTTTAAAAATAATTATAATCTGTGATGGAAACAGCATATACAGTTATTATAATACCTAATAATAACTTTTTTTATGTACCTACCTACTTAAAAAAAAAAAGTTTTGATATAATATGTTTTGGGTTACTGTATAGTAACTATACTATAGTTATTAGCTGCTTCTTAGTTCTAATTATTGATGATACACTCCGCAAAGACCTTAGCCTTACTTTATATAAATTTGCATAATGCATTCATATTATTACTAGGTAGTTCCTCAATTAAATTTATATTTAAATATTCCAGAAAACCCACATAGACGTCTATATAAATGAACTGGGCAGGCAGTGGTTGACTATGGAAAAAATAGAATAGGGAGACGCAGCCAAACAAAAAATAAATTTTTGTAATGATGTATATACTTATATAATATCATTAAGAGAACATAATTAGAATAGGTTACGCCGTACGCGGGATACTCCTCCCACGCCCTCTCTCCCCAAATCAAGCGTTGGGGTCAGGGGCATATACTCTCTTCCTAGTAATTTTAACTAACTTTTAGGGTAATGTTAGTAAATATAACTTCCCCTCTTTTACATGCTGTAATTTTCACCATTTGTCAATAATTTACTGTCTATATGTCTTATGTACCTACTTCACTTGTTGTACTACCTGTAATATCGTAAATAAATGTATTTCCAATACAAAAACGTTTCTACATTGGACTCATTAATATTTGACATCAAGTTACTGAAGTCATTCAAACATCCGTAAGTAATACCATTGATTTTATAATATATTACAAGTATATATTATAAAATCGATGGTAATACCTAATCGGGAAAAATATTGTTAGTTATTATGGTGTTAAATTATTATCATCCACTATTGAGTTGCTTAAGATCTATAAATTGTGACATTTTTAATTTTTCATAAACGAACACAGCTGATTTGGTGCTACCGATGTTGATTGTAAAAATTTATAATATATAAATACTAAATATCTACACAACCCGTATAGGTATAACAGTTGCTATACTAAACAATATGAGTAAAATGTCTGTAAGTGTATTAAATTTAAACGTACAAATTTGAAACAAAGTTTTTAACCAAGTCTATATAATTATTCTTCTCAAGTCTGCTAATTCTTATACTAGGCTGTAATATGCCGTCAAAATCAAAAATATCGTCGTTACCTGGATTTTTTATTTTTGAAGGACAACAGACGCCGAACTCGTTGACAGCCAGTTTGCATGGTTGTTTTTTGAGTTCAGGAAGTTCCGCGTAAAATGACAGACAGTTGACTAGCGGCCGGCACGTTCCCAACTCACCGCTGGCCGTCTTGCACGCGCCACCCTCAGCCGCGTTCGCTGGCTTCGCAAACTGTTGCTGGAACTGCGGGGGAAGCACCACGGCCGGCTGTCGCTGCGCCTGTTCGGCGGGTTGCGGCTGCACTTGCTCGAACCGCACGGGTGGAGGAGGTTCCTGCGATTGCTGCTGCTGCTGCTGCACGCCGTTCAGTCGGTCCTGGATGCGCTGCTGAAGCGCGAGTTGCTGCCGCTGGATGTCCCGGAACGCGAGCAAAAACTGCTCTTGTTGGAGCAGCAGCGAGTCCCTGTGCGCCGGGTCTTGCGGCCGGGCTTCGAGCGCCTGCTGAACCTGCAGCAGCTCCACTTGGACCTGGTTCTGGCGGAACTGTAATTGCTGCTGTTCCAACTGCTCGGGGAATATTTCCGTGAGGAACGGTTGCTGTTGCTGCTGCTGCGACGGGACTTGGGCCGCGGCCGGCTGTAGCACGAGCAGCAATAACGGAACAATGTAGACGATCATTATTATTCGCGTAGTCGTGTTGAGGTCTGAACGTGCGGACGTCTACTGAACGGCGAACAAGAATCATCGCGCACGTCGGCCGGTTGGATACAGACGCGCGTCTGCAGTTAGTTCACGTGGGTCGGATCGCTCAAGGCCACGTTCGCTGAACGTATAGTTCATAATCCGTTTGCGTTTTTAATGTGAAATGATTTTTTTTTCGCAAAACCCAAACCGGTACTAAGTTACATGCCCACTGCCGTTACTTTTAGCACGTTACATTGTTATTTTGTATTTTAAAAAATACTCGAATAACTATATAGATGCTCTGCTGCTGTTTACGGCAGATGACCTTGAAGCTATAAAGATTACAATTACGTAGGTACATATTATATTGTACATATAAGAATCTAGTTAAAAATGTCCGGAAAAAATGTCCACAGTTCACAAACAAAAATGTCTATGTTGTAATAATCCTAAGTTCAAGACACAAAAAAAAATACTGTTTTTACAATTTCTACCTATTGTCAGTCACGATTTACATACCTATTAAATTACATAACCCACGACATTATTGACAAAAATAAAGTGAGTCTTGTATTAAAAAAGGAAATAGGAAAGAAAGGAAGAAAGGATAAAAAGTAGTAACATAGATAGTAAATTTGATGTCGGGTGAGAAGTTGTTCGGCAGATGGTCTACGCTTTGGAGTACGTATACTTCTATTAATACGTGTGTATAATATACAGTGTGTTTCACTTTAAATTAAAGATCTGGGCAAGTAATAAAAACACGGGTAATACTGTATTATGTAAAGCTATCAGAGTTACTTTAAAAAAATAATAAATCAAAATGTGGTGTCAAGTTTGAAAGAGAAAAACACAAAAAAATTAGTAGGTAGGTATTATACATATATGCCCAGATGGCTGTATTTGGAATTATTTCTGGTGGGGGGGGGGTCTATTGAATATCTTTTATGACATATTTAATACATTATATAATTATTTAGTGTTTTCAAATCTAGAAGAAAAACCTGAAAACCAATACACAGTACAAACTCAGAACCTGGGTGGGGTCCAGACCCCCCAGGCCCCTCGAAAACTACTACTATCTATATAATATATATATATATACGTATATGACATAGATATACGTAAAAGGCAGCTGAAGCATAAGAGGTTTAAGACTTATAACAGTGGTGTACACAGGTTTCTATCTGGGGTGGGGCGATCTAGGACTTGCATACTTTTGAGCACACATGTCAAATACGTAGCTTATTTACAATATTTTGGCACTCGTTTACTCGGCGCCGTCGCCGTCGCATTGCTCCACCAACACGAAAAATATTAATAAAATAACAAATTTTTAATAACTGTTTCAAATTTTGGGGGGCGGGCTTCTTTGACCCCCCTGGCTTATAAGGCTAATATAGAATAGTTGATACTTTTGTATATGTTATACGTATAGCACGTAAGTACACAATCAACCCAATATTACTTATAACTTTTTTACTGAGTTTAACATAGTTCACTATCCACTTATTTACTTACACAAAAATAATTATTATACGATATTATGATACCTATCGTCACTTGCATCGCAATCGCGTATGAGTTATTCACACACCTTACCGGATAATAGCAGCTGGCACTTGTTGTATAATACTATAATATTATGATACTTGGACCGATAGAGCATAGTCATCTCGTATTTTTTAATTAAACGCGTACACGCGTCACACATTACAAATATGTGTAGACGCATACGTACAAGTATTTGTATGCAGATATACATATTATAGTATACCTATAGGTAATAATACATTCATATACCTACTATTTATATCAAAGCTTTTGGAGTTCTGGCTCTAGGTTTTCTGTCTGGTTTTTAATAACAACGCCAACTACACTACACACTCGAATAAAAAGTCACGATTATAATAATACGAGGATTATTCACTATCCAGAATAATATACCATTATGTTTTGTATATATATATTTATTTTAATTTTGAATGTCGCATACATTATCATATTTTGTTCCTGTATAGTATTGGTCTAGGTATTGCCATTGGTGACAATGCAATAGTAGTTGGTACCTACAATTATTGTTGCACAACCCGTGGAGGACTTGTTAATGAATAATTCCCTGTAATATATGTTCAAGAAATCTTACTTTACAATCCACATTAGATTATTGCATTATTGTTACTTTGGCTCAGGCTCTCAGCTATGTATTAGACCTTGATAATCGTCAATATACCTAAGTACGTAGGTTAATTGAGATACAATAAGATATATCCACTTATTTTCTTAGTCAAGCAATAGTATGTTAGGCAAAAAAACAGTAGTTATAAACATATATTTGTATATTGTTTATTTAGCGGTATTATAATAACTTATATTTACCTAATAATTTTGGTTTTATATCCTGCAGAACATTAAGTGTAGTGGAAGTCGTCAGTCGTCAGTCGTTTTCTGTTTTATTTGTGAATACTATTTTGGGTAGAATAGAATTTCCTTAAAATTTACATACCTACCTACTGTCCCTTTATAAATACCAGTAATCTGCACGATATGGTAGGTACAACATTTATATTTGAAACATTATTTTGATATTTTGTTTATTATTTTTAATTCAGATCAAATAACATAAAAGCAAAATATTTAATAGTGTTTCAAATTATAGGTACTTGATAAATGTTCACACATTGTTCAAAATCGATTTTGACCAAGTTTGGGTATAAAATATAACTTTTTTGAATTTGTTAAATTTTGCAATTAGTCTTTTGTTTCCATAAAATCTTTAATTTTTCCTTTTAACTTTAATCGTTGTTTTATTATTTTCGTTTTATTTTATTTTTTTTGGTGTTTAATAAAAAAATGTATGTATACCACTAGGTAAAAAATATATATAGTTATAAAAAGCCGGGATTACTTTAAATGTTTAGGTCACGTGAGTAGGCTGACGAAGTAGAGACTAAACCTACGCTTTGGGTAAGTCACTGGTTTGGAAGTTGTGGTTCAATCAATCAAACGTATTATATTTAATCGCTACACTAAACTTCTCACCTAAGTACCTGACCTCTAATTTGTTCCCTTTCGTTCCTTCATTTCTTTCTTTTTTCAATGCAATACTACAACGTTTACTATGTTATGTTATATAAGGTACTGCATGAAAAGATCGGACTAATACTCGCCTCTTGATTGGCGTTTTTAGTCCAAATATGTAAAATTTCAAAGTATCACTGAAGTCTATAAGCCTATAAGAAAAGTTACTGGCTTTAAAAAAGTCGGAGCGTTCCTTCTACACGAAAACGTCATCATAATTCTAAAAATTTCAAACTTCTCGTCGTAAAGTTTTCAATTTCTTTTTTTTTTTGGGGGGGGTTTTTAGGGTATAGGTAACTCAAAAAGTAAGCAAAATTTAAAAGAAACTTAGTACCAAAGTTCCACCGAAGTCAATTGACTTATTACAATAGTTACTGACTTTAAAAAAAGTAGCATTCCGTCAGGTTTCTAACTGAAAATTTGTTGACAGAAAAATAAGAAAACATCATTGTAAAAACAATACATTCTATGCTGCGCTTAGAATCTAAAATAACTATATAAAATCAATACACATTACGAGCTTTGTTCAAAATCTAAAACTGCTTCAAAGTAAAGTGCCATTTCGGTTTTAACTACCTATGTTTGGAGTTACAAATGTATAGGTATACAATGAATACAGAATAGATATCATATATATGTATTTATATTTATCATTATTGAACAATCAATACCTCGCTTTAACCTAACTCTTAAAAGAAATTTTGAAAACTGATTTAAATTCGATTAGACGTTTACTTTTGATCGACTTTCCCACATTTTAAATTTATTTGTCTTAAATTCTCTTAATAAAAAATTAATAATTAAAAATTTTTTTTTTTTTTTTTTTTATTTGTAAAAATTTAGGGGATAAATTCGAAAATGAATAAATATAGAAGAGTCTATAAGTAGATAGGTATCAAAAAGAATTCAAATCAGCTTTCAGAATTCATATCATGCATTCATATCAATAGCGACCATTCGGTACGGTACGTTAAAGATTGCTATAATTTGCGAATAAATATAAGATTATAAATTATAATTATGTAGATATATGAATCAGTCTACCTATTGTTCGACGCACGGTGCAAGTACTTTCAGGGATTTTGATCGATTTTTGAATGGATTGTACAGAAAGACACCTCAACCGTGGCCTTTGTTTTTTAGACGTTATTCATTAAGTTTCAATGTTAGACATAATATACCTACATACAATCTGTAATTGAAAAAAAAAATAGCTACGTACCTATATTGCACTATTGCCTTGCCGCGAACGTTAATTATTACCACATGCACACACAATACGTGTCAATACGCCTCGGCACAAATATACTTATTTGAATAGTTAGAACTAACCTACCTACCTACCTACCATGCGACGATAATGATGATGATGATTTCAAAACCTTGATTCAATGACAATAGCTTTATTGTAATAACTATTATAATAAAATATCTATTATTTTTTAACAAGACAAATTGTTTTAGTCATTAAGTAAAATAAGTTGTAATAACAATAAATGTAATCCTGAATTTAAAAACAAAATAATTGTTAAATTAGTTCATAAAATTATCACGAATATAGTATAATATTATATGAAATCATCGGCTTTTTTGCCTTCGTGATGTGATGAACTGTCATACTATTATGTATAACATTTTCAAAAAAAAAAAAAAAAAAAACAATAACACGTCAATTAAATAATGGAGTATTCAAAATTATAGTGTATTTTAGGGTTGATTTTGTTTTTTGGGTACAACTTCTTAAATATTGAACATTTTAAAAAAGTTGATGCTGTAATGTAGCGAGAATAGTGTGCCTAAGTTTCGCTACCGGAAAATGGATTTAGTATTTACACATTAAGATTGGAACATTTCCCTAGGTTCTAGAAGTTATATGTGACCCGAACAAAAATAATATTTGTAAAACTAATAGCTTTCTCACTCTACTCAGATTCTAAAATTGGTGATATGTTACTATTAAATTAAAAAAAAAATTTTCCTTAAACGAAATTGGGGGAAGGTTTATTGAATACTTTGATCTATCTGCGACACAATAAGCGGCCGGCCACTATACTCTTCAAATCAAGCACATTACCTCATCGACAACGCATGGATTCCAAAGCAAAACAGCTACCTGCCCAGTGTTCATGCTATACTGTTGCCACTGACGTATTGGTCACAGCTGATAATACAAAATGGCAAAAAAAGTTGAATTAGGGGCCACTTTTTGAGTCGTCCACAATAGAATGTTTGATTATTGTAACTATCAGAATACTAAAATGTATGTGTATGATGCTACTAGGTCAATATATTATAATTTACAACAATACAGGATTACAGGAAAAGTAAAAAAAAAATACCAAATTTTTTTTATAAAAGTTTCACATTTATTACATCATTTATGAAAGCTAAAAGGTTGAAAACGAGTTTTAAAGTAGAATACAAAAGCATAATATTTAAAATTGTTTATTTATTATTTATACAATCTGTTCTCACGAATAATAGGCATAATAAATGAAATTTTTAGTAAAACACAGATATGATAGAGTTCCCATTGGAGGAACTATAACAAGAAAAAATAGAAGTTATAAATTGTCTCAAATATTTTTAATATTAATTACAAACTAATTTTTTTTAAAAATAACATAAAATTCATTTAAATTGAAACAAAAATTACTATATTATACATTAATTAAATATCAAATAATTGATATTAGATATTATAATTGATAAGAATAACATATTGAAAACAAATTAATGATTCAAACTTATGTTAAGTAATTCATTTATTAAAAGAAGAAATTTACATACAATAAAATCATACATGCATATACATTTAGTTAATTAAATCGATATTTTTAATATATAAAGAAAAAATTATTTTTATTTATTATTTTCTAAGTAAACTTCCTCCTTGAAATAAACTTTCTAACGCTTTTTGTACGGTAGGTTCTTTAAGAATATTAGACGCATCTTTTTCGGTTTGATTTGACTCATTAGATGGTTGAACATTTGAAGAAAGTGTCGAGTTCAGTATACTTAAAATACGATCTTGTAATTGAGCTGCTTGTGGATTTTGAATAGCTGCTGCAGCTGGAAGAATTGGTACATCTGCCACGGCTAAAATATTTTATCTGATTAATTTATAAAAAATACTAGATAGTCAATATTTTTATTTAACATGAGGCAATTTTTAGTGAATGAATATCCAATTACGGTGGACCATTTTTTGACATCCTGGTTCAACTGAACAGACTGAATTGATAACTCACAACTTCTGCTTTTATGAGCAGCAAATTTAACAATCAAATCTCAGTACTACTAACAAATAGCAGTAACTAGAAATTACATATGAATGCGTGGGTTTTAGGCAATAAAAAATTACTCACAATTAATTTAATTTAAAATAAACACTATATTACATAAATACGTATAAATGAGAAAAAACAAATATCAACATACGTTACAATGACGGAGGAATCGCGGAGAATGTCGCGGAGTGTAATTAACGATGGGTCGCGGAACGTAATTAACAGTGTGTCGCGGAGCGTACTCACGGACTGACTAAGCGTCTGATCAGCCGGTATATATATAAGCGTCGATTGATCTAGAACTTTCGAAATTACCCAAACAAGATAATTATAGTATTTTCTAGAAAATGGGGTTTCCCTTTATTTACTGACAATATTGTAAACAACTTGGACGACTCGTGGTGCGTTGTTTACGTCGCCACAAATGAAATCATAAATATGCAAAATTTTTACCGGGTTTAAAACTAGGCACCACTACTCCAACTTCTTCTTTGATATGTTCTTCCTTTTTCTCTTTTAAATACTGTAACAACTGTATTAAAAATAGCAGTATTGAATTATTTGCTTATAATCAGTAAATAATTAATATTAATAATACTATGAATATGTATATCTTTATATATATTATATAAATATAATTAATATAAATTATATATATTATAAAATATATTATATATATATATATATATATATATATATATATATATATATGAGTTGTAAATTTTTTATTGATAATTAATTTTATTAATTGATAACCAGTTTGGTTTCTCTGTAAAACAAAAGAAACAACAATTAAAGTTTATTATTATCAATCTTAGCTTCACTTAATTTACAATAAAATAATTAATTAATTTTAACAATTAAAAAACTTAAGTCTACTTATTGATTCACTTGTAATCTGTATCTTTTTCTTGATTAAAAGGTATATATACCTATAACCATATGGTTTATGGTATAAGGTTGATACATAAAGCGCGGTAAATTTAAATGTAGAAAGTAATTTCTTTACATATACCTATATATAAAAAAAAAAAAACAGGCCTTTTATATGTTCCTATTTTGTGACAACACTGCATAACTTTTTTTAAATTTTTTTAGATTCTGAACGTCAGCGAAGAATGTATTGGTTTTATTTACAATGATATTTTTTTTTTTTTTTCTGTGATCAAAAGTTCTTATAGTAAACCTGCACCAATTTTAACGCATGATACCTTAAAAGAAAGATAATGGATCCGAGATGGTACTTTATTTGAAACGTTTTTTGAAATTTTGATTATTTTTGAAGTTCTGAGGAAAACAAAAAACGGCCCAATTTTTTCGAGATGCTCCGATCGACTTGAAATTCATATATCATTTAGGAGGGTCTTATGAGTGTTTTGCGGAAATTTCAGTTGATTTCGATCATTTTTGAGGAAGTTATGAAACTTTGGAATTGTCGTTATTTTGGGCGGCCGTGTATTTCTTATGGGAGGCCAAATAATTACGGGAAACGTGTTTTTTACACGTCGATTTAGATTTTAATTTTTGTTATCACTTTTTCTAGTAGAAAGAATGCTCCGATTTTAACATACGCTACCTCAAAAGATAGATAATTAATCAGAGATGGAATTTTATTTGAAGCGTTTTTTAAAATTTTGATTATTTTTTAAGTTCTGAGGAAAAAACGAAAACGGTCAAATTCCCAAAAGTGCTCCGTTCGACTTGAAATATATGTGTATATACGATTCATTAAAAAGGGTTTAACGAGTTCACTGCTTAGTTTTCAAACGATTTTGATCATTTTTAAGGGAGTAATGAAACTTTGAAATTTTTGAATTATTAAATTTTACGCAGTTATTGTTCTATAAAACCTCTAGTTTTTACGTTTAAGTCACAAAACTTTAATACAATCTATACAAAATAGTTTTACATATGTGGTTTTAAAATTTAGAAAATTAGTTAACATAATTTTGGTTTATAGTCGATTATAAGTAGTTGTTTTGTCGTAAAACTCGTCATTCCGGGCAGCCGTGTATTTTTTATGGGGGAACAAATAATTACGGGAAATGTGTTTTTTCCACATCGATTTAGATTTTTTTAATCATAACATTCAAATTAAAGATCGGACCAAGCTGAAACTTTTACACAATACCAAAATAGTAAAGATACAATTTTGACAAGAGTATTTCACATCAAATTTGTTTTTACCACGACGTATACTAGATAACTGAGCTCGCTCAGAATCATATTTTCAAAGGCAATGATTTATCGTTGCTTTCAGAAATTAAATAATGCGTTTAAACCACAACCTCTAAACTAGTGACCCACCCAAAACGTAGTCGCTACCCCGTCAAACTACCCACGCGAATTAGACTTATCCCAGCGCTTACTTTTTTTTACAGAGTTGTTGCAAATACCTTCCTGAGTGTTACCACATCGCCGATTTTTTTTTTACCTTGGTATCACGATACCAAAGAGTTTAATGAGAATTTAACATATTGTTTTTGGTGGTCAGCCAATCAAAACTTTTAAAAATTAGAAGTACCTAGGTGCCAAGATCGGCTATAAATTGCTAATATGCCGCCTAGCGTCAAATAAGCTGTTAGAAAGTTGGCCATGGCGAATTAAAATTAACTAGAGGCAAAAAGGTCCAGCGGCAAATCAGTCAAAAATATTCAAAAACCCGCTTCCAATAAAAAAACCTAAGAGCATCTGAAATAAATAACTGTAATATAACACGCTTGTAGCAACCATGTAAAAATCACAAAATATATAGTATACACCTGTATCATAGATTAAATGTTTAAGCAATGCTTGAACTATAATGCCAGTATTGACATTAAAACAAAAATGTCATCATTATATTTTAAGAAGTTATAATACAATAAGTAATATTTACTTAGTTGTATAAATTAATATAAGTTTCCCTTGTATGTAATCACTTCAATATAATATATATCGGAGGTATTCAAACTGTGCGTCGCGGCTCCCAGGGGCGTCGCGGGAGTTGTCGAAGGGAGCCGCATCCTATAACTGAAAACCAATATGTATATATTTTTACGAAAAACGTTTATTGAGGCCCACCGGTTGGGAAACGTTGAATAGTCTACAATAGTCATTTGCTAAATATAGTTTTAATTTGTCGCGTGAGTGTTATCGTTTCTATAATGTTATAGAAATATAAATTATATTCATATGAACATTGATTTTTTTATTATTTGGGAGCCGTCAACAATTCGTGAAGACTCAAAGGAGCCGTGGGATAAAAAAGTTTGAATACCTCTGATATATATGATTAATATAATAAATTAGATATTGGAATGTTATACAATTTTCTAATAAATACTACAATATTTAAAATATACTTTAGTTTTTACCATATCATACTGCAGTACTGTAAGATCTCTCTGATCTTGCAATAAATTCAACAAGGTGTTAATTCCTTCAGGATGTTTATCACTTTGTGGTATTCCACATTCAGATATAGGAATGCCTGCAAGTCCAGGTAATTGAGTCATTTTCTCTCCTCTTATATATGCATCAAAACTATGAACAACAAATGCCAATGCATCTTTATATGGCATATTTCTGTGTTCTAAACAAAGTGAACGCAAGTATTATTTCTTTTAAAAACAAAAAATAACAATAAGTTATTTCATAACTATTAAAATTAACAACACATAGTATAAATTACCTTCTGGTATACCATGAAGTATGTCAACAGTTACACTTCTGTATAATTTGTTTTCATCTCGCACAACTAAAACGTAAAATGTTCCCCTTTGTGCAAGAGTTCCAAGAACACGATTTATTGGAATATCGGGATTAGGGAATAATAAATCAACTTTCATATTCATTTTTTTCAAATTTACTTCTAAAAATTCTGCATACTCGCTATAAATAAAAAATTTTCACTTATGTGTGTAATACATTTATTATATAAAAGCATTAGGCCAGGTTTACACCTATCAGTTTTTTGCACGTACAAAAATTTTAATAAATGTTCAAAGCAGCATGGATTGTGTGACTTGACTTGTATGAATAGTGCTTAGCCCGTCCCTACTTGTACATGAACGCGGCAACTCTGATAAGTATAAACCGGGCTTAGTTAATTGAATAATATTTTATAATTATACATAAATAAATGTGTGCGTTATAAAAAAAATGCTACAAACAAATTCTTTTGAGGGCTTTTTTTTAAAAAGTAAAATTGTTAATATTATTTATGACCTATACTAATTATTACCTATAGTAAATATTACTAGTACAATAAGTTAATTTGATAAATGATAAAATAAAAAATAAACAGTAGAAGATATGAAAGAAGACTCACATTGGAGACAACAAAGATGAGCATTGTAAATATAAATGTTACAACCTGCGAAGATTTCTGGACCCTTTTGCGTTTTAAGCATAACAATAAATTATCCGGAAGTTGATTAGAGGTATCAAGTTAATTGATGACAGGTGTCAATATACAATTGTTTAACTCAATATTTTTAGGTAAAAAAGATAAAATTTGTGGGACACAAGCTAGAAATGTTGTTTATTAATTGTTAATTTAATTACAGTTACAGTACACTCTAGTTTCAACACTATTCTACAGACAATAATATAATGTAATGTGAGTCAATTCCAAATTTACGAAGAAAGCGCACTACAAAATGTTGTTATTTTCACAATAAAAATATATTATTTAGAAATTATAAAAATTAAGATGAGTTTTTCATAAAAATATAGTTTTTTTAAGATGTTTATGTTTGTCAATCTATTATTAACATGTGGGATTACATGTTTCTTTTGCAGCAACAGATAAAAAAGCAATACCTCATAAACACAAATAAACATTTATTTAATCACATTTAAAGGTATAAAATGTGTTTGAAATTTAAATCCATAGTCCATACCCATGCCTCTTAATATAATATGTAATGGCTAAATACTAAATAGTAGAGTTTGGTCCATAGCTGCACAATGCAGTTATGTTAACCATCTTAGACATTTACCCAGTTATTAGCTACCAATGTGACAAAAATCTAATCAAGAAACAAGTAATTATACTTAATATATTAAATTGTATAGACAAAATAACTTACGTTAAAGTGTTGTTGGTGACAACAATTTCACAGTCATTTGGAGTATTTGGATTCATTAAACTAGGATTAATTATCTGTCTACCATGTTTGAAATCATCACTAGAAAGTAAATAAAAAATAAAAAATTAAAGTTTTTAAATGAATATGGAAAACATAATTGTCTTTAAACTATATTTAGTTAACAATCTTAAGGGGTCTTGTTTTCAGCTTATTAAGAAGACAAAATTTAGGCAATATTTACCAACTTCAATGTATTTAAATAGACAAAATTGAGTTGACAGAAAAAATTTCCTCTCTTGTAAAATCAACATAACCAAACCAAGGTTATGGACTGGAAATAGTGATTGTTCTTATTTTTGTGAGTGATGAAAAAAGTAATTAAAAATATTATACACTAAAAAATGTACAAAATTTCATTATAACATACAGTAAGAGGCATATGTGACTTGATAACCAATAACACGAGAGCAATTTTAAAGAGAGGGATTTATTTGCGTTTTTTACACCCTGATAATTCCAAGTTTCAACTGAAGATTGCATGTTATAAAGAAATTCCATGAATTTTTGTGTGTTAACAACATTTTCTATCACTTGGCAAAATCACTTGTAAAAATAAAACCCCTAATTATTTTCGACAATGGCCTCGGCTTGGTAAAGAATATAATTTTTTATATTTCATCTTGTTTCCATCTTTTTTGTTGAGTTGGTTAATATGCAATTGGATTTTTTTGATTTTTTTTTTCATACAATTTATCTAATCACATTCTTGTTTAACATAAATAATTAATTGTATACTCACAACTCTCTCGGTTGATTCCTGTTATCATTTCTGAAATCCATTACAAAATCAAAAATATTAATTAAGTATATAATAGTTATTGTCTTGTAATTTACTATTATATAGAATCTGCCCCATAGGCACCAAAAACATAAAAATAGGATTCAACACAGCATAAAAAAAAAAAAAATTTTATTAACCTTCATTCGGACGCGTGGACGGTGTGCTACTGACCACTCCTCTCTTCTAAGATCTAACACTATGATTAGTTGGAAAGTAAAAACACTAAATCCTACCTTTTATCATTTGAATCAAAATTTGATGCTCTTTCATTTTTAACTAATTCTCCGTTTCTATAAAAAAATGGTCTTACTGGTTTTACATCTGAAAAATATAACTTATATGTTACATGTGAAAACTAAAATGTAACAAAAGTTACAAACCTACAAATACTCTCTTAAATTATTTTTAACAAAATATGTAGGTATTAATTGTAGTTTAAAATAAATAATAAACCACAATCAACCATCAATGGTAAAAATACTTTAACATTGGATAAAAAACATAACTATATAAAATAACTATACTAACCAAGTTTTTTGCTCATAATATAATCAGGAGGATTTTGTGCTAAAGCTTTGAGCGCAGAAGACTCATCCACAAATTGAACAAAAACATGCCTAGATTGAAGTGAAACATCTAAAAACGTAAAATGCATGTACATATATAACTCGACATATTAATCAATTATTTACATGGAAATTTTTACTTGAAAACAAAATTTAATTTTTAAATAAGTACAAGTCCTCCAAAACTTAAAAAACTAAGCCAGTGGCTAATGGTAATTGGTAACATTAAAAATAATTATAAAACTTACTTCAATATTATTCATTATACATTATACAACTACATATTTAAAAGAAATTTAGAATACTTACTGTCAATTTCTCCATATTTGTGAAAAACAGATGTGACTTCTTTACGAGACATTCCATTTGGCGGTATATTTGCCACATATATACGAGCCCTTGCTTTGAATTCCTGTTCTGCTTGATTTCTTGGTCGGTTCATGTTGATTTAATGTTTGACTTAGGTATATAATAATACAACTTAAACAAAATGGGGGAAATGTTTTAAAAGCAAAATTCAACTGAAATTAAAACTTGAAACATTGACATGAACAATAAAGCAAATTAATACATACCTACCTAATGTAAGTTAATTTTCCCAAAAAGTTAACATTAATTGCTATGCAGAATTGATAATTGGCCTACCTACTACCAATTAGTATCTGTTACAAAAACTATTTATCTACTAAACATTCTAGTCTACAAAATTCTAAATTTATAGTTAAAAATAAAAATTATGTACAAATCTTAGCCTTTAGGTACAATAATTACAAGTAAATAAAATTTAACTACAATTTACAAGAATGAAGAACAAAGAAGTAAGAAACGTCTTCATGTATGTAAAATGTAAACATAAGTAACAACAATAAATAATAAATTGTCAAATGTCATGTACTAAAGCGTAAATTGTAAAGAATAACACGGTTGTAATATTATAAGTACAGAATAAATGAAATTTATTAATTCTCAATTTCATTTATTCTGTTATAAGGCATAACCATTAAGCACGATTTAAGATAAATTATCGACGAGTGTAAACAATTATTATCACTATTTGCTTGGCACGTCGTCTATTATAGTTTGTATCCACTGAGATGAATAACAAACAATGCTTGTTTAAAATTGTGCAGTATTTAAATAGTATAAATATTTATAAAATATAAATCCACTTTGCCTGGCAGAATAGCAACTGCAAGGTATCTGTGGTCAGAATAGATCTGAAATAGAAATCGATGATAATCACGGCTATATCTCATATTACTCTATGCTATATCTACTACCATTGATTAAGTATACTTAATACTGTATACTTAATCAATGCTACTACCACGATTATAGATTCTTGGCGTCATCGGTAATGCAACTCTGCAATTCCTGATGGAAATACGTAAAATTGATCAAATTGGATGCATCGACGTATTAAATGCCGTGGTTACTATACTTTCATTTGAATATTTACAATCGTATTTACAACCGTGAAATTATCTTTGCCATTAGCCATTTTGATTGATAATTGATAAGATTCTGCGAAGAAACCCTTAGCAAAGAATGTATTGATTTTGTATACCTAATGTTTTTTTTTATTCCTGCCATCAATTATTTACTAATATAATAATTATTACTCCTGGTTACCTTTAGAGATGGACCGAGCGGCGAGCACTGACCTGTCCCCATAGATAATAAAGGATTTATTATCTATGCCTGTCCCTGCCATTAAGGCCTAGGGGTAAGGGGCAGTTGTCCGAAAAATGATAATAGAATAATGATAATATAGTTTGCCAGAGTACCAACTTTGAAAAAAAAATAATTACTACCAGTATAACTTAATAGCCTAAAGTTTAGGCCCGAAACCTATTGCATCCAAACCTAGACACTTTACGCGATATAGAAGAATGTTGGTAAAAGCTTAATTATCACACAATATTTTTTTGTAACAGATGGCAACACATTTATAGGCTCCCGGACCGCTTATCAATTTTCTGACAACTATAAAATAGCCACGGCTATAGATACTATAGTTGCCCAACAACCATAGAGTAATTACTTAGAATTGTTACTCTTATTCTTATATTCTTTACTCTATGCTCTATAGTCTATGGCAACCACCTATGTGTGCTACAGAAATACGAGTCCCAAAAGGTTCTTATCAAACCGAACATTTTACTTACTGGTCACTAGCGCTTCCTAGTAGAGAAATATAATAATAATATACAATATAAATTTATATCGTAAACACTGATTGTATGCTAGACTGCGCTATCGATCAGAGAGTATTTTATACGTTTCACTAACATTTGAGATAAGAAACTCTGGGGGTCACAAAATCACACCTCGTTGCCCAACCATACAACAGCTATTTAGCCGTGTTTTTCTGTAACACACGTAGGTCGATGCGCAACCATTGTATCTATATAGCCGTAGTTGACCAATTAATATCACAGATTAGATAAAACTAATTAGTTTTATCTAATCTGTGCTAATATGGTGCACCCATAGTTATATAAAATTATATATATATTTATGGGTGCATCCATTGAACTCTATATGATTATTATAATTCCTCATCTATGCATTTATATTTTATATAAAATACAGAAAAAAAAAAAAACACTTCACAAATACTTATTAATAAATATGATAAGTGATAATTATTATAGTTAATGTTTAAAATTTAAGTAGTAGCTTTTAAGACTTAATTAACTTGTTCAAGTTAATTTGTTTTAATGCTTTATACATAGTCCCCATATTTACCATAATTTATTCATCATTGTATACACACTTAATTAAATTTTAAATTAAGAATTTTTTATGCGAATGTTTCACTCAAAACTGTTATTTATTTTTTTACATATAGATTACAAAATTATTTTGCAATATCAGAAATTTTAATAAGCCGTTTGTTAATACAATTATCATATAGAGTTCAATCGGTGCACCCAGCATCATCAAATTATCAAATAATATCTTATTTTAATTAAAATAATGTGTAATAAATGTTATGTAACAGCTAATTATAATTTAGAATATGTGTATTTTGTAGGGATAAATTGTTATTTAAACCAATTTAACAAACAAATATTTGTATCATTTTAATATTTAAATAATAAATCAAAACAAACTGACCAAATTTATTATAGCTTTATATAGAATCAGTCAGAACGTGTTATTTTACTTAAGTATAGGTACGTAAGTAAGTATACGTACCTATAAATAGAAAAATACAACAAATGCTTGTACTATAGTAGCCGAGCTACTATAGCCAGTATAGGTATGCAGTATTGACTTTTGACTTGGTAATTTACCAGGCACGTAACCAGGGGGGGCCAGGGTGGGCCGGGCACCCCTAAAAAAATCATTGGCCCTTAGCTGGCACCCCCGGAAAATATATAAACTCCCCTCCCCCGAAATTTTTTCTTATTACGCCCCTGTCTCTAGGTAGTTTTTAGTGGCTGAGGCCGTTGGCCGTTGGGGGCCAAAAATATATGGCCCCCCTGTTGACAAAATCCTGGTTACGTGCCTGTAATTTACGTAACACATCGATATATTATGAATGAATAATAATTCATCATTGCTTAGGTACTAAATACAAGTTTAGTACTAAAAATTAAATTACAACAACAAAACAGTAACCACATCACCATTAACGGCTCGCAACTCATTTTTCTTAATAGTATCATTATTCATTAGGTTTCATTAGTTTTTTTTATCATTTATAAGTATATGTAGTATAATAATGTATGTTTTTAACATATATTACATGAATAAAATATAATAGATAATTTAATTATTAATTATAATTTCCTAGTCCCTATTTACACTACATTCACGTGATACAACAGTAATTTGAGAGTAAAAACACAAATAGCAATAATTATATTTTCATTTATCGTGGAACTGATTTCAGAACCATTTTAACAATATTATGAAATAATTTGGCATTATTTGAGTTTGGTTATTTTGTAATTATTGTGATATTATCACTCTTATTTTTTACCTTTTAGTACAACTTGTTTTGTTGATTTGTTTTAAAAGCTTTATAAGAAATGAAAATTTTTTAAATTATTTTCTACATTTCCAAATTTTAATTATTAAATCAATTTTTATTTTCAACAATAATTGAACTTTCATACATGTTTAAATTTCACATTTATAAGTAAATTATACATTACACAATATTATTATTTGTATTTAAACTTTAATTGTATGTGGATATATACGTGGGTACCGACTTACCTAAATATAGTTATCAAACATCAATGTATTTAATTATTGAAATACAAAATTTTTTTTATTCTATCCTTCGCTGCAGATAAAATACATCATAATTGCGAGTTTTTGTTGTACAATACTAAAGGCAACTATCTGAATTAGCAATCTGTCATCATAAATTAAACATTATAAACATATATATATATATATATATATATATATATATAATTATATAATTATATAATTTAACATTATAAACATAGGTGTACCCAGTACCTATGCCAAATTTCAGCTTGATAGGAATTAGGAAAACGTAAATTGGGTTAAATAAAAAGAACACTTTAATGCCTCTTTCTTTTTTATTTGTCATATTATGTACTGTCATCATAAACAAAGCTGTGTGCCAAATTTTAGCTCGATAAAACAACTCACAACGGTAATCGTAAGTAGGAAATGGAGAACGCAAAATTTGTAGGCAAACAACAAAACTGCTTTGTGATCTCTGATAAAGAAAAACTAATTCCTAGGTATTAAAAATAATTAAATAACTAAGTTAGCATAAAGAGCACGGTATATACCGTGATAAAGGGTATTGTTTGCAGAATGATTGAAAAAAAGTTATAGATTTTAGTCATTATCATTTTTATTTTAGTAAAATGTACATGAAAGAATTTGACATAAGCAATTTTAGATGGTTTACCAGACCGTTTACACTATGTTAGTTTAAAACCAATTAATTTGGTACAGATTATATACGACAAGCCCAACGACCAATTAGATAAAAAAACTTGGGACAAAGATGATCGATGCGGTCGACTGTGCAAAATTCATGAACTGTTTAGTATTTTAGTGCTACATGTTTTTTTTTTTTATTTTCACTACATTTGAATAGATACATAATCTTTATAATTCCCCAACGTCTTCCTCAATTGCACCGTCGTCCGTCCCACGACAAAATATATCTGCCTCCACACCTCGATTTTCTTTCTGTCTGTTGCAGGGATTTGGATGGTTTCTAGTTCCAACATACCGATCAATCTATTGATGCCGTAAGGAATCTGTTAACTGATTTGAACTCTTCAAGATATCTATTTTGGATGGATCGAGCCAGATTTTATAAAATAGGCATTTGAGCATAGATGAAATTTACGAATTTTTTCAAAATTTGCTCAGTTTTAATATTATAACCGATGAATCAAAAAATATTTTCAAAAAAAGTAAAAACAGAAAAATTCATGATGTTTTTTAGTTATATGATAGTTATATTATAGTAATAATTGTTTTCTTCTTTTTTTTGTAATTTCTTTTAATTTTATCCTTTTAATTTTTTTAATTCACGTATTACTAGACTAATTAAAAGAAAAAAAATTACAAATGACGTCACAATATTAAACGATTTTGATGCCATTTGCAAAATACAAATTACTAGAAATAATCATTTTACGAAACTTGTGAAATTTTCGCGCTGTTTATTTGATAAAAACTTTAGTTATCAGTCCGTGGTAGATAATAATTTATTCACAACCACGATTAAAGAAATCTTTAATCGTGTTTACAACTTATTCTGTTGGCTATGGAGGTCGAGGCACCGAGGTATACACTATACAAACTCTATAGTATAATTTAGAGAAGCTATATTAGCTACATACGCTCTCTAAGTGTAGTTTATATACCTCGATGGGTCGAGGTCAATTTATGTACATTAGATAAGAGTGTGGCCGCATAATTCACGGCGACGTTGTGGTTCGACTGTAGGATGCTGATGACCAATAGGACGCCGTGATACGTCTTATTAGGATCACCCGATCACTCCTATCTCCATGAAGTATGGACGTCTGTCCGCGGCATTACTACTACTATCTATATACCTACTCATTAATTTTATTTTATTATTCATTCTACCACTTATTATAGTACCGTGGTCCGTGTTTTTTTTACTTCGTAGATTACGGCCGATCTAACACATTACACTAAATACACGAACTCGTGTCTGTTTTATTAAGTCAATGATCATTACTAATTTTTATTCATTACGCCTTTCAGTCTTTGTACCCGTTCACTCACTTTAGAAACCTCTCCGACGGTTACTTATTGTAAGTTTACCGTAAACATTTAAAACAATCGTTTCTGTTAAAAATTAAATTAAAGTAAATACTTCATTTTATTATACTACGCCGACAGTGAGTAAATTCCAATGATTTAGAAATCTACAAAAATTGTACACTTATCATTAATTTTTACTTGGCAGATACGCAATAATTTTGTGCATTTAACGTGTTTGAGACATAAAACACATTTAAGTTTTTATTGTTAAACAATTGTACTTAAAATTTGAATTTTGCACTCTTCTAGACTTTATAGACAATTTATAGGTAGTTAATGTTTAACAGATAAATATCACAAGTTATGTGATGGTATTTAATAATTAATGCGAGTAATGGTATACCGTATATGATGAGTGAATAGATTTTTATTTTTGATACCCAATTTAATTCAATTATATGTTTTGAGCGACTGAACCGCACTAATAACAACTTGGAGGCTATAGTGTATGCGTATTTTTTTTGTTTTGATTGTCACTGTTCAATGTTGTTTTCAAATTTCAATCTGCGTGTATATATTGCGATTCATTCTTGTACACGTTGTTTATAGGCCTACTGTGACAAAACCGGTTTCTGTTGCGTGTGTTTAGTGCATAAAAAACCAGTGTACGCGATATCCCGTTATGTTCAGTCAGGGTTTGAAGAGGCTAGTGAGAATTGTGTTAGTGTGTTAACTATTAATATAATTTATTGAAAAATGCGTGAGTATGTGAGTTAGTGACACACTACTCTCTACCTACCTAGTGTGTAACTAATATAATTGTGAATAGTGTATTGTGTATGTCATCATTTTTTTTGTAGGCATTCACTATTTTGATTTTCTTACAGGCGTTACCAAGTGTTTTTTACTAAATCTATCACGAAAGAAATTAATAAAATGACTGAGTGCAAAAAAACTTTCAGGCGACTACCAAAAACCATAAAACCAGTAGTTTATGATTTATATATGAAACCAGATTTGCTGAATTTCACGTTTGAAGGCAAAGAAACTGTGTCCATAAATGTGAGTACTTATTACAGTTTGTCATGTCATAATATTATAGTGTACTTAATTTTGACCACATTTGATAATCTATATACCTATTTATTATATTCTATTTCAACAATACTAAATTTTATTATTGATGCATTAAATTAGATCTACAATTTACTGACCTAATTTAATCGTGGAATTATGTGTATTCAACACAAGTGCCTACTTATAGGAATTTAGCACTGTTCTAGTATAATTATATGTACTTGTATTTACAATTTAATAGAAATGCTTTGTAAAATAAATAATAAAACACATACATATACGTTTTTTAAAAAGAAATCCTTATGGGTTTTTTCAGTACTATAGTATCATTGTGTGAACGGTCTTAACATTTTTATTACTAAGCCTATATCACTAAAGCCATGAATACATGTATAAAATTTAGTTAGTTATTTCATTTTGTTGTGTATTTCCTAAGACCAGATTTGCTAAAACTCTCAAGAAAAAAATATTTTCCAATTGGTTTTTCTTGGAATAGCCTGAATATTAATATTCTATTATACAATAAGTAGTGCACTAGTACCTGATTAAATGAGTATTAATTACTTAATATATGATTGTTCCTAAATTCAATCTTTTCGGATACTTTAGGATATCTATTGACGGGCATGCTTCTGTATATTTGCTCCAAATATGTTTATAAAAAAATGTGGAAACTAATCTATATATAATCTATTTATGCTGCTAACATTTTGATGATTTTTTAGGTATTAATAATAGGTATACACCAATTTTTCTATTGATCGTTATGTGTTTTTAGCAATATCTAATTTGTTAAAACATTTTGATATAGGTATTTAAATGAATGAAGTAAAACATTAAAACATCAAAAAAAATTTCATATGGTTTCAATCAATTTTGAATTAAATGTATAACTAAAGTTTTCATTATTATTAATATTCTATTGAATAAATTATGCACCTAATTTTCAAATATAAGATTGGCATACGTGTAGCATGTGATCTACCACAGTAGAGTGATGTGTAAATTCAGGAAAAGTGATCTACAAACAAATTAAAAATATGTATTTTTTTAATAATTTAAAAATATATTTTATTTTTAATTACACCATATCAAAACAATTACTATTAATTTTTCATCACGTTAATTTATTAATTAATGATTTTAGATTTTTATTAAATATAAGAAAGTCTAAAAAAATGTTAAGTACAGTAAACATTTTAAGTATCAATTAAAAATTTTAAAAAAAATTATGTTTAGGATTAACTGGTCTCCACCATTCAATTAGATGCCATGCATCCAGTGGCGTAGTTGGAAAATTTTTCGGGGGGGGATAAGCTCATTCAAGTCAAATTTCTGAGGATGAAAGTATTATGATCGTAACTCGAATTACAATCTGATGTATGCGTTTTTTTAGAAGCCGAAAAATTTCGGGGGGGGGTTTTGGCGACAAAACCCCCCCCGTTACTACGCCACTGCATGCATCTATCTAAGTATTTTCATTTTAAGATGTGTCTAGATGCATTCTATTGTCTGGGTGTTTGCTCCTGTAACGGATCAACAAAATTCTCAGAATGGTTTACAGTCATATAATTTTTTTTTTTTTTTTTTTTTTTTTATTGGTTAAGCATCAACTACACAGGTTATTAGTTTTACAAGTATACATTTACATTTTTACATTTAATTTATTAGATGGTATTGTACAATTCAATTTTTTTTTCAAGTATAACATTATGTTTTGGAAGTTTGAAAATGGACTTATTGCTTCGTACATGTTGTCTGGGATGTTGATTTCTTTCCTAGCTTTGTTGAAGTTAGGGCATTGGATGATGATGTGTTTTATGGAGTAGATTGTATTACATGTTGGGCATAAGGGTGGATCCGTCTTATCCATGAGATGTTCGTACGTGAATCTAGTGTAGCCAATTCTAAGTTGATTAAAAATTACTTTGTTTTTTCTCCTTAAGTCTGTGTATTTAGGCCACAGTTCAACAGAATGCTTGATTTCTCTTAACTTATTTTCCGAGATCTTGTGCCAATGTAAGCTCCACAAATTAGTGCAGTATTTGTTTATATTTCTTTTAATATCTACGAGTGAAGAAAAGGGAATTGATTCGCTGTTTGGACTATTGATCGCATCTCTAGCGGCTTCATCTGCCTTCTCATTTCTCTTTATGTTACAATGGCCTGGGGTTCATATAAATCTGATGTCTTTCTTTGATTTGTAAGTCATGTCATTATAATCTATATTAAGGAAACTTTATAGGGCTTCCGTTCATCTGACATAATTGTTGTTCCTGGAAGTATTTGTTTTTCTATTATTGGAATACAGTAGTATAATACCATAGGTATACATGGTTGTATATTAGGTGGTTCAAATTATTGAAATTTTTATATAATATTGGAATGGATCAAGTTGAAATGACCTAATTTCAAAATAATTTGACCAGTTTTTTATAAATAGTGATTTATCATTGTTTACCCATTTTTTGTAAAATTTTCTGTTATCGACTCAATAAATCAGCTACCCATTTTAAACAGTGACTTACTTAATCTACAAAATTGCCATACTTTTTTTTGTTTTTTAAGTGACCTGATAGTGATGTCAATTTAAATTTTCAAAAATAAACTGTATAAAAAATTGTCATATTTTGTAGAATAAATTTTGGTAGGTTTGAATAATTTTCTTTTTTAATTTAAAGAATACAATATTCTACAACTCATATTTAACACCATTTTTCAATATTTTATTCTCAAATTTTGTAACCAGTTTAAAAAAGTATTTTAACCAACCTTTTTTACAATTATTTGAAATCCAATAAAAATCGGCTGTTGAAAAAAAATTAATAATTATTCAATTTGGTATGTTAATTTTATAATACTTATAAGAGACCTTATCCTACAAAGTCATTGTTGTTAATTTGTAAATGCATTGAATGTGGTTGACATTGTCCTAATTTTGTCCCTTAATATCCAAATATTAAAAAATTAATATCCAAACTCCAAGAGACAAATAATATAAAAATGTTAATTAAATGCGTGTTTGTGTTTCATTTTTTTTTTTTTTTTTTTTTTTTATGCATATTTGTGTGTTGTACACTTATGTCACAGAATTTTGTTCTGTGATGATATAATCTAATAAATATTTATTAGGATTATACCTCAGCTTAAACTATTAACAATTATACCCAATGAATTTACCAATTAATGTTATTGGCTTCACTTAATTATTAATATATTTTGTAAGGCTTTAGATACATATTAAGAAAATGCAGTTACAGTTCATATTTTATTGTAAAACTGGGGATTTTTCATTTAAAGTAGGTTTTGTTCAAATTTGTAAATTTGTTTAGGTTTTAGAGTCAACCAATGAAATAATTTTACATGCTCTGGATTTGAAAATACATGAAGTAGAATTAAAAGAATGCGATGGATCTATTTTGAAGCCTTCTGTTTTGGTGTCAACTGAAGATGAAACAATTACTTTAGAGTTTGATAAAGAGCTGAAAGTTGGTGAAGCACTCTTAAAAATTGTGTTTGATGGTGTACTTAACGATAAAATGAAAGGATTTTATCGAAGTAAATATATCAGGTGAGTTTTGAATATTTGTCAATTTTTTTTTTTTTTTTTTTTTGCAAAAATAATTTGCTTAGTGAAACTGAAACCGGCCATAAAGTTGAATTCTATGCTGCCGTTACCATGTTGTGTACTAACACATGCCTGTAGAATGTTCCCATGTTGGGATGAACCTGCTCAAAAGCTGTATTTGATGTATCTATTGGCATGTGTAAAGCATCTCATCTAACTTTGTCAAATATGGTAAGAACAATCAATTAATATGATGTGTATAATTTTTTGTTGAAGTCCAAGTGGAGAAGAAAAATACTCAGCTGTTACTCAATTTGAACCAACTGATGCAAGAAGATGTTTTCCCTGTTGGGACGAGCCGGCAATTAAGGCTGAATTTGACATTTTGTTGTCTGTGCCTCACAATAAAACGGCTCTTTCCAACATGGTAAATTTTGTTTTTTTTTTTTACTAACTATTGTATAAATTACATTTTAAAAGAAGATCTTTTGGTAATCTTTTGTTTTTTTTTTTTTTTTGCAGCCTGTAGTTTCAGATACAGTCAGTGAGAATGGAGATCGTTTTGTTAAATTTCAAAGAACTCCAATTATGTCTACTTATTTGGTTGCTGTTGTTGTGGGAGAATTTGATTATGTTGAAGATAAAGATTCGGATGGTGTTTTGGTTAGAGTTTATACACCTGTTGGAAAAAGCGAACAAGGGAAGTTTGCTTTAGAAGTTGCTAAAAATGCATTACCTTACTACAAAGATTACTTTCAAGTTGCATATCCTTTACCCAAAATGGATTTAATAGCAATAGCAGATTTTTCATCAGGTAAGACGTTTAGTATTAATAATAGAATACTATAATATTTTATATGTTTGTGTTTACTGTGTTTTTTTTTTTGGTATTAGTAATATTTTAAACTTAAAAGGTAATAATTATTTTTATATAAGTATTTACTTTTTATATCAACTTACATTAGTGGTGCCAAACTATTTTTCAATAGTAGACGCAAGATGAATATTTGCATAACCATCCACCCACTCTTAAGTTAGATTCCCACAATGTGTGTAGTTAGCAAATATACATGAATGGCGATTGGCGAATATTTGTTGCTTTGTGGAAATGAACCTACAATTTTTTTTTTGACTTTTTCATTTTTACCGACTCTCTGCGGGAAGGTGACAAGTAGCAAATACCGATTACCAAATATTTGTACAAGTGCTCCCAATACATTCATGATTAACGATATAATTACATGTACACAAGTCATGGGAAGCCGGATTTTAAAAATGTGAGGTGACTTCCCCACCTAGGGATTGGCGTTACAGACTTAAAGTAACCAATAAAACCATATTTAATAAAATTAAATCAAGCATAGTCTAAAAGTATTATTCTGAAATTGTAAATTTGAAATCGATGATTTGAGAAACTGTACAACTTAAATTTTAAATATTTTACTACATTATAATGCTACAATTAGTTATATCCATTTGTTAAATGAAGATATATGTACATGACATTCAATGTGGCCAATTTGTTTTAGATTGTTTTAGAAATCTATAAATGGTTAATGATTGATGACATTATAGATTTGGTTAAACATTTATTACTTGTTAGAATATAGAATTAAAATAATAAGTCAAGACTAAAATAAATATGTGAAAAATGTAGATACTAAAACAATTTCATTTTTAATGTTTGATTTATGAATTTTTTTTTACATTGTAACAACCTAACCAGACAGTTCATAATATTTAATTTATTTTTAATATAATATGAAAATATTATTTAATTTAGGTAAATTAAAAAATATATAGTAAATTAATTATTAATTGACTATATATTTCTATAATTATAATAAATATTTAACTATAAATATAAATTAATTAAATAAATAAATATTAATTAATTAATTTAGGTAAAGTCATGTGTAAGACTTGTACATTACTTTATTTACCATTTGTATAGTATCGTCAAGAAGATCAGAATTTATATTGTTTTGCATTATTTTCTAGTTTGTAACCTAGTGTTTTATAACTCTTGAAACATTTTTTCAAAACAAACAATTATTAGTGTTTTAAAATTCACCATCTTAATAAATAGATTAACAAAAACGCCATCAATAATAATAATAATCAACATATATGTATGCTTAGTTGTGAGTATTTTTTTCTTTAGTCAGTGTTTGATAGTTGGGCCAATTTCATTTTATTAACACAATATTTAATATTTTAATATTTAATATATTTTTTATTAATTACTTTTAAGGTGCCATGGAAAATTGGGGTTTAGTCACTTACCGAGAATCATGTCTGTTAGTTGATCCAGAAAATACTTCGGCAAGTCGTAAACAATGGATAGCTTTAGTTGTAGGACATGAGTTAGCTCACCAATGGTTTGGTAATTTAGTAACAATGGAGTGGTGGACACATCTTTGGTTAAATGAAGGGTATGCTTCATTTGTTGAGTTCCTTTGTGTGGAACATCTATTTCCAGAATATGATATATGGACTCAATTTGTCACTGGCACTTATATTAGAGCTCTTGAATTGGATGTTCTTAATAGTAGTCATCCTATTGAAATACCAGTAGGCCATCCATCTGAAATTGATGAGATATTTGATGACATTTCATATAACAAAGGTGCTTCAGTGATCAGAATGTTACACAATTTTCTAGGAGATCAAGTGAGTTTTGTTGCGTTTTTGTAAGGCTATTTTACATATATTTAAAATTATACATATTTTTAGGATTTTCGTAAAGGTATGAATTTGTACTTGACTAAACATCAATACAACAACACTTTTACTGAAGATTTGTGGGCAGCATTAGAAGAAGCAAGTAATAAACCAGTTAAAGCAGTAATGTCTACATGGACTTTACAGAAAGGGTTTCCTGTAATAACAGTTGAGAAAGAAACTAAAAATGCAGATGGATCAAGAGTTCTTCATGTTTCACAAACAAAATTCACTGCAAATGGACAAGTTGATGGTAAATTTTAACAAATTTGAAGTATTGAGTATATATTACTATCTTAAAAAAATATTTGTACTTTCAGGCGATAGCCCTTTATGGATGGTTCCATTAACCTTTTCTACATCACGAAATCCTGAAGTTGTTTGTCATAAAGATATTATGTCTGAAACTCAAAAAAATATAATTATTCCTGCTGACATAATTTCTCCAAATGAATGGGTTAAAGTGAATCCACGTACTATTGGTTACTATAGAACGCGTTATACCCCAGAGTTACTGACCAATTTTGTTCCATCTATATCTTCTAAGACTTTACCACCTTTAGACCGACTTGGGTTGCTTGAAGACCTTTCTGCTTTGGTTCAGGCTGGTCTTTCGAGTACTGAAGATGTGCTACGTTTAATGTTAGCAATGACTGATGAAGATGATTATTCTGTATGGTCATCAATGAGTAATGTGATTGGAAAGTTGGCTATGTTATTATCTAATGTAGAAGGAGAGACTGAGGAACTATTTAAACAGTATAATCAAGTTCTTTTAAAAAAAATATTGGCAAAATTGGGATGGACTCCAAAACCTGAAGAAAGTCACCTCGAAAAAATGTTGAGGGGTTTAGTGATAGCTCGTTCGGTTTACAGTGCTGATCCTGATGTTATGTCTGAAGCCAAAATTAGGTTTGCTAATCACTTAAGTGGTAAAGAAACCATTGTAGCTGATTTAAGGAGTCCTGTATATAGAGCTTGTTTGTTATCTGGTGATGAAACTACTTTTAATCAGCTATTACAGGTATAAAAAATTATCCATCTAAACAGTTGATAGTGTTAACATATAAAAAAATTTTATTATTTTCCTAATATCTTAATTATTCTAGCTTTATAGAGGAACGGACTTACACGAAGAAAAAGATAGGATATGTAGAGCAATGGGCGCTTCTAAAAATAAAGATATATTAAAAAAAGTACTTGATTTTGCCATGTCTGTAAGTTGAACACATTTTTTTTCTTGTTGTACTGTAAAAAGCACAATATGTATTAAGTAGGTAGATATGTGAATATTATTTATGTATTATATTATAAATGCACATTACTAATAAAAAAATATATTAGTTATTTATATTGGTATTAACTTCTTAACGTCTATCAAAAATTAAATTTTTTACACTGTTAATTTAAAAACTTGCTGTTATAAATTATTATTACTTGATAAAATGCATAATGTTGTGAATACTCTGAATTTAATGTTATCACACTTACTATAACATATAACATATCAGTATACAGGGTTATTCAAAATGATTCATCCGATTTCAAATGCTTACATAATTTTAATTTTTAGGGTTATAAGTTATAACAATATGTTATACATTAAATTAAAGGAAAATATGTCAAGTTTAATTAAAGTTTAATTTATAAATATTCTATGTGAGCTTCTTTTTCACACAAATACATCTAGTTGGTTGTCAAATTCATTCCATACTTCTAGCAGCATATCTTTTGTAATTGACTCCATAGCTGTTTTTATTCGATTTTTCAATTCATCTAGGGTTGATAGCAATGGTGGTATGTACACAGAATCTTTGACATATCCTCAAAGAAAATAATCACATGACGTGAGATCCGGTAAACTTTGAGGCCAGCTATTTTGAATAACCCTGTATATTGATATGTTATAACTTATATGTTATTGTAAGTGTGATAACATTATATTCAGAGTATTCACAATATTATGCATTTTTTCAAATCAAGTTATAATAATTTATAATCATTATAGGCTTTATATTTTTTTCTTTTTACTAAAAGTTAAAGAATTTTTTATGTTCACAACTGGCTAAATCTCTGCTTTTTGTGGCGAAATTTTTGAATAACTACAAAGCCACCTTATTTTGTAAATCATTTGATATTTGTATCAATGTTTATCTTTTTTACTAGTAAAATACAGAGTTTTCAATTAAAGTTCTAAATTTTGAATATGATACTTAAATGAATTCATGTTTATAACTTAATATTTTTATAATATTAAATTTTTTTTTTTTTAGGATGAAGTTCGTTCACAAGATACTATTTTTGTAATAATATCAGTAGGGTCATCAAAAGTAGGGCGTGATTTAGCTTGGCAGTTTATTCAAGATAACTGGTCAAAATTATTTAATCAGTATCAGGTAAATTAAAATGTAGATAATAGAATATGAACTAAACTGACTACATTTGAATTTTAATATAAATTTAGGGTGGATTTTTGCTAACTCGTTTGGTGAAACATGCAACAGAAAACTTTGCTTCTATTGAAAAAGCTGAAGAAGTTGAGAAATTTTTCCAAGAAAATGGTTGTGTAGGTGCTGAAAGATCCATCCAACAAGCTTGTGAAACTATTCGCCTAAATGCAGCATGGTTAAAAAGAGATCAAGAAAAACTACGTCATTTTTTCCTAGAAGTGCTAAATTAACTACTGTAAACTTGTTCAATAATGCTCAACACCCATGCCAGTCAGTTTAAAATTTATTTTAACTTAAGTATAAAATAATGATTTGTCCCTATGCAATATACTCATTATTTTTAACTTATTTTGATTCTGTCCGAAAAATGAATTTTTAAGAAAAAAGTTATAAAAATTAATCATTTTTTACATTATTGAAGTATTACTGCATTAACCAAATATTATTTGGATTAATTTAATTTGTACTTCAAGTTCTATTAAAGTTGTATATAATTTTATGTTTAAATAATAAATAATAATAAATTTACTATTTAATACTCCTTTACTATACACATTTTGCTATAATATAATATTTATTGAAAATATATAAAATGTTTCAGGTTTAACATGATAACAAAAAGCAACAATACATTAAGCTTGTTAATCAAGACATTTAAATAAATGTAAATTCTTAATGACAAAATCTTTCTTAATATAAACATATTCACTTTAATTTGGATTTTTTATTATTTATTTTTTTACACTTTGAAATTATAGAGAATACTTTGTGTTCTAATTTTCAATACCTATTAATCATTGCTTAGTTATAACACCTTTAAAACTTAAAAATTTTTTTAAAAGTTGTACATGTATCATTACAAAAGATTTAAACTCAAAAATAAAAAAGAATTGGATTTCTTTGAAAGTCCTAAAAGATTCTGTGTGTCAGTTTAAGTAACAAATATTTTCATTTAAACATTTTAAATGAAAATACTTTAAATTAAAAATTTAAAAAATAAAGTTTTTGATTTATGTAAGAGTAAAATTCAAGTATAGAACGGCAAAATGTATGTAAAATTAACACTAAGCAGTAAAGAAAAATCATATTTTGTTTTTATTAACTTAAAACAAACTCTTATTTAAATGACTTGAAATTCTCATGCTACAATATAATAAACAAAACTAATTTGTGTTATAATTTCATACAATGTTAACAATTTAAGTTTCAATTTGGATAAAAGTTTTTTTTCATAAAATTAATCTTGAGTTTTAAGAAAAAACTTTTCTACAACATAATTTTTTAAGATATTGAAAGAAATTAGGTAATTGCAATTTTTGTTTATTTATTATTAAAGTATACCTCCACTTAATACTCATCATACTCAATGTAACAATACAGCACACAAATGTGCGCAAAATAATAATTTGTTCTATCAGGATCTTCTTTTTCTAAGTCTTCTCTTTTAAAAACTCCGATACAACTACACCACCAATCATTTAAATCAGAGAATTCTCAATTTTCCTTATAATTACTATCTCAGGTTGCATTGAAAATCATTTGAGTTGAGGAAGGCTCCTTGTTTAGGTGTCCTGGAAATGCCATTCGCACAGCAGAAAGCATTTCTGGAATTTTCTTGATAACCCTGTTCTCCACACCTTAAGTTGATTATTATTTTAATTTTTTTTTGTTTCTACATCAAATAAAGTGTTCAAATGTTTTTTCGGCTACGACTGAACCAAGCGTTTCCTTTAGCTACAGTGATCCTCAATGCAACCAACCAGCAGTTTGGTTTTCTCAAATTTGAGAATCTTTTTTCATATAGTGACGCTAACTGTGGGTTCAAGATATATAGGCTATTGAATTGGATGAATCATTTTAGAACACCATTTATATGTGTAAGTTTTTAGTATACAACAATATATATGAAAAACTCAGTTTCAGTTTTTTAAAACTCATACCCTCTTAAAAGGCCTGCTTGTCACTTGTTTTTCCCTCAAAAACATGCCTTACTGGAGAAACTCTCACCTTGTTAAATGGTTTGGTTATTTTAATTGTTATTTATGTTAACTTACATTGGGCTTTGATTTTTTAAATTCCATTTTTTTTTTTTTATTGTAATAGTTTGAATAAGGCTTATTTTTATAAGTTTCTTACTAAGTTTTTGAGGGATTCTTAGCTATAAAATTTAAATTCAAGATCCAATGCGCCATGCAGAAAGATTTCTTATTTTCTGTAACAAATGTATTTAAATACGTTGATTCTGCAAAACAGGATAACTTTTCTTGCCAATAAATTTTATTCATTTAAATTAATTAAAGTGGTAGAAATAGCCTACATTTTGTCCTAAATTTGTTCAGAAATGTCTTGGAACTGAAAAATCCTATATCTAGCTTTGCTAGTTGCTACATTTAGCAATGATATACAATTTATTCCAAAATTCAGACTTAAAGCTTAGGTAGGTAACCATTATCTGTTATTAAGTATTAAGTTTCAATAACTAATGAAGGTGAACTTTTGTACATAGATACATTATAAGTTTATGGTCTATTCATAATAACTAAATTTATTGTTCTCAAAAGTTTTGCAAGACATTTTTTTAGATCATAGGAGAAGGGTCTGAGTCACTGGGTGAATAATAATATAATAAATAGGATTAGCTGAATTGAAACCTAGTTCAATAGCATAGCCAAGATTTCTGAAAGGGGAAGGATAACAAATGTTGTTCAAAATAGTATTGCTTTTTTGTAGTTAAATTCTCAATATTAGTAATTCACTTTTACTTGATATAAGAATACTGTGTATGCTGTACGATAAATTTACAGTTATAATGAATAATTTGTATTATTTTTTTTTATTCCCAAGTAATATACTTGCCAAATATACTCTATTTTATGAGAGAATTCTCTGTTTTCGCCCAAAATTAACGGTCATGGTAGTGTCATAGTTTAACTTCCTCTTAAATGTTAAAAGTAATATTTATCAAGGCTTTCTAGAATAGTTTAACTAAATAAAATCAATGAAGAAAAAAGTTCAATATTACACACATAAACACATCCTCTCATGGAATGTAGTATAGGCAGTGGCGTGGTGAAAGGGTGATTATTTTATAATAAAATTAATTGAGGAGGAATTCCCTCTTAATAATCATGCATTCAGCCATAATTGGTGGATTTTATGGACCAATTAGAAATGTGCGGTAACTAGAAAATGTTCATCGCACCATATCTACTAATTAATCATTAATATAAATACCTCTACAAAATATATTATTTTTACATACATGAATATTGCAAAGGAAGTACCTAACAACTATCATTTGGATGAGTAGCTCGTTAGAGTATCATCTACATTCTACACCGTCTCTGCTTGGGTAACAAGCTTCAAGGCCATAGGTACTAGGTAGGTGTAATTTGGAAGGCTAAATTATAAAAATTAAAATATAATGTTTTCAGTTCTGTAGGGAGAACCTAAGTAATGTCTATGCAATATACATGTTACCAATAATACATTTTAATAGTCTTAATATTTATGTAGTGGTTTATTATTACAATACACAGACTTCTATACTATATAATAGAAGTTTAAGCACAAAATAGATTAAATTTAAATTAAATAAAATTTTATTTATTCTGTGATAGAAGTCTGTGACCTGTAAGATATATCTTAAGCGGCCCCTACACGATCAATATTATTGCGCAATATAAATATTGTGCAATATTATATTGTACAATATTTTTGAATACAAACGATTCAATTTTTTTGTGCAATATATTCATTTTGAAATAACTATTCACTGAGAGCAGATTAGTGATTTTAGATTTTACATTTTAAAATTATTTATAATAATAATTTATAATTATTATGTCTAAAAAACGGAAAGCGTGTCTCGCAATTGTTTTATATTTTGCATCCGCAAAAGAACCAAAACGGCGGCGTTGGGCTAAGGAATGGTATTTAAAACGAGAAGAATTTACTAGTGAAAATTTACTACGTGAATTAAAGCTAAGTGAACCAAGGGATTACCAAAATTTTTTACGCATGAATAATGACAGTTTTAATGAGTTGTTGGAAATGATATCTCCAATAATTACAAAACAAGATACCGTGATGAGAAAGGCTATTTCACCAACAGAACGACTTGCAACAACGCTCCGATTCTTAGCAACAGGTCAAAGTTTCGAAGACTTAAAATTTAGCACAGCAATAGCACCACAAACTATCAGCTCTATTATTTTGGAAACATGCGAGGCTATGATAACAAAACTGCAAGAATACATTCAGGTAAACAAATTATATTATACAATACACACTTTATCATTGAAAAAAAAAATTAAACATACTTTAAATATGTTACTACTATGCACTGTCAATACTATCCAAAGAGTGATTCTGCTCTGTATGAAGTTGTGGTGATGGTGTTGACGAAGTTGATGGAAATGACCATACTGAGGATTGAGGTGTTATTTGGTTACTTAAAAGTTCATTGATTTTTACGGAGTTTCTATGTAAAGTACCCAACTGACCTTCATACAAAATATCATGAATGGCTTTTTTTGCATGAATTTGTTGATCAACTTTCATTTTTTGTATCTCATTTGCCCATGATATTCCGAGATTTTCATACTCATCGTGATTTTTCAAATACTCACATGCTATATTTAGTAATTCCTTTTGAGAAGTAACCATTTGTTTTTTTTCTGGTGGTGGCTGTATGGTTGGTTTCGGTCTTAGCTTAACATTTGTGTATTGTTCCTAAACATATAGACGGGTAAATTTTTCACAGAGTTCCAAGTATCATAGATGATATTAAAAAAAAAATTAATTGTCCTTAATTAAACGTAATGTCACTAACATAAATATTTATATTATTTTAGCTTCCTAAGAATTCTGAAGGTTGGAGTGCAGTTGCTAAGGGATTTGAAAGCAAATGGAATTTACCTCATTGCATCGGTGCCGTAGACGGAAAGCACATAGCAGTACAAAAGCCTAAAGGATCTGGTTCTCAATATTACAACTACAAACATTTTTTTTAGTCTTGTACTAATGGCAGTCGTAGATTCAAACTATGAATTCATTATGGTTGATGTAGGAGCAAATGGACGTATGTCAGATGGAGCCGTGATAACAAATACAAAATTTGGTCAGTTATTAGAAAAAGGAGAATTAAATATCCCTCCTCCAAAAATAATGCCCAACAGTAATTATCAATTACCATTTGTTTTTGTCCGAGATGAGGCATTTGCACTAAAAGATAATTTTATGAAACCTTTTCCTCAAAGAAATTTAACTAGAGAAGAAAGAGTGTTTAACTACAGGCTATCCCGAGCTCGGCGTATAGTAGAAAATACATTTGGCATATTAGTATCACGTTTTAGATTACTTTTGACCACAATAAATTTATCACCAGAAAAAGTACAAAGAATAGTTTTAGCTTGCTGTTATCTTCATAATTTTTTAAGAAGAAAAATAAAAGATCAATACTCAGATATTTCAAAATACAATAATTTTGATGACCCTGAAAATGACGTTAATATAGAACATCCTCAATTACACTGTCTACAACCTCTACGAGGAAGAAATGCATCAATATCCGCGAAAAATATTAGACTAAAGTTCTGTGATTATTTTAACAACGAAGGGAAAGTTACTTGGCAAGAAAATATTATTTAAAATGTAAATGTATGATAAATGTATGTTCTTATAAAATTGTTTATTTGTAATAAATAATTAAACTTCCAATTACCTCTGGTATGTTTTGCTCCTGTGCGTTTATTGAGAGGTCTACGTCGTCTTGTGTCTCATCCTCGATTTGTAAAATAATTGTAGATGATCCATCCACAGGTACTTCTTGGTCTTGTAGAAAATTTAATTCATTATAATACCATAACGAGGCACGTATATAACATCAGTACCACTTCCAGATTTGTAGGACGCTTTTACTTTTTTCAGCTCTTTTCGATAATTAGTTCTCAGACTATTAATTTTCTTTTTCACAATTTCTTTGTCTGCATTTGGGTCCACTTCTTTATATTTTTCAATTAATACATTATATGCCTCATTCTTCAGGTTTCTATCACTATATTCAGTACTTTTAACTTTCCATAAAGCTGTATGTTGGCGGTATAATTGCAATAGTTCAATAATAAATTCGCGGTCTTCATTGCGTTTCGCTATGGTGACTTGAATTCAACTGAACCGTCAAAAACAATTATTGTACAATATTATGCCTACACGTACAAATTATTCAATATTGTGCAATTATTTTCAAACAAGCACAATTTTCATTCAATACTTGCGCAGTATGCACAATATTAGTATCAGACGCACAATAATATTGCACAATATCAATTATTGCGCAATAATATTGATCGTGTAGGGGCCGCTTTAATCACGGCTATAGATACCTATAGTATCTATAGTCGTGATCTTAATTCATGGATTCAATCATGGTGGCCACACGGTCTTGTTCAAGACTGTGCGGTGGCAAGGTGGATCTACCTTGCACGGTGGTTATGATTTTATGATTTGAACCAGTAGAGCCACCTCCCCACTTGAAAACGTCCGTGATTGTGGATAAATAAATAAATACATGTGATCGATCGGTTGGCTAGCCTGTACGACACTTCCAGAAAATGGCGACGTCTGGCTTGAGTCCGTGGTCTGTCGTCCGTACTCTAGTCCTTACGTCATTTGCGTCGTTCCGCTTCTATTGTGCGTTCGTAGTTTGTTCGTATCTCCGTGTGGGAATAACATATTTCTATGCCAATTGGAGATGCAACGTTTGTTGGTTGGGACTATTTTTGCCGTTTACTTTACTTCGCATTGAATGCATTGGACCGTTCGGTTTTTCGTGTTTGTATGTAAAAGTTAAAATTTCTCTCCGTTTTGACATTTTCGTTGAACGTGTGGTGTGAACCTATTCGCGCACCTGCCGCTATCGAACAACATAACGCCTAAGCAAAATGAGTATGCCGGAATTGGGAAGCAAGATCAGTTTAATATCAAAAGCTGACATTAGATACGAGGGTAAACTGTTTACGGTCGATCCTCATGAATGTACCATAGCCCTTTCTCACGGTAATATGATTAAATGTTTTTTCTAATATTTAATTTTTTGTACCTAATCCACACTACCTACCCACCTATCTATACTTGGTGCACCAAGTAGTATAAGTTTAATCAAAAACCATCATTATTTTATGTATATTTATTTAATAATCTAGTTTAATGCATCATAATTCTAGGGTTTGAATAGTTGTATAATTGTAGGTATTTGAAGAAGAGACAGACGGTATCCTATTTTTAGGTAATCTTATCTTCAATTGTGTGTTATTTCCCATCTAAATCCTCACTTATTATATTTCCCAGACAGTAATTAATAATGATTTAATTTAAAAGTTTTGTGAATATCTTATGTTAATAATTTTATTCTTTTACACTTTTGAAGTAGATTTTTGGTATTATTTTTTTAAATTTTTGTTAGTATGCTGTTTTCAATACTTCCTATTTTTGCTTGATTCTTTCATAACGTTTATTTACGTACTTGATAAATAGTGTATTTCACTGAATGTTATTTAAAAGTGATGGGTGAACGTAACTTTCTCTAATTTTCTGTCTATAACACTCAAATTTAAATGTTTCTCTTGTCAAATGTATAATTATCGATATAAATATTATTTAAAATCAATATAAATAATCAATAAAAATAAATAATTAAAAATATATATTAATATACTTTTTTTTTTTATATTTTATTTTTTTTTTCAAATTCATTGTATATCATATACATATCGTAAACATAAATCAACATACGTAGGTATTCAATACTCATAAACTAGTGTTGTTATTTATCATATTATTTAAATATTTGTACAACATTCACACTAAATATCATAAGTGATTATGCTTACCTATTTTGTATAATATTTAGATGAACATATTCCAATTTGGTAATTTGTGTTTAAATTCGTTTCTTACTAATATGTTAGGGTTACCAGATTTTATTTTCTAGAACCTGCAATAATTTTTTCAAGATTCCTAATTCAAAAACCTAATCTACTAATTTTTTTTAGAAGTATCAAAATATAATTTAACAATTTTAGATTCTGAGCTTTGTGTTTTTTGAAATTTTGATTTTTTTTTTTAGTTTTATAACTTCAAATACTAAAAAAAATTTGAAAATGTTGTATTAAACATGTGGAAGTTGCTTTTTTGGGTGGAAAGAATGTCCCTAAACTTAATATTAAATGCCTACGTCAAAATGAAAAAAAAACTGAAAAGATTGTCCAAAAATAAAATATGCTGACATCACGCCAATAATTGAAAAGTTAGTTATCCACAATACACGGCATTATTTTTCCTAACTGAAAATCTGTATTTTATCAAGTAAAATTTGAAATCTGGGACGTGTATCACTGCCTTAAAACATTTGTTTGGAACACTGGAGACACTTGGTGAATAATTGGTGTCCCGGCGGATCTGGGACTTACAAGCAACCCTATAATATGTAACTTGCCAAGTTAACTTATGTGATATGTTTTGTTGAATACATAGTCCATTCAATATATTTGCAAACTTAGTAAATGTAACTTATTTAGGTAGTTATATGTACATCAATTATATCCAGTGCTGTCTCCCTATGACCATTTTGCACTTTGGAAATTTGTCTTTTACTTTTTTAAAATTTTTTGTTTATATTGTATCTGTAAAATATAGAGAGTTTCAAACTAAGTACTTATCGAGGTACTTACCTTATTGTTTTAAATACAAATTTAAATGTAACTATATCTCTACTTTTAATTTTATCTTGATTTATCTAATCTTAAACATTTTAAAAGTTTCAATACATTTCTTATATATTTAAATTTCCAATGTATATTTCTTAATTTTGCTTAGTGTATTGTTTTAATATGACCATTAAGGCTGGCCAGGAGAGTATCAAAAAATTGGCTAAAAGTTTGATGTAATGTTGCAAATCACTGGGCCACCCCAAACTGATAGTTTCTCTGATACTTCCCTATGTAGAAAGGTCACAAACGTTTGTGGGTCTCGTGTAAATAACATAGCTATTAAGTTATTACATAAATAATAATTTATCAAGTTGTGTTCATTAACTTTCTTTCAGTACAATCTTTTGGAACTGAAGACCGTCCAACAGAATTCAAGGTTCCAGCACAGAGTCAAATATATAACTATATTCTATTCCGCGGTTCTGATATAAAAGACATAAAAGTTATTACTCCACAAATACCTCTAAATGATCCTGCTATCGTACAAGTAATTATTTAAGAAAAATGTGAAGATAATATATAAATATGTCAAATAATAAATTTATTTTTTAGCTGTCAGTCCCTCCAAACATGGGGGGGGGCTTTAATGCCAGTTATCAACCCATGGATGAATTAGGTTCAGCCAACCAAGTTGGAAACTCTTATAATCCTATGTCTGGCGTGAACTTAAATGCTGGACCATCACATAAGCAAGCAAGTGAGTCTCCTCTGATTTTAGATCCACAACCAGTAATTCAACCGAAACAACCGATGACAGCCCAGTCTGGTATGTACACGCATACTCAAACCCAAATGCTTTGGCATATTTGGCATGCTTGTACATATTGCTGTTGGGTACCTTTTTTGAATATCTAGAGCTTTACGCATGTTTATCAAATTTATAGTACCTTTTGATTATTACTACTTACAATATCTACAATTTTCCTTGAACAATATTCTGAATTTTGATTATTTAGTGAAAAAATGTTTTTATTTTGTAAATGGCTGTAACAATTGACCCTGATTAAATGTAAATATTATTTTCCAACAACTTTTAAATGATTGAATGTTCTATTTTGAACATAAAATCTAGGATTTACCTTAAACAAATAAAAGACTGTGACTACTTACATTTTTCTTATTTTACCTATAATTGTACGTTCCAGTATATTTTGAATAGATAAACTTTAATCTATTTGTTGGAAGTCTTATTTCAATATTTTGTGCATTATGCTTTATCTCACTTCATTAAATTTCCAACAACAAATTATGCCTATTAAATGTATGTGGTTAAATAGTGTTACATGAAGTTACTAATATATATTCAGATTACTATTGTCGTTTCTAATTTGATGAACTTGTAAACAAAAATTATTTATAGCTACTATTTTATTGTCTTTCAAACTGGTACTCACTCACAAAAGGTTATGTGGAAACTAACATATTGTAATAAGTGTAGTTATAATTGCAGGATCTATTGGGTATTCTTCTTTAGATTATTCAGCACTTCTCCTTGTTTTCTATTTGCTTCATTTGATTGCTTTGCTTGATTATCTGTGAATTAAATTGTTTCAACCTTGATTATATTTACCTTTGCCAGGGGTGAGTCGGGACTCTGCAGCTCTTTAGAGTGTGCATCAATATCTAATTAAATAATGCCAGATTTATATTAACAATTATAATATTAAAGTATTAATGAAATACAGTATTTCTAAATTTAAGATTTATTATTATTTGTTTAATGACTACCAATTTCCAATTAAATTGTTAAGTGAATTATCGGTCTTTTTTGTATTATGGCATGTTTTTTTTTTTTTTTTCTTATCAACCATAAAATCATGATTTTGTAAACCTATGTTCATCTTGTTTCTATCATTTCCAATTAATTCATTCATCATATTTTTAAAATATGCATTGAACAGTAGAGGTGAAAAAATGTGACCTTGCCAGGCTCCTTTTATAATATAATATAAACTTTGTCAAATATTTCTTAATTTTTGTGGTTATTGTTTTTTGGTCTGAATATAAACTCACACAAATTTACTATTCCATCTGGGAACTATATTAATTTTAGAATCTGTTATATATTTTCCAAACTGAATGTCCTAACTAAAGTTTTTTTTCATTATATTATATATGAATATAATAGGGCTCATATTTTGGCTAAAACCAAACCAAGTGTCTGATTGGTTATTAATAATATTTTATACTTAAATCATAAATTGATTATTTTAAAAACCATGTTTACTAATTGTATACTTAAAAATTATTTTGAATGTTTGTCTTTGTAAGTTTATTTGTTTAAATTCCCTATTGGTAAATAATTGAGCGGAGCGAAGCGAAGCTCAATCTTAGGCAACTCGTGTCTTTCGTTTGTGACTGTACTCCTCCTAGACGGTTTGATCGATTTTAATCAAACTTGGCACGATGATAGAGTGTAGAATGGTGGTTGTCGTAAGGGGTCGCATGAAAAAATTGGACCTACCACGGAGGAATAATCACCGAAAAACCTGATCCCCATTGACTTCCATTGTAAAATGTGAAATCACGCGCTATCTCAATGTAAACAATGGAAAATAGAATTTTCGATAGTTCTATGCCGGCGAAGCCCTGTGCAAAATTTACTGTGACACTCACATTTTCAAACTCATTTTATATCGAATATTCCAATTATAATCATTCACGCTACTTACATACGTTGTATGACCTGCGAATATACCGATGTTATTAATTAGTTCCATCAATAAATGTAGACATGTCACTCCGCTCATTTATTACAGGCAGGTATCCGCATGTATTTCCTAGTAAATATATACATACATATATTAACAATATAAATTAGTATTAGTATATTGAATGATGTACAAAGTTTTGATAAATCATTTTGTGTTAACTGTAAGGACAATCAATATAAATTTTTGTATACTTTATTTGTGGTTTAAATCCATATACCAGATAATCACAATAACCAAATGTAACATATTTGTATATATTATGGCATCATCATGAATGCAATGCTGCAATTCATGATGGAAATACGAAATACTTAAAATTAGTAAAAATTGCTTTATTTCAGAACGCTTTTATTTATTCATATCAGTTATCTTGATAATGGTTTTTATCAGTGATTTTAAGTGCATATCCATCAGACAATTGGGTTTTATATATGATAGAAACAATGCTGCTCCAACGTATTCAATGCGCTGGATTTTAGAATGCTATCACTTGAAATACGATGCATTTTAGAACATGTTTATATTTCGCTGACAATTGCATTATTGCCCATTACACCCATTATACACCCTTATGCTTGTAGTTTATTTTAGAGAGCAGTTTTAAGTTAGGTTTGCTTTTATTGCAAATGCCAGTGTTTTATTCATTTATTATATATCACTAAGAACATGCATTTTTAGGATAATTACATTTGTTAGAGTGGCCATTATTCTGGACTTAGTCAATAAGTTTTAACACTGTATTTTTATGGTTTAAAAATATAAAAATAAGGCCAAATTTTGTAGATTAAGATCAAACCTATGAAAAAATGTTTTGATCATTTTAAAAAAAAAAACACTTGAAATTTTGATATTTGTTATTATTTTTATGGGTAGAAGGTGTCTTTAACGTTGAACACCACAAAAAAGTTTGGATTTTGTTTAAACTGTGTATTGATATTTGTATTATTTTCTGAGTAATCTGCCAAAAACAACAAAATTTGGAACATCATCAAAATCAATAATTTGTGTTTTTGAGTGGAATGAATTTTTTCAAAACAAGTAAACTTACTTTTTAAAATATATTGTAATAAGCCAATTTTGAAAACAAAATTTTTTTTTTTTTTTTAAAGTGTTGAACCTCTTTTCATATAGTTAGTGCTCTGGCGTTGTTTAGAAGGCAAAGTTCATCTGCCAATTTCATGACTTGTAAAGGTTTTTTAATGTCTTGTTTTCTATGGACTGTGTTATTGATTAATTTTTTCCTTATTTAAATGTGGTGTAGTACCACTGAAAGAGCCTTGCACATGCATTTTGCATTGAAGCAAAACTTAGTTAACAGAAATTTTTGTCAAGGAAACAAGAAGTGCAGTCAGTCCAAAAATTGCATCTTTTGCATATATGTAATATGTATCTTAATCAGTTGCTTTATCATGCAAGTGCTTAATTATTTTTAAAACATTTAGTCAGTTAGTAGAGGTTCTTTATTATATTTATTTTTTGAGTGTTGTCTTAATCATAAAGAACATTGTAACATAATAATGGCCTATGCTAACTCACTCACTCAGAACATTTAGAAGTATTACATATTTTGTTTTTAATAATAATATTAAAAAACGTTGTCTTTGTTGTTTAGTGGTAGTTATCTATTATTATTTGTCTGTAGTAGGTATTGTCCAAAAATTATGTAATCAATATTATACTTTTTTTCATGAGAGAACGGGACCGTCCTCCAACCGAAACTGGTTGGCCGCTATGCATCCCCCACTCAAAAACACAAAATTAGTATGCGACTGGTGGCGGATGTTGCTCTCGGCTACGTGCTGTTGTTTATGCGTAGTGACTGAAGTATCTTTGCCTTTAACATGTTCCGCTCCACTGTAATAAATAAGTACGTGCACTACATATGCTGGCACCCGACAAACAAGTCGGTAATGATCGACTGTGTGGAGGGGATTTCACAGCCGGTCAAGCCGGCCGGAGCTCATTCTACATGCGCAAAACGGTCCTATTCTCTCGTAAAAAAGAGTATAACTATATAAGATATATTTTAGTTTGCTTAATTAATATGGTATTCACTTGTTCTGAAAATATGCATCATTTAGCTTATTAACAAATAGTTCTTATTTAAACTTAACTTTATTTAAGATAAAATAGGCTGGAATGTTTGTATTATACATATTTTATGTCCATTAATATAATTTCTAGATTTTTGCATGTGCAATATCTATCATTTACATAAAATACAAATTTTCCTTAATATCAAGTAAATGTAAAATTCAGTGTAAATGTAAAATTATACAGTGTAGTATTTTATGACAGTTTGGTGCCTTGGATTTATTTTTTAAGCGTTCTGGATGGTCTCTTCTATTATTCAAAATAATATGGTTTTAGACATTTATTACTAATGAATTGTTGCTTCTCTTTTAATTACATTAAATTAGCATTCTTTCATTTTGATTTAATACAATTATTAAATAAGAAAAAATAGTTAAATTTAAAAGTATATTTAGGTAATTTTACTGGTCTAATTTTTAATATTTATATATTTATAGATGTTCTAGATTTAATATCTGGAGGTGGTTCTCGGTCATCTACTCCAGCTCAGCCAAATGCATTTAATGGTCAGCGAAGCAGTCCAACTTTTGATCAAACTATTACAGTTGGGAATCAACAAAATCCTGGAAATGTTAGAGGAGGAAAAAATCAACGTAACAGATCAACTTCTTCTACTTCTGATTCTCGTAAACAAGTTAGGCAGCCAGGGTAAGCATGCATTAACATTGTCTGTTTAAATTAATATTGAAAGAAATTTATTTGTTTTTTACTGAAAAAGACAAAACTATCCAAGAAACGATCAACAACAACATTATCAAAGAAATGATCAACATTATCAGAGGAATGATTTTCAACATCAGGATACCAACTTTGTATGTAAAACTTTTTTTTATTTTCAAGTGATTTTTTAATGTATACGTTTATTTATAACCAGGTTAATCGCCAAGGTGGAAATCGTAATATGAATGGCCGTAATTGGAGTAACCAAAACAACCAACAACAAGTTAGGCGACAAAATACAGCTCCAAACATTACAGGAGGTCGTTCATTTTATAACAGGTCTACAGGTCTCCCAGCTCCAAGTAAAGCACAAGGTCCCAGATCAAATTCATTGAAATTTGATGAGGATTATGACTTTGATAAGGCTAATAGTGAATTTCAAGAGATAATAAAAAAATTATCCAGAACTAAATTAGGTAAGTTAATGATAGTTTTATTTAAACAGAATTGTATAGGATAGTTTTAGTTGAATTTTACATCAAACCTTAATTCAAATATGGTTAGCCAAGAGAATACTGATTTTTAACTATGTCATGGTATTTTTAAAAATAAATAATTTCAATGTGATAAAAAAAAATTTAATTCAGTTGGTATTAAAATTGATAGCCAAATGCTTTAGTATTAGAATTTTCTATTACATATTACTTTTTGTGACATTATATTTTGCTCTAAATATGGATTCTTAAAAACTGTAACAATTGTCTTGTTATTTGTAAACTCTGCTATTGAAGTGTTTGGTCAGAGAAGTGATAGGTTAATCACAAACAGCTTATAACTCTTGGAAATTCAATTTTTCTGTGCCTGAAAAGATCAAAATCTGACTTAAAAATGACAATAGGAAAGAATGATTTGTAAAGTTTGTATAACTCCCCAAACTAGGATTGTTCTGGTCATCACTACGTAATAGATAGCTGAGGTCAGGTGATTGCCATCCCATGTCTAGAAGGAGAGTAAGAAAGGTTTGTTTGCAAGTTCCCACTTATCTCCTCAGATGTCAAGTGCACATTACGTACACCTTACGTACCCTACATAGGCTCAGTGGTATGTGCATCATATGTTTGTCGCATGGGGTTTGATATCCGCAGTCAAAATTAGACAATATAATTTCTCAATATTTTTCTGATTGGTCCACATTATAGGTGACTGTATAAATTGAAGATAGTACTTAGTTAATTATTGTGTTAAATTATTGTTTATTTAAAAAGTTTTCTAAATTATTTAACAATCACTAATCATTAAGAAGGATTTGGTCATTTATTAATTTTGAAATTAATTTATTCCAAATAAAATTTAGTATGTGAAATCATAATCAATTTTAACAGTTTGTTATTATAATATCTTTCATTACTTTTTAGAAAACCATTAATTCAAAAATTTTCAATTTAAAGATTCAATATATTATACAAAAGCAATTTTTTTGTTTATATAATACAAACAGAATTACAATTTTTAAAAGATGATTATTTCTTATTATTTTTTTTTAATAAAAAGAACTTCATTAATTAATTTTTTTTATTATTGGAATGAAAGTTATAATGTTGTAAAACTTTAAAAATTATGTCTCTTTTTAATAGTGAAGTATATAATTCTATAATAATAAAATATTTTACAGGTTTTCTTAAAATAAAATTTTTAGATTCTGAGTGAAACAAAGAATGTATTGGTTTTCCCATGATGTGTGTTTTTATTTTTAATCAAAATAACTTCTTCAATAATGCTCCAATTTTTAACGTCAGTACCTCTGATGATAGGTGTATAGACACAGATGGTACTTGGCGGAGTAAAATAGACTTCCCAAAATTAAAAAAATTACAATATAAAGAATTAAAGAAATAATGTTACAAATTCTGGTAAACGTGTTTTTAGACATAACTTCCACTATAATGATCAGAATACTCTGAAATTTTCACATAGTATTAAAATAGATAAGATACAGGTCTGATACACATTTCCAAGCTAAGTATAGAACTTAAAATTTTTTTTTGTTTTGTAATTTTAGTTCAATTAAAAATTTTAATTTTCCACAAAAAGTTTTGAAAATTTAATACAAGGTTCCAAACATAAAAATATAAAAATACATAAGCTATTTAAAAATTTTGAATATCCATAGTCACAATTTTTATATTTATTTTTCGTAACTTGAAAAAATTTGTTATTTAAGATTTGAAAATAAAATATGTTATGTAAAACAAAATTTTCTAACTGAATAAAAATATTCCTAAAAATCTGCAGTGTAGATCCTGAAAGTATTGAAAAATGTGTTATTTTAATTTCAACAATGAAATTACGCACTGTTGTAGAGTGATATTCAGACTTAAAGGAAAATTCTAAAAATAGAACATTTAATTACTCCGTAGTAATTGATATTATTCATTAAGTATTTTTGGAATTAGTATTAATTACTTTCTCATGGTAATAAAATTATAATTCTAAACAATTGTAAACTGTTTTTGCTACTATTAATTAATAATACTTTTAAATAAAAATAAAATTGCTAATTTTAATTTTTTTAAATACTATTGTAAAAAATAAAAGATCAATATAAATAAATTCTGTTTTGATTACACAATTTTGATAGTTTAACTGAGCTCACTCTGATTCATTATTTCTGTAAGCAATTTTTAATTGGTTACAGATTTAATTTACAACTTCAATATAAACCTTCCAAAACAGTAACTCACTGCATAAAAACTACTTACGTGACCTAGAGTGTTTCTGGCTTTTTATATATACATGAATAGTTTATTCATTTTTATTGGATAGATTGTATGACCCAAACTTCATTCAGGGAAATTATGCTAATTAATAATTTTTTAATTGGTCAAATATTAGTAACTCTGTAAGTATTTTTAAAAAGTAAAACCGATGATTTTTTTAGTAATAAATATAATTTTAACATCAATAGTAAGTAAAACATTCGAAAATATTACTTTAGATACTCGCTTAGTTATTATCCTTTTATTTACAAACATTTTATAAGTACGTAATAATCAGTTGGAATTTGTTTAGTTAAAAACACAGATATATAAAACACTAGATAGCTAACTGATGTCATTATTTGAAAACCGTCAGCCATTTGCGTGGTGGTCAATGTTTACATGATTATCTCATCAATTATTTATATTATCATATGATAGAGTCAATTTCATAATGAAATTAATAAAATTTTAATTTTGATAATCACACCATCACAGATATCTGACCGAAAACAAACAATAACATTGACCACCATGCAAATGGCGTTGGCTTAAGCATTTTGTATGGTACAATATCACAAGTTACCTATCTAGTGTTTTATATATTTGTGGTTAAAAATAATAATACTTAAATTGATTGATTAAACTATCTACTTATTAACTAATTAATTAATAACGTAATATAAAATTTCTGTAATAAAATATGGTTGTAATCTTTATTAAAATTCCAAAATGTATTACATTTCTTCTAACCTTTTTAGATGATGGATTGGATAATACATCCGAAGAAGTTACTCTTGTCAATGGTGGTATTTCATCAGTTAATGGTGACACTGTTCTCGCTAATAGTGGAGAACAAGTTACTTCAAAAAAAACCAATCGTAATGACACTGAAAATGAAAATGGCGCTGTTGAAACTGAAAATGAAGGAGAAGATGAACAAAAAGTATTTTATGACAAAACAAAATCGTTCTTTGATACAATTAGCTGTGAAGCAGTTGAAAGAAGCAAAGGGTATTACAAAACAACTAATTGTTACATTGAAAATTATACTTGCATTAAAATAAAATATGTATTATAGGCATTCGCAAAGGACTGATTGGCGTACTGAACGTAAATTGAACTCTGAAACATTTGGTGTGGCAATGGCAAAACGTGGTCAATACCACCGTGGTCGTGGAGGATATTACCATAATAATAGTAATTATCGTCCTAATCCAAACACCTACAATAATGGCAACAACTACAATAACAATCGTCAAGGAGTAAATTATAACTATCGTCAACAAAATAATGGATACATGCGTAATAATCGTGGGTATAATTTCCGCCCAAGATCAACTAATAAGGATCAACGTCAGCCAAATGCAGTATCGCCTCAAAGAGTAGCAGGTTTGTTTTTATTCATTTTCTTTACCCAATAATGTCCTAATTTTTATTTTATTTTTTCAGTAGCATGATATGTAATCGCCAAGTACAACGTTCAATGTCACTGTAAATTATCCATTCATTTAAAAAACATATAAAAAAAATCTAAAAAAAAAAGCTATTTCCCATGGAAAAGAAACTTTGTAAATATTTAACATTTCTTTTTTCTAAAAATCCAAGATTTTAACTGTCACCGTGCATATTATGATGAAATTTATTGATTATTTGGTATATTTTTTTTATGAAATGATACCCAAATATGCAAAAAAAAATTGCGGTATGCACATTTAAAATATTGGGACTCGAGTCAAAATATTCCTAAGTATATTAAAATTTTGAAAGAACATATACTTATTAATTTAAAATTAACTTTCCCTGACTGTTCTTAATCTTTAGTTTCTGTTTCTGAGACAAATTTCTTTTTTATTATTTTTTTTTTCTTTGACAGATGTTTTAAATTAAAAAAATATTCGGATTGTTCTTCATTAAATAATTTTTTCATAAAGGTGATTGGTTTCATCTATAAATAAATATCAAAAACCAGATTGTAGTTTATTAGTACCCAAATTTTGCAAGAAACTATTATTAACTAGTTTTATAAATTGTTTTAACAGTAGCAGCCTATGTATTAAAATAGTTATACTATAATTTACAAAAAAGTTAACTTTGTTTAAATTAAATAAATTACTTAAGAACTACATATATATAAATAAGAATATATTATAGTCTATCAATAAAGAAAATATATGTACAATTTTTTTTTTTTACTGCTATTTGTTTTTGTTGTTATTTTTATATCTACACAAGGTATCTACTGGAAACTACTTTGCACATAATGTATGTTTTTTATCATAAAATTTTTGAATTTAGGTTGATAACTAAAATATTTCATACAAAGTACCACATTAACTTTCGAACTTTTTAATGCTATGAAATTTTGCATTAGATCGATTCTCTATCCTTTAAATTGTATACAAAAAAAAAAAGTAAAATAAATACAATGTATTCTCCGCTTTTCATAGCATACTCAGTATTTATCATGTATCAATTCACTTAATTTGTCAAAAAACTTATTTCCTAATGACAGTACTAGAGTTGTGAGTGGCGGTATCATTTATATGGTTAACAAATTATTTGTACATTTTACTAATTTTTAGATTCTGAGCTAATCGAAAAAGCTATTGATTTTACAAAGATGTGTGGTTTTTTTTTTTTTTGTTAGGTGTAGCTCCTAGGTGATTGCTCCGATCTTCAACAACAGTACCACTTTGCGGTAGAGAATTTTATATCCTTGGTGCATTCTTGATCGTATTTTTTCAAAATTTTCAATTTCAAAAAAGTTCTTCAGATAAAACAAAAAAAAAAATTTAAGATAAAACGGAAAACGTTTTTTTGACAAAATCAATTTTTTTAATTGGTCTTAACTCCCAAAATAATGATTGGAATGACTTGATATTTTCACACAATGTTAACATTTGTAATGTACAGTTTTGCATATGCAATACATGATTTAATTGGATGGTGGTATCAAAAAGTAGGTTTTACACCCAAAAATTGGGGGTAGATAGTGTTACGTTTAAATTTTTTTTATGCAATACATGAAAAATCTGACTTGCGCCACTAGTTCCTACAAATATGCCCAGCCCAACGCAGTATGTGAAGTTTATAAAGAAACGAGCAATATCACAAGATGCTTATCTTATCACTAATCTCAGAAAAGGAATTAAATGCAATTGTCTTTTTATTTTTCAAAATACCTAATTACTGTCAGTATTTTGTAATTGGTATCACTGATATATAGCTAGTAGAAAACATTATATTTGTTGTTTTATAAAGTTATGACTAAAAATTAAAGAAATTAATGTTGTGTCAATTATTATAATTTTGTTCCAACTTTTAATTAATATTTTAGTATTTATATTACCTGTTTAGGTACTAACAATTGATCAACTTCTTTTTTGAAATTATTGAAAATCTCTAAATTTGTCTAGTATACAACAGTCAAAAGAACAAAAATATTAAAAAGAAAAAGTTTTTTCACATATATTTATATATATATTATTTATTAACATTATTATTATTATTAACAATTATTTATTATTCATATAAATAAATGAAAACACATATTTATATAAAGACTAATTATATGTACTAAAATTAAGTAAGTGTCAAGAACAGCCAATGGCATAAAAACTTTGATTTCAAAAAATTATTTTAAAATGTAATGAAATGTTACAAAGAAAATGTATATTAAAAATAAAAACATTGCCCAAGGTATAGTTATGTATTATTATTTATTATACTTTGATTATTCACAACTGGTTTCAATTAAAAATATGCTTATGTGATTAAAATTTTCTTTTTATTTCATTGTTTTTAACAACTGTCAACTACGAACATACACTGATAGATCGAATAAATATGCATTCAATATTGTATATATAATACTCGTAATTGAAACTATTTTGATATTAGTACTTTTATCTAATTTGCTGAAACTTACTTTTGAGTTTTGTTGAATAATTTCTGTAAATTTAAATTTATTTTTGTTTAATTTTTCTCCAAGGTGCCAAACACTATGTTTTCTTTTACTTAGGTAGCTGTTTTTTTATGTAACTTGCAGTATGTTACTGGTGTGATACCGCTCTAATTTTGCAATCAATTTCAATGCAGCACTGATAAAGTATTTGAACGCACAAGCCAAGTTCCTGCAATGCAAGCGTATCTTTACACAAATCAATTTACCTGGTTTCTTTATTCTCTAAACCTCGTATCTTTGATTCCTTTTGAAATAAGCTTAGTTATAAAATTGTAAGCTTTGGTTGAACTTCAGTAGATGATCAGGACACTACTTGAACTCTGAATATCAAGCAATACATTTTAAAAAGAAAGAATTTCAATACTCACTCATCATCAAATTTATAAAACACTTTCTGGATTACGGAAATTCGACACAGCCCTGAGCCCAAGGTATCTTTTATTTTGTAAACAAAGGGTAATAAATAAATATATTTTTCTTATTATATTTGGACTTTATTTTCTCAAAACATAGAAAGCTTAACATAGATTATGATGAATTTTAGACAATGAACAAAAATAAAATATAACTTATAAGTGGCATTGGTGTCCCAAAAACAGAAATGCTAAACGTTTTTTGTGTCGGTACATTCATAAATTTATATACTTTTTAATGGGAGATGTTATCCAAGTCTGGGGAGGGGGGGGGTCATAATAGGTGATAAACAAAAATATTACCCAAACGGCCGGACATTGAATCAAATACAATTGGTATATTATAAATATATTTATAATATTGTTAAGTATTAATTAATATTTTTAAAAATTTAATATAAATACTTATAAGTTATAACATTGATTATAAATTTATAATCAATGGTTATAGTATTATTTTTATAAGTAGATTGTTGTACGAAAATCTGTCTTATAATTTTTATTTATATCTAACTGAACAGGATTAGATTTAAATTTGCTCATGTAAATGTTATGATTTTTAAAATTACAATAATGTGGTTTAATGATTTATGATCATTTCATGTCAACGGAAGAAAAATTGGTATTTATTGCATTTGCATTCCGCTAGGTCGACTTGTATAAAACTTGTTAAATTTTTAATGACATTTTTTTGTAAAATACTAATTGAGGAATTTTTTTTTTACAGAAATCGTTTTTGCGTATTTTTTTCAGTATCATACAGTGGCTATTCAACTTTTCTCCTACTACTCCGCCTATCTTAAATTAGTGATGAATAAATTTTTTCAAAAATGTTGGTGCCAAATGAACATAATATAATTTCATTTAACAGAATAAAATATAACTCATAACATATGCACCATGATTAATTAAATGTATTTTTTTTTTATGAGTACATGTATTAACCAGAGGATGACAGGCAGACGCGGATCCAAGGGAGAGCTAATAGCTTTATCCCCAGACCCCAACCTTATTTTTTTACGTCTTTTTCACTATGAATTTTATTGTTATTACCTTAGTTACGTTTTGTTATACAAAAGTTGGATAATCATCATTCATCCCACAATTACAATCATAATTACTGATTACAATACGTATGGTTTAGAAAAAACAAAACTACACCAAAAACAAGGCACCATCATTGATTACGAGTGGAGTTTTGATACAAAATAAATTTAATCTATTCTGTGGTGTTGGCGTAGATGGATAGACCCATAGAAAAGGTATTAAATGATTATTAAATGATGATAATATATTGATGGATAGACCATAGACTTATATAAACAAAAATAAGTAATAAAGTCTATGAGACATTGTGTGTTGGTGTCAAGCATAGATAATTAAGTGTCAAAGTGGATCCACCTTGGTTGGTGTGTATTGTATATTATTATCTTATTTTCTCAATCTAATTTCTTCTGTGGTTAGATATTCTTACAGACATAATAAGTAAGTATAATTTATAATGTTTTTATTATGATTCAACCCCTACGGAAATTCTACCATAGAAGTATATTGTATATCTATTCTGTGGTTCTAGGTCACGGGAATGCCGAAGGTCAAGGATACGACGTTTGGTCATGACACAGATTAGATAAAAATCTAATCTGTGGTCATGGGACACGGTCGTTATCAGTGCGTTGATAACTGAGTTCTGTTTGTTTGCTAATTAAATTTTTTTTGCTCGTCTCAGACTTGTTCTTGTAGTATTTTTACGGTCATCTGGTTATCAATATTGAACCACAAAACCAAAAAGAATTTCATCAATTCTATGATTGAACCTCATCAGTCGTCATTAGCTGAACTGATACCATATGCTGAGGTCAGAACAAATGGAAAATTGAAACCTGGAGAAAAACGGGTTATTTTGGTTTTCCTACCGTCGCTTGTTTTTTTTTACCGCGGTGATCCGCCGTTAACAAAAAACGGGTTGTCGTTAACCAATTTACAATCGTCAAAATAACGATAGCATATATATTTATATTATTAACAATTATTCTTAACATGACGTTCTCCACAACTGGCCGTTGTGCAAGTTGGTACAAGTTTTTCTCTGCCTGCCGAAAACGACGGTCAGGCTCCTCTATGAGAACACGGGAAAACAGAACGGAAACCGGAAAGTAGCCCCACTCTTCGGACAGTAATAACCGTACGAAAATTTTTTTTTTTTTTGCATTGCTGTAACTATTACGACGGCTACTACTACTACTACTATCATTTTAATCTGTCCATTGGTGTTCAGACGTTCAGTATTTTGATAATTTCGATCGTGTCCTAGTCCTACCTTGACCAGTTAGTAGGTACGCCACTACGCCAGATTAGTCCTTGAGTTGGCAGGCGCAAACGGCACAGACACGATCAACCAGAGAAACATCATCATCTTATCAATTCCGCCACGTTCTTCAGACACTTAAAGACGTAATAAATTATATTATATTTACCCGCGTAGTTTATTCCTGTACGTAGGTACTCTTCACTCGAGCTTTATTACCGTATAGTAAAAAATAGTTTTGTGCACAAATTTCTGTTGTTGCTGGGCACTGGCTGACTACCGACGAGTTGGCGCTGTTCAAGAAATTTAATATCCATTTATTAATTTCTACAGGGGTGAAATTGTGCGCTTGTTGGCTACAGACTGACGGTTCGTCGTTCCTCTCATGGACAGTAAAATATGAGCGATTTAACGTGAGAACATACCATATGTACCTATGGTACTTTGCTTCCTAAATTTTGTTTTGTTTGCAGATTTTATGCTGTCACTTACAACGTCGCTACCAAATCACCAGATTATCCCCTAGACGATCTACTACAATGGAATGGTCGCACCAGACAACAACTACCAGACTTCTGTTTGTTTGGGTAAGTAACTTGAATGCGTATCTTGATGATTGTATAGATATTAATTGGTAACAACAAATAATACCCTCTAATACTTTTGAACTTGTAGAATTTAATTACTTAAAACTAAGTAAAATCACCTATTATTAGAAGTAAAATTGCTTATTGTATCTTGTTACAATATGTATTTTTAATGTCTTTTAACTTAGAATTTTTGTGGCAATACTTGCTGTCATTTAAAAGACCTTCAGAATTGTATTATAGGATATTATAAATTCATATTATACTTATATGAAGGTGTTTATTTAAAGTGTGTCTTGATTTATTTCTGTGTCATGCTGGTAAATAAAAAAAATATATTTCCTTGGAAATGGTGCCTTGGGCTCATGGAGAATCCCTACAGCCCTGGTTTATTTAAAAATGTATAGTTTCACTTTACCATGAATGGATTACAGTTTTATTTATTCTAAAACTTAAAAAGTTCTTACTTTTCAATAACATTTTGTTATTTAAAGTATAAAAACTACTGTCAGGTATCTACCTAGTTAGTTTTTGAGTCTTAGATTTTCCTAAGCAACTACGATATTGATAAATCATTTTTATGTTGTTATCTTATGTTGATTAATATAAGGTATGTAAATTTAAATTTATTACAACAGTAGTTTTTTTCATTTTTAACTCAGTTTTTGTAAACGACCTTATTTCAACCATCATAATATGCAACAAATTAAAAATAATATTCTATAAAAACTGGTTTATTATGTGTGAAATCAAGTTTTTGCTTATGTTGATTACATCAGTTAAACATATAGGTAGGTAACATGTAGGTTGTATACACTTAACATACTATGTTACATGACTTGCTATAATTGCATTAATTATTAATGATAATAAATTAATTTAATCTTTACATCATGTACAAATTAGTTTTAATCTTTTTATCTATCTTTAATAAGTGTATACTGTAGATATATGTTTAGACATAATTACTAATATGTTACATTAAAACTTAAAATTTGTAAAAATGAATTTTGATTTTCAGTTTTCAGGTACCTGTACTAAATATGTACTTGATTTGTGCAGTTGGCCAATATACAACTAAAATTTAAAAAATTTTTGTGTTAGTTGCTTTAGTTGCTGTTAATTTGATCAAAAAATAATGGGTAGATGCAATCTATGCAAAATAACAGAACATAAGGACTACAAAATTAAAAACGGTGCACTAAAATATTATTAAAAACAAAAATAGAAAATATTCAAATATGTATATATTAATAATATTTAAATATTTAATAGAAGATAATAGATGTAATAACTGTAAAAGTCTGTTATGAATAGTTGTTGTCTTTTTTGCTGTTTAAGTGGTTAAAAGTATTTTTTCTAATTTTTGTTGACCAACTTCAAAGTATAAATGTAAATTTGTTGTGGCTAATAAAAGTTTATAAAATGTAATTAAAAAAAAAAAACCTAGAATAATCAATTAAATCTAATTTCACAGTGATTGGATACTCTTTAAAATTCAAACACTAAATTACAAATCGTAAAGACTTATATTTTCTATCTTTTGCTCATCACTGTAATTGGACTAACTAATCTAAAATGTATATGGTGCTTCCATAGGCAAAATTGGTAGAGCTAAAATTAAAAATTATTGGGGGACTAATTGGTATTAAGCCCCTCTGATGTTGACCACTCTGTTTATTGTTTAACTAGTTAGACAGCAAGAGGGGCTGAGTTCCCCCAAATTATGCCTACGACCGCTTCTTATAATTTACATTTTTCTAAACAGTAGGGTCACTTATAAAAGGTGTGGTATGAATGTTTTACATTCCATTTGAAAGCAGTGCTTATAATAAATCATTGCTTACAAAAATAACAATTCTGTGCGTGCAAAGAGTCCTACTCAAACGTTGAAAATTTCAAAGTTCTTTGTGTTTTATACTTAGTACAAAAATGGTCAAAATTTAATTTTTGTAACATTGATAGGTACTTCATCAATTGTAACAGTTCTATTACAAAAAAAAAAAAACAGATAAAGATGAATACCAATAAAAATAATTATGTAACAAAGTTTATACTGTACATATAAACAAAAATTTTATTAACCAATTTTTGAAAATTTTTAATCATATGCAAAAAAACATACAGCTAACTGTTAAGTTAGTGTTAAAATGTTGAGTCTTTAAACTAAAAATTAATAATTGCATCTAAGTTAAAACCAATTTAATTTAACTAATTCAAAGTTATTAAGTTAAAAAATAATTAATATGTTTTTTACCAATTCTTTTTCTATGTTTTAATGATATGTTTAAATTTCAATATTGTTTTATTTCTTACCTTAGGTTTCAAGAAGTCAAGGCTCAACCTCAAAACTTATTGTTAGATTCAATATTTGATGACCCGTGGACTGCAGCTCTTAGGTTTGATTTCAATAGTTTAAGTTGTATGTAAACAATTAAAATTTAATATGTTTAACAGGGATGTTATGAGTGGGTATGATTATGTTAAAATACGTACTGTCAAAATGGTTGGGTTGCTTTTAAATGTATTTTGTAAACGAAAACATGTTCCTTTTTTAAAAGAAATGGCTGCTTCAGAAACTCGAACTGGACTTTTGGGCCTTTGGGTAAAATTACTATTTTTAATTTGCCAAGTAAATAATTTTCTTAGCTATACCAACTTAATATATTTCTTTAATTTTTAGGGTAATAAAGGTGCTGTTAGTTTTAGTTTTAAAATTCATAACACTGCAATATGTTGTGTTAACAGTCACTTTGCAGCACACGAAGAGTACTTAAAACATAGAATTAGCGATTATCACTCAATTGTTGAAAGTCAACATTTTGGTACTAATAAAAGAAGAATTTTAAATCATGAGTAAGTGTTGTTACTTCTAATGAGCAATAAGTAGGTAGTACAAATTAAAATGTAAATTAAAACATATTCATTTTTTCAGTTGTTTATACAAAAACTTTTATATGTAATTGTTATATTTAAAATATTTTTGACATATACAATGTTATGCCTTTTGAGTTATGATTGGGGTAAAATTTAAAAATTGACCTGTCTCAATTTTTTGTTACTGGTCAAAATAATTATGTAAACATTTTTCTTGCCATGATTACCAATGAATGTATGTATATGTGTATAGACTAGTTTATACACAAGCCATAAGACTCACATGTTCCTAAGTACTTCTGTGCAGCAGAAGTACTCTGCATCAAGCTACTGATGACTTAAATTTAGAAAATGTGTACGAAAAAATGATTGGTTTTTCAACTATTTGTATTATACTGTAGTAATTAAAAAAAAATCTTTTGATTCATTCTTGTACGTATATTTTGTTTCAGCTATGTATTTTGGTTTGGTGATCTTAATTTCCGTTTAGATCACAGCAAATTAACATCTGCTAAAGAAATTGTCAACTCCATTAAAAGTGTAAAAGCATTACAAAAAACTGCTATCACATTGTCTGATATATGGGCACAAGACGAACTGAGTTTAGTTATGCTACAATCAAAAGCTTTTCCAGGTTTTTTTGAACCATTACCAATGTTTCCTCCAACTTATCGATATATTGTTGATTCTTGCCATTATGATCTCAAGTATGTTTTTGCTTTAAATATTTAAGTATGTAAAATATAAATTTGTATTCTATAATATACTACTATATTGTGATACTATTATATTGTGTGGCTTGAACACCAATAATTTTCATTTAACTCAAAATATTAATAATAAATAATACAGTAATTTCCTGTTACAACGAACTCCAAGGGACCTAATTTTTTTTTAGTTATAATGGTAATTTTAATGTAACAAAATTTTAAAAATTTGAAATAAAAACAAATTTAAAAACGTTATGTAATTCAAATACAAATTGTATGTAAATATGTAATAAATAAATAGTTCAAATGTAAATAATTTGTGGAAAAAATAAATAACTTTATTATACATAAATAATTGACAGGTTTAACAAATGTACATAACTTGCGAAAAAATAAATAACTTTATTATAGATAATCAACAATTTTTTTTTGAACAAGGTTTGCTGTTTAATAGAAAATAAATAATTTTGTAGTTGGTGAATGTTTGTAAAGATGAAGTCTGGTACATCACTCTGTGATGTAATGAATGTTTGCATTATTTCCAAACTTGATAAGGCTTCTGATGAAGTGACACTGCGCACATCATTTCCCAACACAGCTTCTCCGTCTTTGTCTCCACTACTCCATATTTGCTCTAACTCAGATTGTTGGATGTCGTGCGTATTTGATTCATCATAATCTGCCACTTCTGAAACAGAATTGGCGTCTTTGGTTGTGGTTGCATGTTTCCAACAGTTAGTTATTGTTGATTGACTAATATAATCCCGAGCTCCGCATATCCGTTCGATAGCTTCCTTCACATTGCATTTTCTTTGGATATTTTTCTCCAAATCGCATAAAATTTGACGTAACAAAAAAGTTCTGTAGCGTGATTTTACAGCTCTGATGATACCTTGGTCAAGAGGTTGAAGTACAGCTGTGCAGTTAAGTGGGAAATATTCCACACGAATGTTATCCAATGGTTGACAATGTTGATGAAGATATGCCATACTTTTTTGCCACCTCGCCTTTCTTCAATCCTTTGTCTTCTTCAGAAATTATGTTTTTCTTCTCTTCCAACAAAAATTGCTTTCTTTTCACTGTAGAACTCATCACGTACATACGTAAAGAAGGAGCATAAAATACAAAAAAATAAAAATTACCAACGTGAGAGCTCTATGAAGATATACACCCGACTGATCTTGTCGCGTTATCGATTGACGCGGAATAATACGGTCACACGTCATAATGACAATTTAATGGCTTGATAATTTTGTAAAACCGTATGCTTGTTATCTTTAGATTAAATTAAGAAGGGAAATGCATAAATTTTGCAAAAAATCACTTTTTTGAGAGGTTTGAGTAAAATTTGTATATAATAAATATTTAGGCTACATTCTGAAACCTTTTACAGATTTCAATTCTAACCTAACTCAGAAATTAGATGCCTTTTCATCTTCCAGAAAAATGTATTATACCAAATTAAATCAAATCTGCTATAAAAGTATTTTTTTAAAAAACTGCCAGGTTTTGATCTGATCACTAAAGTGGCAAAATATCTTTAAAAAAAAATTATCTTATTCTTAACAAATTTTTTTAATTTTTTTTATTCTCCAGCTCTCATACTTTCCGCTTCTGTGGAAATTCTCAAACACAGTTTTAATTCCTAACCAGATAAATTACTCAGTTCACCTTCCTATTATGTACCAATTAGTCTACTACCATTACTAAGTAAAGTATTAGAAAGATTAATATTTAAAAGGCTTAACTTATATTCTAACAAATAACATTTTACCCAACTCACCATGTACTGTCACAGTGCATGGTACAATACACAACTAGTAATTAATGCAATCATATTTTTTATAAAAAAAAAAAAAAAAAACAGTATTGCACTTGTGCTTTTTGGAATGGCCTTTTCTTGTTATTAGTTTTTTTTTTTAATTCATAAAGTTGAATTATTTTTAAAATTAAAAAAATTTCTTTTTCCTTCATATTTTTTATTATTTAAGTCTTATTTAACAAACAGTGGCATATAGCCAGGAATTTGTCAAAAGGGAGAAGAATTTTGATAAAAACTAGTAACTACACATCACATAGGCAAATCACTTAGGTACATATCATATGAGCTTAAGTCAAATGTATAGGTTTTGCATAACGTACTAAATTTACACTACAAAAATTTAATCCGTTGTAGATCTATTGGGCCTAAATCCACCCTAATAATCTCCTAGTATATTCTCTGCTATGGGCCTTTGTATACAATATATATGCAAGGACTTAATATATTCTTGGGTAACATTTTTCGTTTTAGTTAATAAAACAAATAAAAGCAGTGCCTTAAATTTTTAGTATTAAAATTATGTTAGTTACGAATTTTTATTTATAATTAAATCACAGATATGACCTATTTTTGCCGATTTTCCAACTTGAAAAAACTGCGTACAAAATTGTAACAAACAATTTTTGAAATTTTTTAGTCACATAATATGTTCCTAAAGTAGTATTAAATAAAAATTTTTTTATCAAACATTTTAGTTTTTATTGAACAAAAACAACAAGAAAAAATAAATATTTTCAAAAATAAGTTCTGTAGATATTAGGCTAAAAAATATTTGAAATTTATACTAAACCTGTATATTACACATAATATAAACATTGTGTGAATGTTTTTAGTAGTTTTTAATCATTATTGTAGAAGTTATAACCAAAAAATTACATTAATATATTACTCTCAAATATTCTCATTTTTGCAATGCTTTTCAGTTTTTCAAATGTTTTTGTTTTTGTTTTTTTTTTTTGTTATTTACTTTTTTGGAATTGAAAATGTTGAAAAAACAGCAGTTATTATGCCCCATAAATATAATTTGAGCTCCTTGAAAATGGGTCTACATTTTAAGATCAGAGTAATTCTCTAGATGACACATCAAATAAAAAACATGTCTTTGTAATATTAATTGTTTTGCTCATATAATTAATCATAGTAAAATTTCAGTACTTTAGTACTCATTTTATTCAATTTTGTATATTACAAATTTTTCTTGTGTTTAAGCTTTATATATTTACATATTTTACACATAATAACTACTAATTGTTTTTAGGAGACGACCTGCTTGGACCGATCGAATTTTGTATAAAACTGTTGACTCATCCAACAAAAAATGTGTATTAAATGTTAAGACGTATAACCATATTGACACAATTCAGTTGAGTGACCACAGACCAGTTTATGGTGAATCTAGTATTCAGGTAAAAGTGGTAAAATGTATAGAATTATATACATTCATTTATGGTCAATAATTTTAACCCTATTCTACTTGTTAAATTCTTTTATTTACGGAAAAAATGGTTTTGTTTTAAATCATGAAACAACTGATTGAAAGACAAAATTGTTAATAAAAACTTATAGGTAATGATAATACTGATAATTGTATTACAAAATTATACTTTTATTTTGATTAGGTAGATGAAGAACATTCTAGAAAAGATGACCAAGTAGTAATTTTTCAACCTATTAAAAAATGGCTTTTAGAAAGGGATAATGAAGTTCATTTGAAAATTAAAAATTATAATCCAGCAGTGAATGATTGGATTGGAATATTTCATGTATGTTTTAAGTATAAATTACGATACTATTTAAGTGTTACATATTTTATTTATTTTTAGGAAAAATATTCTAGTCTTGATGACTATTTATCTTATGTATACTTGCCTTCTGAGCCAGTCGAAGAGTCATTTGACGAATATAGACGATTTGATCGTATGACATCATCATGCAGAGTAAAATTTCTCCCTGAAAATTTTCTGGATGGTACAAAAAGTGTACGTTTGAAGTTTTCTGAAACATCTATATTAAATCCGGGTACATATCAGCTACTATATTTTAGCAGTTTAAATAATTCATTGCTTGGAATTTCAAATCCATTTATTGCAAATAAACGTGTGACTGTAGAGGACGCACCTCATGAATTTGGATGGTAGTATAGATTTTTATCTTTTTCCAACTATTGTATTTTAATAGTTTAATCTACTACATTATAGAAAAAATTGTTAAGGGTACTTTGTAGTAAGTACTTATAAGATTTGTTATTATTTTATATTATAAATGTGATTTATTTTTTGCTCATACTAGCATTTAGAATTTATCTGTGATGAATGAGTCTGTAAGAGACTATTTTGGCCAAAGATATAAACATAACACATTGAAAATGTTTAAAAAATCTTTGGCAAAAACTATTGTCCCTTATAGCTCTGGTCTGTGTCAAAAATGGATAGTGTTAAGTTTTTCAATGTATTTATAAATATATCATTGATAACAATAATAATTAAATGTAATTTATTGCAGTGGCGGACTGACGCTGGGTGCCAAAACAAAACTGCACCCCAAGTCCTCATCCATATTTTTGATTTATATGATTTGGGCCCCAATTTATAGGTTTTTGGTAAATATAAGCACCCTTAAAATGTTTTGCTCCCCAGGGCTAAAGTTGTCAGTCCGCCCCTGATTTGTTGTTATTTTTTTAGATTAATAATGTTTACTATCAATTTTATAATAGTATTTTTTCTTTATGTTTTACTGGAAATACTTTTTCTTTGGATCAATTGTAGTATAATTTCTCTCATATTTTTATATAATCTATTTAAAGATTAATAATATATAAACCGAGATGGTACCTGGCATTTGAAGCATTTATATTCAATAATTAAAATTATTGTTGACATAATTTTTCACGCAAATTTATTCTTAGAACTTCACTGTCTCTATCCTAAAATAGTATATTTTGCAACATATTATTATTATTGGCCACATTGTTGAATTTATTTTGATATGTTTAATATTTTACCTTGTAAAACTTTGTTTATCAACTAATTAATTTGTTTGTTTTTGTTAAAAAAAATTTATTTACAGATAATATAAATAATAATTTAATAATGATAGTGAGAGTAATTAAATCAAAATAAGATCACTTAAAAAAAGCAAATTACAGTACCTAAAATATGTGTACAAATGTATACTTTCATTTTTCTATCCTCTTGAGACAGGTTTATGTGTTAAGTTTTTGAAACAATAAGGTAGGTAATTTATAACAAGTATTGTTATAGTAACTTGTTTGAAATAACATTTTTTTTTTTTTTTATTTGTCATTAGAAAAACATATAATATATTAAAAGTACAATTTTATTCTACAAAAAAAAAAATAATAATTATCATTAATTGGTATAGGAAGTAAATGTATATTACTGTGTAGAATTATTGATCTACAACTATTCACTATATACAAATCATAAATAAACCTAATTGGGAAGATAAATACAACAATAATACAATTATTTAAGTAATAATCAAACATTTTTTCTTAATGTTAGTTATAATTACAAAAACAAAAAAACAAACAAAACAATGAGCATTTATTTTTAACATAATAATTATTGAACAACCAACAACTTAACATTGGACTTTTGAACAACAACAAAAAATGGGGGGCTTAAATAATTTAATATGAGAAGGGGTCATATAAGGGGAATGTAACAGAAGCAAAAGTAGTAATGATTAGTACTTGAATTGTACATTTTTTCATAAATTTATTGCGTAGTAAATATTGCACACAATCACTATGTGGACGGACATAAGCATTTAGTCAAATAAGGATACTCTAATGATGGTTTATTAATACATTTTTTTTTTTATGCGTTTAGTCTGATTAAAAAATGTTTAGAACGTTGTAACATTTGCATTCCTTTGTTGTTTTTAAAACATTTAATTAGTAATTACTAATGTACGTGTATATAAACCTACTTTTTTTTTTCTAAACAAGATTAATGAATTCATAAAATCCATTCAGGTAATATATATTTTTCCTGCCTTTTTTATTTATTAATACATAAAGTTTTAAATTTATGACATGCATGGTATAGGTCCGTATGTTCAAGGTCGATGGAACCTGTTAATAACAAAATTAAATAAACCACAAGTCAAAAATCTAAATTAAATTAAGTACAAGTCTCAAATAAATTTAAAATCAATGATCAATATCAAAAGTTAACAATATTACAAAGTAATATCAAATCATAATTTTTATATTAGTCTTACAGATAGTATTTATTAATAAATAATTCAATGTAACTAGTAATAATTAACGTTGGTAATATTCTCTGGAATAATATCTTGAAGAAGTGACTATAGAGTAATGAATATGCATTTTCAAAATGATTGAAGATTATTAGAAAACATATAAAATAGTCTTTTAGATCCTATCAAAGTTAATATATTTGCATGACGTTATCTTATTGTCATAAATAAATATATATATATATTAATAACTTGTTTTTAACAAAATTTGAAGCACATTCATTTCGTACTTGAAATATTTTTGGATTGTTGCAGTTTATTCAAAATCAAAATTCTATCCAAATCCGTACGAAAAAAATTAAAAAAAATATTAAATACACCTAGAGCTAAAAATTTACAATTTTCCCAAAATAAGTATTTTCCATTTTTTCAACTTCATCCAAGATTATCTAGTTGATAATATTTATTATTATTTCTTAGTGTGAACAGACTATATACCTTCAAATATTTTTTTTTTAAACATTTTTTAATAAAATTAAAAACTAAATATTTTTTAGTTACTGTTTAAAAAAGGCTTTACAACTTTTATATTTTTATTTTATATTTGCTCTAAAAACCATTCAGTAAGCCGTGTTTTTGGAGCGTGTGTACTAAGTTTTTACGCACTGCAAGGTTTATATATATGTTGACGACGGGCGGCAGAGGAATAATGCATAGAACATTATATTATTATTTGAACTTTATGAAAATTGAAAAAATAAATAGGTAATTTAAAAATAATATATTATATATAACGGAGTAGTGAATTTGACCGTCAATTAGTGGACTGTGAACACCTCCGATAAGCAGACTGGTTTTCTGGTTTAACTGACGTTGTGGGAATCATAGCGCAGAAGTGACAAAAGCTGTCGCATGCACATGTTGGCAAAACTCTTTTTGCGTAAAAATTACTTAAACTACAAGTAGTACTTTGGTTCTAGTAAACATAGAATAAAACAAATTTTACTAAATAAAAGAGGAGAACATTAACTATGTATTGAAAGAAGCATTTTTTGATATTATAATTCCTAAATGATCTATTTGTGTTCAGAAATTACAAAAACAATTATTTTTCATAACAAAATAAATAATTTTGGAGTTAAAATATTTAAAAATCGCTCATTCAAAACATAGTTAATGTTCTCCTCTTTCAAATAGTAAAAAAATTTTTATTCTATGTCCATTAGGTCCAAACTTTTACTTGAAGTCCAAAAACATGATTTAGCGGCTAATATTTTTACTGTGCCACCCCCGCTTAAGCAACAAAGTTCTGTATTACAATTTTTATATAAAATATTAAATGTAATCTTGGTACCTTATAATTATTTAATATTTATATTTACCTAGTGAGATGTTTACTTTCTTGATGGACTTCCATTTCTGAGCTTTTAAATTCATTAAGTTCTTTTCTTATAGCTGCTTTGTCTTTGGTTGTTAACCGCGTCCACGGTTTGTCGGCCCGCCGGTCATAGTCATGTGCCTGTGTCACTTCTATGTAATCATTGAATCGAATAATCTAAAGGTTAACCATGACAAATAATTGAATAAATAAATTGATAAAAATTTGAAAACAATTAATTTAAAAATACTTTTTTTTCTTTCAATTCGTCAACTGTTGGCCTAAAACTTAATTTCCTTAACAACATTCGTTTTTTTTCTTCTTTTAATTTTTTTTCTTCTGCAGCTGATTGTTCTGAAAATGAATAATAAGTATTCTGGTATTATCATATACTAGAATAATTTAAAAACCAAAAATATTACTTTTTAATATGTTTCTTTCTTCGAGTTCTTCTTGTGTTGGTCTCATGCTTAAACGCCTAAAATATTATTCGATGGATAAAATATATTTATGAAATAAAGAGTTAGTAATTTCAATAATTTAATAAGTTCTTTAAATCTAAAAATATTGTTTAAAAAAAATACCTAACAAGACGAGCACCAATAACTTCTTTAGTTTCTTGCCGCTCTTTCTCACTAGTAACTTGAAGAATATTACGATTAATGAGCTCTTGTCGATTTGGACGCAGGGCCAATTTTATGGCAAGACTATCTTTTCTTGCAATTTTTTCAGCCAATCGATCTTTAGTTTGAATACAAAAAACCAACCAAATTATAATCAGATTTTGGATCATAATAATTTCTAGTAGAAGTGTTATTAATATAAATATTAATATTTTCAAAGTATGTAATTATAAATTTTAAGTTATTTAAAATTATTTTCATGTTGATATTACCATTCACGATTAGGAATGAAATGGTGAAATATATTTTTGTAGTGTTTGGGTGGAACAAAATTATTCTGCAAGTAATCTTTTTCTTTAATTTATATTAGAAAACTAGAAACATTTTAATTTTTTTTGCTAGCATAAGTATATTTCAAAATATTGTTGTGATAACATTTGTAAAATTTTAGGTTTTTTTATTGATTGTAAAAAATATTTAGTAATAAATATTAAAATATTTTTCTACCACAATTGTATTTAGAATAAAATCGTCCTATAATACACTTAAATTACAGAGGTAACACAGTCCTCTTAAGTTTTTATTAAGAATAGCTTATTATCAACTTACTGTCTAAATTATCATCTCTGTACAATATAGGTCCATCACCTGAACTATCATCGTCACTAGATTCATTAGGTCTAGCATTTTCTTTATTTTCTTGTAGTGAAACTCCAAACACTACTGGACAATTAGCACCACTATAATTAAACAATGAAAAATAAATAAATTGAAGATTTAATAAAAAAAAAAAAAAAAAACTGAAATTAATTTTACCAAAAACGAATCCTGGGCTTAAGCGGAGCCCTTCTGTTATGAAGCAGTAAACAAATTTAAAAAAGCCATACATAAATAGTGAATTAAGAGCCAAATGATTGCCTAATAATTGGCAAAAAGGCAAACAATTCACTTTTATTTTTTTTAATAACCTTGGTTATTTCAAATCATAATTGTTTACTTTTTACTAATTGAATAATTAGTTTTTTTTTAAAATTTATAACCAACATACTTGAGCAATTCCTGTTGACTTTGATTGGGCGTTGAGGGTTTTTTCAATGCTGATTTAAGAGGCTTTGCATTAAAAACAGGTTCTTTAGCAGGAATTTGTTCTATATGACTAGAAAAGTTATGACGATTTCTTATTCTGAAACCATTAGAATCATCATCATCATCTACTTCATCTTCATCATCATCGTCATCTTCTTCCTCCTCTTCGTCATATTCATCATCATCATAATTTTCCTCATTATTTGTCATTTCCATTTCTTCATCATTGGTATCTTTGGTATGATGATTTTGACGATCATCTACTTACAAACAATTTTACTTTAGACATAATACAGACATAACAGACAACTTATATGTTGATTACGTTGGTATAAATATGATTGTTGAGCTGGTGAACTGAACATGGGAGGAGGCGGTATGGGACCAACTTCAGACACAGGTATTGGAGGTTCGGGCAGTTCAGACAGCATTAATGATGGATGCCCAGGATGATTGTTGTACATCATTCTGGGGCTGGAATGATAATAGCCTGTTCTAACGCCACTGGAAATTTGAGACATGTTCTGTCCAGAGATAGTCATTGGTGATGCCCTATCACAGTTTAATTTTGGGGAATCACAACCTATAAAAAACAACAGAATAAAAATTGTTTTTTAGCTTGGTAGTTTAAGTTGTTACCAGATTGCAATATTGAATTAGTAGGTCTAGTAGGGGATTGGCTCGATCCAGTTAATAATGACTGGTTAGGCGCATGATAACAGAACAAACGTCTAGTGAGTGTACCACCAGGCCCAGTGAGTGAGTTAGGTCGTTCAGGTTTAGAGCTACTTGGCTGTTCAGCTGCATGTTGTTGTTGCTCAAAACTTAATTCTACAGGCTCATTATGGCCTTGCACTGTTTCAGTCTTGTTATCTTTGTTCAAATCTAAAAACAAAACAGCATAAAAAAAACTATCATACTCAATAAAATAGGTAATACAAATATAAATAAGAATAAATGAATGCATAATGCACATTTTATGATGATTTAATGACAATTAAAGTACCAAAGGAAAAATATATTTCAACATTAGAGCATTGAAATAAAAATATACTCTAATTTATCAAGATAATGATGTAAAAAAGACAGAATCACTCGTCGCGTGGGTAGTTTGATTGTGTAGGTCACTATTTTGAAAGGTTTAATTAGAAATTGTATATTATAATTGAAAGCAATAGCCAATTGTAAATTGCTTACAAAAATAATGATTCTGAATAAGCTCGGTTAACCTATAAAAATTGTGCAGTAACAATATAATTTATTATTAGTTTTTTAATAAACGCTAGAATTAAAAGAGGTGAAAACAGTTTAAAATTGTCATAATTGTTTAAAATCTTAATTTTATCATCATGAGAAAATAATATTAAAACTAATACCTAAAAAACCCATCAAAAAAATATTAAATACCACAGAGTAATTGAAAATTCTATTTTTAGTATTTTCCTAATAGTCCAAAAATTCCGAAAGTTGTACCCACGTTTAAAGAATATTAATTAAAACCATTTTTTGAAAAGTTATTACGATTCAAGTATCAATTGTGCAACAGTGGGTAATTTAATTGTTACGATTAAAATAACACTGTTTTATCAATATTTTTTTAGAAACTACTGGATAGTTCATTTGATTAGGTACCTACTACTAACTGGTTCAATTAATACATTTTATTATATTTTGCAATAATTAGTTTTATAGCAAATTTCATAATGTTTTTAAAATTTTAGAAATAACTTATATTTTGTTTTAACTTTAAACTGAAATTTTTCTTTTGTCTATAAATTGTAATCTACTTTCAATTAATTTTATAAATACAATTTAACAAAAATTACAGAATTAGTATCAGGTAACTTTATTAAACATTATACATCATAGGTATCATATTATACTTATTTAAGTGTAACTGATAAAACTGAAAATTGTATTAAATTTGTAAAACTAAAATTAAATTTGTTTTATTATTTATTTGTTTTTAAATTAAATTTAAAAAATATTAAATTTGTAAAACTAAAATTGTATTCCCAAATGATCTTTAAATTACTTACACAAATGTATTAAATACTTACCATAATAATTTTAAACATACAATTTGTACATTTTTAACTATAGGCATACTATGAGCTATAAAAAAATAACCCAGAGCTTACACTTTATTATTTCAATAAAAATAAATAATACATTAATATTTAAAGAAAAATTTTATAAATTCCATAGTATGTCACTTAATGATTAATGATCTGGAAATAGTAAAGTAATCTATTTAGTCGAGCCAGTTGCCAACTATTATGTACAAAATGTTTACACAACCATTTATTTACTTATTATTTATTTATAATGTAAATAATTATAAAATGTTTTCTAACACTATTATTATTAATATTATTATTTTGACAACTCAAACATTGTATGAGTTATTGAAACATACCAAAGCCCTAGCCAATACTCACAATAACCAGAACCAAAATTTAAATATTTAATTTTTAATTAAAATGCAGTAATGTACTGACTATTAATAATTTGAAAAAAAAGTAAATTCTTGGTCCGGTGGGAATTATAACTCACAGAATATAACATAGGTGCATAAAATCATTAACAACAATAATAGCACCAAATATTGCAATATTTTATATTTTATGTCATAATCATTACATAAAATCATTAAACTGCATTATCCTTTGACGCAGTGGCATGGTTATACCGGGCAATTAGATGACTTCAGACTCAAATAGCCCCCAAGCAATACTTTTCTTAACATTTATTTGCTGGTTTTTAGAATTTTTTTTGGAAAATTTGCAATTTCAAAAAAATATACATATTTATACACACAAAAAACATTTTTCACTACTTTGATGTATTGTACAATGTACACAATTATTTTAAATATCAAATTATATCAAAGCTATACATATATTTGGAAGAGTACATTTTACATAGTATCAACAAGTAATTTTTTTGTAGATGTTTAAAGGCAAACAAACAACAAACAAATCAAACTCACTCAAGTTATAGTTATTTTTAGATTCTGAGCATTGTGACCAAAGAGATTTTTTCACTTATTCACGTATAGCTCCTAGGATATATACACAGATTTTAATACATCTATTTTTTTGTAGCCTTTAAAAATCCTTGATGCATTATCTTAACCACTTTTTTAAAATTTGCAATACTAAAAAAGTTAGCTATAGCCCAAAAAGAAAAAGAAAAAAGTAAAAAGAAACCGGTAAAATTTACAATAAACCGTTTTAACAAAATTAATAATTTTGATATTATCTTGTTATTTTCCAAGTAGTAAAAATAAAACAAAACAAAAACAATGTAGGAACATTGTTAAAGGTAGAAAACAAAATTAACCAATTATCAAAGAGTGTAAAAGTTTATAGTTTTAAGTATAAAAACTACATGATTTACTAAATAAAACCTACAAAGATACTAATGAACATTTTCAAGTGCTATATTTAGCTCAAAGAATATTGAAACAGTTTGATTTTCATGACTTTTATTATTATTTTTATTATTATTATTTATAGATATATATTTAACTTCATCTGTTTCATTAACGTGAGAAAATGACAAAAAATTTTAATTATTCAGTCATATATAGATAAATATGAGGTGGTATAAAAATTTCGAGATTCCTAATTTAAAATTAAAGGTTTTGTCAAACATTTACTGCAAAAATAGACAATTTAAAAATAAAATACTACTACTCACTACGCTCAGAATCAAAAAATTCTTAAAGTTGCATGAGAATCAGTTCTAAATTTCGATTTTGTTTGTAGGTACGTTAATTTTACTCATTAAAATGATGTGTGAAAATTTTATGTAACTTAAAGCAGGTTTTTGATTAAAATTTAAAAAACAAAAATAAACAAAATTTCAAAAAAGCTCAAACAAAGTACTATCTGAGACCAATCACTTATCTTTAGAGATATTATATCGTGTAAAAAAGTAGAGCAATTCTATTAACCAAAACATTGAACACAAAAATAAAAATTCCTAGTAAAATCAATAAATACACTTCATGAGTCATAACATAACGCTCAGAATCAAAAAAGATGAGGTTGAACACCGTCAAACATTGGTTTATTTACTGGAACACTGCAGTATACACATTTTATATTAATAACAAAAGATTTGGAAATATCAAATCAATCATATACAAATTTGTATACAGGAGTGTGCTTGAAGGGGGGCATGATTGATCATATTCCCTCCCATTGTTTTTTCTACAGGAGTTCAATCAAAGTTTTCTGCCATTATGAATCTTGAACAATTTTTCAGTAACAAAAACGACATTGAGATACCAAATAACACATGTTATAGTACATATAACTAAAATATTATATACTTTACACATTTTACACGTATTCATCAATTCAAATAAAAATTTATTTTCTAAAGTTTAGTACCTACACAAAATTTGCTAAAAAATCTTTTGCAATGAATTCTGATAGTGGATTTAATACCTGCCATTTTCTGGATGAGTGCTGCTGACCGGACGTAAATTTCGTGAAGCGGTGGTGGCAGTCTTTTTTTATTTTTTGCAGAAACGGGCCCGTACCTATCCAACGGAAAACCCGTTCGGGTCCGAGGTCTGTACGCCACCCGCGTGTTTTCTTTAATGGCCGAAGCCATTATCGAATAATTTAAGTAAAGAAAATGAATGTACGTTAATAACAAATCGCACGATTTACAATAGGACAAATGGCTTTCAAATTAAACATTGAAAGAAACACAAGTTTAAACTCGTTTTAAACTCGACAAGCCTAGTGGTACGTATGATAAAAATATATGTGCAGTACATTTTAACCGTTGAAGTAACACGCAAAAACTAAACGTACACAGAATGGAATTTGCTTGAATACACGTTCGTGTACGAACAATTTTATTGCCGAGGCTAATCGCCCACTCGTTCGGCAAAACATTGGAGGCAGTGGCCAACGCCAAGGAATATTTGCAACATTCTCTATCATACTGCAGTGGCCAAATTCTACCAAACGTGTTAAAGCTCTGAATGAGTACATCATGAAATCCGTATATATTATGTACGTTTGTACAAATTTGTATTTTTTACTTATTTAAATTAGCACAGATTCATTTCTTGATATTTAGTCACCATAAAGAGGAGTATCTTATACCTATTACATTTTATATAATTATGGATGTAGAATAGAAATTACACAGCGAGCCAGATTATTGATTAAAGGTAATGAAAAATAATGCACTATAATGTTCAGTATAAATTATAGTAAAAAAAAAGTAGGCAGTAATAGTAAGTAGGTCACTGTTTTGGATATGGAGTTGTATAAACGTGTTATATATAAAAGTTTAAAGCAAGTAATTATTATTTTTTAAATAAAAAAAGTGTAAAAGTAATTATATTATACTTAGTTTATAAAATCTAAAAAAAACATTTTCTATTAATAGAAACTAATATTAAGAAATAGAAATCTGTTAAAATTTTATCAGCAAAAGAAATGTATTTTAAACCTACAACTAAAATAACCCAACTAAAAATATAAAAAAACAACAAACGTTCTATATGAATGTTCTGTTTTTAAACATTTACTAATAATGGACGGAAAATTGTACAATTTTTACTACATTTGCGTAGAATATTTATATGAACAAGTAAAAATTTTTAATAATTTGGAAAATATTATTGGACACGTAATACTTAGGCGCAAATAGTATTTTTGATTTGGTGGGGTTTAGTCCAACCTACTTAAAAAGCATCAATAGAGATTATTGGAGTATTATTGTATAGGTGGATAACCGAAAATTTTTTTTCAATGTGCTAGATTTTGGGAGGGCTATTGACATTTTTGGGGAGGCTTAACCACTAAATCCCCCCTATCTGCGCCTATGCATATAAATTATATATATATATATATATACATGTACTGCCATTGATTAAATATTAAATAAATGGTACTATGCAGTATCATCTTAATTCAATATTCGACTATTTTTTATTTTTAAGAATTGAACTATGCCATACACAGATACAATCGACAATAAAATATAGCGTATAGAATGACGTAAATTTATAATAATTATTACTACACAATCTTGTGGTGGCGCCGCCGCCGGTGACGCATACACGCATCAATTGAATTATTACCGGCACGCGACCGTAACAGAATTTCTAAAAATAAACTGATGCTAATTCATAGTTTGCACGTCACGCTGATTCCAACGTTAACGCTAAAAAAAATTAAAAATGACTTGGGGTAGGACAAACAAGCGCATATGACGGGGCTTTCTTAGAAATGGACAAAATTATCCCTTAAATTATTTAAGCACAACAATTATAACAACAAAATAATAATTGTTCTTAAAATTACCATTATACAGACGTACATTTTACTATAGTCTTAGAGCCAATTCCTAACTAATGCCAATCTACACATGAAACAAACAATAATACAAAAATACAAAAAGATGTGTTTGCACTACGGTTAAGTTGATCTTAATTCTAAACTGTTTTGTAATTTGTACAAACCATACATTAATAAACAAAGCATTAAAGATAAACTTAAGGCTTGAACTTTTAAATACCTAGAGGAGACATAAAGTCATATTTGTAATGATGATACACGTGTTTAAAAACTGGAAAATACACAAAAAATAAATAATATCCATTACCCAGAGTATAAAATAAAATCTAATAACACTGTCTATCTAATAAAATAAGAATATATTAATTAAATTATGTAAGTATAATGGAACTAGCCAAACAACCAGATTGTCAAAGTATACTATACACTTCTCACTACAAAGTACAAAAGCAATTCAAAGTTGAAACCAATAAATTAAGAAAAAATGAACACAATATACAACAATGTCTTGACCAAGACCATTGTTATAGATGACTCCCTGTTGCTAAATGAAATTTTCATGAAACCACATACAATATAAACGTAATTACGTAAGTCACAAATTGAATTCATTTATTGATCATTTGTACAAAAACAAATTATTAATTGCTCCCAAGATAATAAATATTTAACATGGTCACCATTAATCTTATAAGGAATAAGAAGTAAGTAGTTATAACCTACAGAGAAAAGTTAAATTTAAGTTGTAGTTTTAAAAAAGTAAAATGGTAAAAATAGTTTTGATAATAAGTACCTACTTCAGTGGCGTACCTGTGGGGGGGGCGAAAGGGGCATTCGCCCCCCCCGTGATTCATATAGTTATACATATTTATTGGTATTGTTTAAGAATTTCTATTTTAAGAGTAGGTGAAAATATATTCGCCCCCCCCCCCGTAAGAGAGGCCTAGGTACGCCACTGACCTACTTACTATTAAAAAATAATAGTAATTGAATGTTAATAAAGTCAGGAAGATACAAAACTCTTGATTTTTACAAGGTAAAATCATTTTACTATATTTTATTTTGTAGTTAGTAAAAAACTATTTCTACTTAGTTCTACTGAAATGTTTATTTTTGGTTTAAATCTATTGCTAATTGTTTGCAAATGCAAAATGTAAAAAAAAACTGCACACAGTGGGTAATTTCACTGTTATAAACAAAATAACATTGTTTTATCAATATTTTTCTTGTTTGTGTTTAGAAACTAATGGGCTGAATTTTTTTTATAGTTTTGAATGAAAATAACTAATTTTTTTTTTTACACAACATATTTAATTTATATATCTTAAATAACAAAATAAATTGTGATACAAACAAATTTTTTTTGACAAGTCAGAGGTATAATTTTTGACAATTTTGAAAATAAAAACTAAAAAAGATTTTGATTAACAGTTTTCGAAATTTTTTAGTAACAAATAGATTAATATTTTGACAACCTTGTAGTATATTTTCAAAACTTATTCTGCAAACTCAGACCATCCCAGAAAAATGAAATACTGATATAGTGTTATTAGAAAAAATAAACCCATATATTGAAAAACAGTTGGAAACTATTAATGCAGATATAGAAAAGGAAAATCGACAACTGACAATATATTTGGACTAACACAAATAATGTCAAAATATTATAAATTTAGGAAGGACTTACATCTAATTTTTGTGGATTAAAAGCAGGCATACAATAATAAAAATAGAGAAAAACTTTGGAAGGCCATGATATGGGAATATCTAAAAATATGTGAACTTAATAAAAAAAAATGTTACAAAAAATAAAGTGCAAGAAATTTCCAATCCTTTTGAGGTGAAATCCGGCCTAAAGCAGAGAAATATGTCCTTTCACCCACATTATTTGACTTGGACCTCAAAACATAATAAGAGAAACTAACGACAACTAAAAGATGTATATAATAAGTAATTATCAAGTTATGTAAGCATATACAGTTGATATTGTGGTAATGGGTTCCAAGGAGGAAGTTATCAATGCAACGTGAAACGTCAAAATTCATAAATGCAAGTAAAGGAATGAGACTGCACATAAATGAAAGGGAAACTGTATATTATGATTGTTTCAATACAATCATTAAGTATAGATTCTATAAAAGTAGACAATTATGAATTATACAAAATGTATGATTTTAAATACTTAGGCATCAACATCAATAGCAAAAATGATATGCATATAGAGATAAACAAGCAAATTGCAAGTGGAAATAGATGCTATTTCAGTATTATTATAATCTTAGCAGTATAACTTCTAAGATCTAAGCTATTATCTAGATAATCAAAGATACTATAATACCATAGTTATCTTTGACCTGTAACAACATATGCCGGTAAAACATGGTCATTGATCAAAGGGGATAGCAGAAGACTTATCATGTTTGAAAGGAAAGTGTTACAAACCATATATGAACCAATCTCTAACCCGAAAACACAGACTTATGATAGAAGAAGCAATGAAAATACAGTAAGTTAATAACTTACATAACAACAAAAAATACCGTTATAACAAAATTCATACCTAACCGTTATAACAAAAAAAAAAAATTGGGTCCCATGGAGTTTGTTGTAACGGGAACTTACAGTATAAAGAGACTATACAATAAACCAGACATCCTTTTTTTTATTAGAAGAAAACAGTTAGAATGATTTGGGCACACATGGAGAGTGGATAGTCAGCTAATTAAAAATGTCAACTAATTAATCAACAAAATTATTAAAATAAGACCCTTAGGACGACCAACAACCCGATGGATTGCCAAAGATGATAGACCAAAAAGCGACCTTACAAACAGCTTATGAATGAGAGAGATGGATGGATATTTTAATGGCAGCGCTGGTCCTGAATGACCGTTAAGCTGAAAAAGAAGAAAAATAACAATAAAAAAAAAAAAATAGAAATATTTGAAAATTTCAAAGTTACATGTTTTTCTCAAAAACCTTCTGAAATTTGTATTAGACCGGTGCATTACTTCAATTAACATTTTATGAACATTTTAGTTCAATTTTAATTCTTATTTTGGAAGTTATGACTTATGGTTGAAATATAAAATTGATTACTTCAAAAACACGTTTACCGTATATTATACTATTTTTTCCTTAGTTTTTTATTGTACATTTTTTAATTTGTAACTCTCAAATCTATAGACCCTTAAAATACCATTTAATCAAGCAGAGATACCCAAAACCAAAGTGTAAATATCAGAGAATTGTTGAAGTTATTGCGGTTTAAGAAAAATACAAAAAATATGTTAAAACCAATACATTATTTGCCACACTCAGAATTTAAAATAGTACATTTTACATTCTTGAAACTATAGGCAATAAAAAAAGTTCAATGATACATTAACACTTACCTATGACATTTAAAAATAAAAAATAACAATAAAAACTTTTATAAGTAACACAAGTCATAATATACAAAAAAAAAAAATAATTTTGTATACCTACCTAATGTAAAAAGTAAATAAAATAAAATTTGTTAATATTTCTAACCTATACACTATAATAAAAAATTGTGCATTTATTAAAATTATTTAGAATCTATATCAGGGGCTGTTTGGGAAAATATTTAGGTGCCAGAAAATTTAAAATAGTACTAGATAGTAGTAGAAGTTATAGCTGTCACAGTAGGATATTTCATAAAAAAAATAAGACAAGTTATTAGTATTTGTATATGTATTATTTTTTTTATTTTTTAATTGGCCTTTGAAAAGCATACATAAGATTAGGGCCGTAGAGTGCAAACAGATAATAAGGTAATCTGCTAACAGACAGCAGCACAGTGATTGCACAAGTTATCATATCACGTGAAGTTCAAAACCATAACTACTGTTAACGTGGATATAAAACACAATTCTTGGGGACCTTATGATATATCTGAAAATGTATCACGTAGGTATTGTGGAATAACTCATTTCCTTCCACTTTACATAAAAATCCAATCAAGTTGGCCAACTCAATAATAAACTACCATGCAGTTATTGATACAGGAGGAAAAGGTTCACAATTTTGTTAACTATGATAAAAATGTTCATTAATAAATTGTGTTTATGTGAGTGTCAAATCACAACGAAGATTTTGCAATGTAGACTGGTGGAATAACTGTCATTAGTTAAAGAAAATTGTTTGTACTATAAAAATGTAGTTACAAACAAAATACATTATAATTACAAGACGTTATTATAGACTATACATTTTATATGCAAAATTAAATTATACTTAAAAAAAAATTACAATTATTTTTGTTTCATAACAAAATAATTGTTCTAATGTTGATTGTATACAAAACTAGATAGACAAAAGAAAAAATTACTAGATACTCCATACAAATACTTTGTTTACAAGAAAAATAATTTGTATAAATTGATCCTAACAATATCAAATATTTAATCAAAAACATCAACAGAGAATAAAAAAAGGATAAACAATGTGTTTGATGACCAATATGTTTATAAATTATAAATTAATGTTAAATAGCCTTAAAGTTTAAGTTAATTAATTGCATTAATGATAGCAATAAAAGTAACTTATTAGTTAACAACCCTAATCAAAAACATTAAAAACAACAATTAACAAAATAATAATAACTTTTTGTTAATTTTTAATTGACAAAATGTACAATATCTTCCAAAACAAAATTAATTCAAATTTTGTTTTTCTTGAAATGTTAAATTAACTCTATAAACTATTAAGCTATATTTTAAATTATTGAACTTGCAATAATTTACTTAGATATACACATGCTAATAAATAAAGATTATACATATATAATCAGTAAAAATGGGTAGACAGAAAATAAAATTTAGGTCCAACAAACTACTATAATAAAAGATACTACATGAAAAGATTGGAGCACTCTTTATGTATTTGTTAGTTACAAAATTATTTTGGAAAATTAAATCACAGATATGAGTGATATGACCAATTATTTTTTATTACCCCACTTAAAACAAATCCTATTGAATCAATATTCCCTTCTTCAGCAGTCTTTTTAGTTTTAATTTGTATGTTTTCGGTTCAGAACTTTCTAAATATGTACAATTTTAAAAAATTGTTTCTAGAAAGATAATTTTAAATAATTAAAATTAAATTATCTTTTTATTTGTGGTATAAACTGCATAGAACAGACTGCTCCTTTTACCAAAAAGATAATTAATTAAATTTGGTGATTTTGCATTTTTTATTGTTTTTAGCACATAACTCAGTAAATAAATCAAAATATACAATGTAAGGATTGGAGCCTCCTGCTACCCAAAAAAGTGATTACAAATGAAAAAAGTTTAGACCGTTAGCCAAAATATGCAAAAATTGTTTTGGTTTTTGGGCCATAGCTCTAAAATAATCAAAATTTTAAATAAAGTCTCATCTAAGTTCACTTTCCAAACTATTTAGTGCTATGACATTTTGTGAATGGACACTCTGCTTGCAAGTATTCACAGAAAAAAAAAACATCAAAGTAAATACATTCTTTGCAATGCTCAGGATTTAAAAATTTCAATATATGTAAGAACTATATTCAATACTGTCTCAAACAAAAATTGATATACAAAAATTTTTGTACCAGTTATATTAGAAGAAGACTATCTGTTAAATTTTAAGTCTTTTTTTAAAGCATACACAGTAATAAATTTAGAATTAGAAATAAAAATTTCATGTTAATTAATAATACAAAAAGTTAAAGAAATGGAGTAAATTCTAAGAACAAAAATAAAAAAGGGAGTAAATTCTAAGGACAGTAAAAAAAAAGTAAACTCGAGGAGTGATTTTTGTGAGAAGTTATTTGTGGTGGCAAGCACTCTTTTTTTGGAGTAAGGACACTTTTTTGGGTAGGTCAATATTTTGAAAGTTGTGGTTAAAATTTATTATTTACTATATGAAAGCAATCATTGCTTCAGAAAAAACAATTCTGAGCGAGCTTGATTATCTATGCATCATGGGAAAGAATTTAAATTAACAAAAAATACCAGCAATATTACTTAGAATTATTATTTATCTAAAACTAAAATTTTTTAAATCACTCAGAATCTAAAACCAATCATCGTGCAATAGTTAAGCACATCAGATAACTAAAAAAAGTTAAAATTCAATAAAGAATATAACAATCCGCAATTATATGAGTACCAGGTTAGATGACTAGTATGGCTTGGAAATGTTTAGGGTGGGTCACTGGTTTTTACACTTTTTTTATAAAGGCATCTTAGTATCTGAAAATATGATTTAAACCAAAACTTTTAGGAATGTGTTATCATCATATTTATTAGCTGGCATCAAAAAATATAAATGTGTGTTACAGTAACAAATATTAAATGTAGTATTAGGAGAAAATACTTTGATTTTGTAGGACATATTTAAAGTTGAAGCAAGATTACTAACAGTAATTATTTTATTTAAATTGAGATAACATTTATGATTTGATAATTTAATACTTACCATTCATAAATTGATTAGAATATCTGTTTTGTTGTTGTTGAAAGAGCATTGACGAACCAACATTAGGAGTGACGGTAACACAAGTAGTTGTCCCGCTTGAAGTTTGATTTAGTTGGGGTAAATTGTCTAATTAAAGTATTTAAAAATGAAATTCAAAATAAGTTAGATATTTACAAAATGTTTACTAGTAAGATTTATCACAAATTAACAAAATTTTACCAGTTTCAGAGATCGTTTGTGTTTGAGCCATTGGACTATCTAAAAACAAGATTCCTTTCTGGATTAATTCATCCCGATTTGCTCGCACTGAGATCTTTCTTTCTAAACCTATGGGACAATTTAAACTTTATTACTTACAAAATAATTTTTAGTATAATTTTAAAATAAAAATTACTTCTAGATGTTGTTTCAAATTTTTCTGATTTCTTTTTTCGTTTCCATTTCCATGGTTTAAAGAGTTTACCTAATGCAGAAAACTTGCTGGGTTGTTTTCGATCCAATTGTAATGGACTTGTACGCGTCCCAGACCCCAAGCTATTAGTGCGAAGAGCTGTACCATTTTGTTTTTTGGCTGAAAATTACAAAATAATAATTATTTACAATTATTTAATATAGTATTTTTTTCAAAATTTAATTTAACCTTTTGAAGGTTTTAATTAAACTAGAAATGAAACACAATGAAAAATTACAAATAATTAATAATTTACAAAGCAAAGCAATAAATAAAAATATAGCACTTGAGATTTTTGAATAAATCACACCATTGAGTTAACCACTTTGGAAGGTGATTTTTATATTTTATTTTAAATTTCTATATTTACCTAGCTCAGAAGTAGTTGAAATGATTACAATGTTAGTACCTTGGTGTGTACTTTAGCTGTTACTACTTACTAACCAGGTTTCAAAAATTTAACTATAAATATATTGAACAAACAAAACTTATTTTTTTAACTCAACAAAGTAAAAACCATACTTCCATGGCTAAATATAAATTTAATATAATTATCCATGCTTACTTCTAAAAGTGTAATCCTACCTAGCTAAAAGAAGAACTTTTTAATTATTCTTATATCTATATATAAGAATAATATCTAAATATATCTATCTATATATCTATATCTATATTTTATTAATAAAATAATACTTAAATCGTAATTTATTGAAAAAGGAGTCATTCTAAATGTTTTCATTACAACATAATAGGTACTTATGTACATATTTTGTTAGCTAGTAAAAATATATAACTACATAAAAATAGATGTTCTGAGGTTGTTCTTATTATTTATTGAAAGAATACTTAATTATTTCAGTAAGTATTAAAATACATTTCCACATTTATTTTGGTCAATTTAAAATAGACGCAATTGTATGATGACTATTGATAAATATATTTTTTTAGCAAGGTTTTTTTTATAGATTAGATACATTTTTGTACAAGCTGTAGTATAGTCATTACGATGTTTTTTGTTAAAAAATTATTAGGGATTGAACAAATTAGATATTTAATGTTTGATAATATAGGAAGGTACCTGCCTAATTAAGATTAGGCGTGTATTTAATAACAAACTTTACATAACTATAACTAAATACAAAATTAATATCACATTTAATATTTCATTTACTAAAAAGCAAGTATACCAGAGTAAAATTGAACCCATAAGCACAGATTAGATAAAAATTTTAAGTAAGTATTCAATTTGTCATCAAGATTTGTACCTAATGCAGATTATGCCCCTGATTATCTACAAAATATTAACATTTTATATATCTACCTAAATTGAATGTAAATGACTTAATGCACATTTGTTGACCATGATAAATTTTATAATAGTACTATAAAAAATTATAGATGTTTAATGTTTATAAAAGAAATATCAAATTACATATCATCTATTAGCTTAAAAAATTATAAGCTGATAAGATTATATATTATTTACATACCAATTATCTTTAAAACTATGCATAAAAACTAATATGACATATATTGTACCTACCTATCAACATTAATTTAAGTACCTAATATTTTGTATACCTACTTAAGCAAAAGTAATTTTTTTCCTCCATCTATCATACACAAATTATAAGAATTTAGACAATTTATACTTCCAGCGTACCGTTTGATCTATTGATGTGATAAGGATTCTGAAAACTGATTTGAACTTGTTATTACATTTACTTTGGATTAATTTTTCTAAAATTTATATTTTTTTATCTTCAGTTTTTAAAAATTAAAAAGTTTAACTTTTAAACTATTTTCTTTAAAGTAAGTTTTTTTATTACACATTTAGTGGATTAAATCGAAAATAAAGAGAAAATCAAGCTAAATTAGACGTCATAAAGAATTCAAATCAGTTTTCAGAATTATTGTAGCATTAATAGATTAATTGGTGCATTGAAAATAAAAGCCATCAAAATTCCTATAATTAGCATGTGTAAGACAAAAAACAAAAATCAATGCTTTCAAGCACCTTAATTAACAGGTTTATTTTAAATAGGTAGTATCAAAAATGTAATGTGTTTAATGCACCAATATAATATTTATTACTTTAAATTTATTTTCATTTTATAAAATGAAGTAAACTTTTTAAAGTTAAGTTAACTTATTATATCTTACTAATTTATTTTTATACACTTTTTATAGGAGCTCACCTATAGGTAATAATAATCAAGTTTTAAATAGTTGGTAGAAAGGTAATATTCAATTTGAAACGTCAATAGATTTAGTATGTACACAATAGTACAATATGCAAATTATATTAAGCTTTAATACAATATAAAGTACAAACTATTAGCATAGAACTAGGTAGGTAGTGAAATTAACGGAATGTTTAACAATATTAAAATCACAATTTAAGTCTAAAACTTCTTTCAATTAGTAGGTATGTTTCTTTGATTAAAACTAAATAGATAAATCAACTGCATGATTTTAAAGTTCATTATTCACTATAAATTGTAAATCTTAAATTTCCGAAGATTAACTTACCAATAATAAACTTGCCAGTAGTAGGTGATGTAGGTGTTGTGGCTGTACCACTTGTGTGCAAGAAATCCGTTAGTGACAACGATGACGCAATTATTTGTCTTTTTTCTTCAAAATTTAAATAATCCATACTAGTACTCCTAGGCTGTTGTTGGTGTTGTTGTTCTAGCAAGTTGTTTGGTTGTCCATTGGAATCATTATCCAACGGGGGCGGAGGTGGCTTCTCACCATTTGCGGGCGGCAAACACCCGCTGGACAAACGGACTGACATATCACTTTATCGAAACATACTACTTAACAGTTACTCTATATTCACAACCAAGTTAATATTTATATAATTTTTTTTTTTTTAACTACAAATCGACGAACAACAAGCACTCATAAAAAACTAATCGAACAGAACTACTTATGGTAGAAAAAAGTGTATAAAATACAGGTACTATTTAACGAGTTAAAAAAGCACGTCTTGGGAAGCACTTAGGTATGTCGACTTTTTTAGGAGGACCAGACAAACGAGTCCGACTAATAAATCAGGATGGCACTAAGTTCCATTGGCGTTTTTTGATGCTGACAGCGAACTGCGGTATCCGTTGTCCAGTGAGGCTGTTTGAGATCGTTGCAGGCATCATACTGGGTCATTTGGGCGATATTTACAGAGAGGGAAAATGACAAAACAATAATTACATGTAAAAAATTAATAATTGAAAAAAACACGACCGCGGGCACATTCGGGACAGACTCAAACGACCGTTGCGCGAGCGTCAAAAGGAGTGAAAATACGCGTAGTCGCGAAAAACCACCGCCGTGGTTCGGCACACGAAACAGTTTAATAACTACCAATCGTATATTTATTATGATCTTGTTATTATTGTTATTATTATTATTAAAATAAATATTGACAGACGGAAAATCAACGGGTTGATCGTGGTTGGAGGAGAGGTGCACAGTGTACCTATTGGAATTTCAGAATTTTCCATAGATAAAGAGAGATTATGTAGAGATCGTGGAGTGAACGATAGGAAGGGCCGCGCGACGGTGGGAGTGGAAACAAGGTGCGTATTCAGTGCTGACATTTGTACAAAATCTCAGACCGTGTCGACTGTATTGGATCAAAATAATACTAAACTCAGAATAATATTGTATCTTCACTCTTCTTTTCTCTCAAATATTCTAGTATGAATGAATGTGACATGTAGTCCGGTTGCCATACTCCTCATGGTTTTTACAATGACGGTTTTTTCTTTTTTTTTGTGTTTCTCTGTGAACACTTCTAATATAAGGGTATAAGGAATGCTCCAATTTTTCGTTCAGTAACTCTAATGAAAGGTTTTGGGAATCTAATTGTACTTTGAGGGGTCTAAAGTTTGAAAGTTCAAAATTGAAAAAGTTACTATCTAAAGCGTAGGTCAAATTTGACCAAAAACGTTAAAAATTTCGGCAAACGTGTTTTTTAACATAATTGATTTAGTTTTTTGGCCATAACTACCAATATAATAGACATAACTAGCTGAAACTTTTACACAATATTTATATAGGTAAAATACAGATTTTGTTCTAGTTTCAAGGGATTTTGAAAACTTTTGAGCTAACTATAGAACTTTAAAATTTTCGGAAATTTTCATTTTCTTTGTGGTTTTGGTTGAATAAAAATTTAGTTTTTGACAAAAAATTTTGAAACTTTAACACAAGGTCAACAACAATTATACACATATGCTACTAAAACATGTCAAAAATTCATAGTCACAATTTTTTTTTAGTCGTTTAAAGTTAAAAAATGGTCGAAAATTGGTCATATCTTTGACTTATTTGTAGAACAAATTCGTAACTCACACAAATTTGTTATTAAAAAATTTAAATTATAATATGTTATGTAAAACAAAATTTTCTAATTTATTAAAAAAATTTTCGAAAAAATCTGCCCAACAGATTCCAACGCGTACAAAAAAAGTGTTGGAAAACGGTGCAATCCGGTTATAACAATATGAAATTTCGCACACTGTTATGCAATTGATATTAAAATCGTATGAACTCCTCAAATAATGGTATAAATGGTTTGAAATTTTAAACTAGTAAAAAATACACGGGCAACGCCGAGTAACAATAGCTTGACATTTGCAGTTTTTGCAACCCTCGCGGCTCACCCCTTTATTTTTCTATGTATTCTACAGGTCTTAGATTTCGGAAGGTTTTGAAAGACGGGAGGGTTGACTTTGAATTGAATATTTAACCATACCCGATCAACGCCGGGTCGGGACAACTATAATATAGTATTCTTTATACGAGCATACATGGATATTCGGAATTTTTTCGGACCATTTTTATTGTTAAATTTGGTTTTTACCAGGGCGTATACTAGACAACTGAGATCGCTCAAAATCGTACTTTTGAAGGCAATTATTTATCGTTACTTTCAAATATTATATAATGCGTTTGAATCACAACTTCTAAACTAGTAACCCACCCAAAGCGTAATCACTACTTTGTCAAACTGCCACGCGACCTAGATTGATCCCTGCTTTTTTAATTTATATTTAGAACTATTAAGTTAGTTAATAAGTACATTTTAAAATATCATTAACTATTTGAAGCTTTTTTGGTTACGTTATACATATAATACCATAGTTCTTATGTGATTTGTAATTAATAATAATGAAAAAATGTTTCTAATCAGTCAATTTCAAAACGGTAAAAAAATAAAAATGCCCTACATTTTTCAAATTTATTGCACTATTTTAGAAAGAAATTTGATTTAAGATATTTGAAAATTCATTTGGTTATTACTTATTATAATAATATATGATAAAGTGTACTTTATTAATTCACGATACATTTTATTGTGTAATGTGTAGGTATTTAAAGGAAGAATAAGTTTTTAGATTCCGAGCGCAGCAAAGAATGTATTGTTTTTTTAGATTCCGAGTGTAGCGAAGAATGTATTGATTTTCACATGCTGTGTTTAATTTTTTTTTTTTTTTGCTACTATGTAATCACCATAACTTCTTTAATAATGCTCCGATTTTTAAGGTCAGTACCTCTAATGATAGGTATATGGACACAGATGGTACTTTGAGGGTACCTATAGTATACAACAGCGCAAAGAAAAGGGAGGAAAAAATCTAAAAATATTAGGAATTTTTTTTTTTACTATTTTGAAACTATAAGTATTAAGTATATATTGGAATTATTTTGTTCCATGATTTACAAATAAGAACCTATATATAGAGATCCAAGTTATATAAATGTAAAGGTACTTATAAATATATATATGTATTATGTTTATAAAATATAGACATTAGGCTATATCATTGATTTTATAAGTTTATTATAAAAAGAATCGCAATAATTTTAATTTTAATTATACCTATATTCTTAATTTTTTTTTATTAGTGATGCATAGTAGCTAGTTGCTACTACTGTCAGCTGTAACTTACAAGTTATACAGACTATACAGAGTAGGTATACCGTCTGCTAATATATTACCTATTGTTATAACTGAATACTACATTACTGCCATAGATCCACATCCACAATAGATCAGAATCCTACACGTCGTCTCGGTCGGTGTACGCACATCATACTCCGTCTCCCGCCAATTTATTATCCTTAACAACGGACGGTGTGCTGCGTGCGTGGACAATGAATATGGAGTTTGATGCCCCTTAGGTATGCGTACCTATATATTATGTAAGTTGAAACATATTTGTAAGTCTCATAGGCCATATCATTATTGTTACTTGTGTAAGTCTTAGACCTCAGTGAAACGTTATAGCCTGCCCCGCATAAGCTTTATTACCCTACGTAATACTTTATTTAAGTTATAACTAATAACAAGTTGAAAACAAAAACCAAAAAATGTAACTATAGTTACGCACATGCACTTTGATATACTTATTGTCTATTGATTTCCAGGCCAGAGTATGGAAGATATGTTACTATAAAAAAAAACAATGAGAAACAATGGTCAACAATTAATCGGATCAGGATAGGACGGACATATGGAAGGTACGTAGATTTTTATTATTTAAATGGCGCTATAAGGTTAGTGCAGTACTTACATGTGACTGAGGAGAAGTGGAGCAGACAATGAACCACATAGTGGATACGTGCCCCAATAGATCATTTGAACAAGGGAATAATAGGGATGATAGAAATTTACCGAGTTATCAAATAGACAATAAAAATATAATAAAAATAAATAAAATAGAATGGTTAAGTGAGCTTGACTTAGACTTGTTCATTTAAAGAGTACACATAATGTAAATATTGAGTCACAATTACTGAATTTTAATACTATTGAAGGTAAACTAAGTCATAGATTTAAGTGTCTATAAAATTAAAAAGTTACAATCAAAAAAACTAAGCAACAAATAAGGTAAAAACGATATAGGCAAACGTGTTTTTGACAACAGTCAATTAAACTTTTTAGCCATAACATCCGCAATAATGATCGGAATAAAATGAAACTTTCACATAATATTAAAATTGGTAAGATACAGGTCTGATACAAATTTCAAGAAGTTTCGAAAATTTCTGAGTTAAGTAGGTACTTATAGAACTTTGAAATTTTAGAAAATTTTCATTTTTTTTTATAATTTTAGTTTGATAAAAAATTTAATTTTCCACGAGAACTTTTAAAAATTTAATTTAAGGTTTTAAACATGTAAATATATATGCTACTAAACAGTTTCGAAAATCCGTAGTCACAGTTTTTATAATTAGTTGTTTAAAGTTGGAAAATGTTCGAAAATTGGTCATACCTGTGATTTATTTTTTGAAAAAAATTTGTAACTAACACAAATTTGTTATTTAAGATTTGAAAATTAAATATGTTATGACTTATGTAAAACAAAATTTACTATCTGAATAAAAATACTTCAAAAATATCTACCCTGAAAATACTGAAAGCGTAAAAAAAATATGTTGAAAATAGTATTGATTTGATTAATACAATGAAATTATGGATTGTTGTAGAGATTCTGATTTTAAGAAAAATTCTAAAAGTAGAACATTTAATTACTACTCCGTGGTACTTGATATTATTCGTTGGGTTTTTCGGTATTAGTTTTAAAATTATTTTCTCATGATGATAAAATTAAAATTCTAAACAATTATAACAATTTTAAACTGTTTTTACTAGGTACTTTTAATTCTAGCGCCAAATAAAAGACCAAAACAATTTTCACTCAGAATCGTTATTTCCGTAAGCAATTTTTAATTGGTAACAGATTTAATATACAACTTTTGTATAAAGCTTTCAAAACAGTGACCCTCAGCATAAAAACTACCCACGTGACCTAGAGTGATTTTTATAACTTTAATATTGTTACAAAATTGTTGTTGCTCTATATGTATAATGTATGTACCCTGGCTAAGTGAATACCAAAGTATTTTGTATGTGAGTTAAGTAAAATTTGTCTACAAGTTTGACAACAGTCAGTGGTAAATAATGTTTTTGATAATATTTTTATTTGTGTCTAGTATTGTTTACCAGTGCTTCTTGTTTCTCCTTATATTAGTTGTAATTCATGAAACTGTGAATTGCCTAATTAATTTTACTTTTACAAAGTATTCATATTTCATAAAGCAAATGTAAAATTAATGTAGACAATTTTCAATATTATTTGAAATAAGGGGTTGTCCATAAAGGATGTCACGCTTTTTCCGGCAATTTTTGACCCCCCCCCCCCTTGTCACAAATTGTTAGGTAAGAATGGTCCAAATTTTACCAAATGGTCACGTTTTGCGAACCCCCCCCCCCCCCTTAAGGCGTGACGCCCTTTGTGGACAACCCCTAAGTTGATTTCAAAGTAAATTTATTATTGTACTAATATTTTAAAGGGTAGCAAAGAACGTATTGTTTTTTTCTCTGTAAACATTTTTTTGGGGTAAACGGTAAAGAAGGGAATCTTTTGTGTACCTATTGGAAAATCACTGGATAGCCTAGAGCCCCCTAAAGTATAAGGCTCTAATCAGTTTCCTTGTTCGTCTAAGCGGAAATACGGCTATTATCTAAAGCCGTGATATCTACTTTGGTGCGGCTAATTTAAATATTATCAAACATTCAAATGTTAAAAAAGTACAACCGTGTTACACTCTTTTTATTACTTTTTATATTCAAGTATAAACACATTCACAAAAAAAATATTTTATTTGTTTTCTGAAAAAAATTCAAGAAAATGCGAAAGGGTGTCGCGATCAACCTGTTGGCCACCACTGACATAGAGCACATTCATAGGCAAGCTGCTATAGGTTCCCAGTCCTTATCATAATTTTTATTTTGTTATCTTGAACCAGGTAAAAATTATTATTTTGATATGATAAGATAATTGTAAAAAAATAGTTTTTCAAGACGTTACGTGTTTGGCACTTGCTCGCTCGGCATACTACCTATAGCCTTGATTCATTAACCACGAATTAAGATAATAGTAAGGATGCCCGTCGAGCTATGATAAACAGTTAAAACCGTGACTATCAAATTGACTCCGAAATAGCTGACATTCTGGAAAAATTATACTGCTATCTAGTGAACAATTATTTGTATAGTAGTCATGATTATTTTATTTTGGTACAAAATACTAATTTAACATTTATCCATAATAGTTAATTAGTAAATAATATAAATATAAATAGATTGCAAATTAATTAAATTCCCTAAAGACGGTCAAACTGGTGTTTATATTGACCGCCTGGATTGCTAGTTGGCTTTTCCTCCGGGTGTCAATTTGGCGGTCACGTTAATATAGCTTGATGGGCATCCATACTATCTTAATTCGTGATTAAAATCTAGACGCTTAAGTTGGCTAAACTGTTTTATACCACATTTGTAACTTGGGAACTTGTGTCCATCTGGGAACCAATGACTCTAGGAACCTATGAACGAATGCCTCTATTCATATTGTGCTATAACCACAGAGTAAGAATCATAGAAAAGGTATTAATATACATAATATAATGTAACGCCTATAACATTATCCGCTCGCGGGCTATGACGTCATGGATTCTACAAATTAATTTTCAACAGCCCACAAGCTTATCAAATTTGAAAATGGCGGTTAAAAAACAAAGTAAACATTGTATGTAACATATAACATTGTATTATCTCCGAAGTCGGGACTTGCAATCAAAAATTAAAAATTTGAATCCCTGTGAAAGTGATGTATAGTAGTAAATTACATGAAGTTGTCTTTGAAAAGTTAAAAGTTAACAAATTTCTTTATGTTGTTAAAATTGAAAATTGCTGGTTTCGATTAATGATTAAAAAAATACACAATCGACTTTTTCCGTGTACAATTTTTATTTTGAACAATTTATTTATGTTTTTTATCTGTTTCTTGAATCATTGCTTTTTAATTTTGAGTTACTAGAATACTTTAAAATGAGTGAAAAATCATTTAAAACTATTAAATCCCAGTTACAGAAGTGCAACAAATTACCGGAAAATGTTAAGGAAATTATCTTAAACAAAGTGGTAAGTTTTTAAAAAGATTACGAATTGTAAGTACAATACTTACGGTAGTAAGGTACAATAACTGTTTCTGCATAATATAGTAATGACTAATGATTAATAGGTAGGTAGTATCAATGGTTTGAATCAATCAAAATATTTACATATTTAATCATTTATTTGAATGATAGACAAGAAAAACCTAACCCATATGTTATGAGTAACTTGCACCATTTTATTCTTACTAATCTCAATTAAAAACTTTGAAGTAACATAACTACATTCATATGATTGTAACACAATCTTAAATCGTTATAATTTACAGTTTTGTCTTTAAAACTACGATTCAGTTTACTCGTGTTTTAATGGATTCTTACTTTTGGAACTGAAAATTATTTTATAACAACATATTTTACATAGTTTGTTGTACACTGTACCTAAATTTGTTGTATTATTATTTATTTTGTATATTCCATTATATGTATTGTTAAAAAATATTAAAAAAGTTTCTAATCAGAAACATATAAATATTTCTATATGTATCTAATTGTAAAAATGAAAGCAATATTATAAGTTGTAGTACCTCTGTTTTATGTTTTTAGAGAATTATTATTTTTTTTTTACATATAATATGAAAAGTTATTTTAGTTATAAAGTCCTACTAAAAGGACCAACATAATTAAAACCAGGGTTGGTAATATACGTGTATAAAATGTTTTATACGTTACATGTATAATACCCTACGTATAAAACGTATAAAACGTATAAAACGTATGAAATGTATAAAATGTATAAAACATATAAAGCTTTATAACAATTAAGACATAAAGAATAATATTAGGTAGAAATTACTTTCTTTGAAATCTACAATTTTTATAATGGGAATAATAGTATATTACTGTACATTTTTACATTTTAATAAGTATAAACTTAAGAATTTCAACAAATTTTAGAACTTTCTTAAATAATAAATTTAGAATCAAATTAAAATTCAAAAGAAATTGTTTTTAGTATTGTTTAGTATTATTAATTAAAAAAGAATGAAAGTAAACTTTGGTACCACTTAGTAATTATTAATATAACAAAATTAAAACAATTGTCTTTTATGTTACTATAAAAAAAATATATATATAATATATTATAATTATTATTACACTTTAAAATAAAATAAAAAATTAAGATGAATAGATTAGTTACTACTTAGTATTTAGTATAAAAAATTATAAGCAGTTCTATACTGTACGTTTTATACGTTATATACGTACGTATAATACATGTTTTAAACTGTACTGTATTATACGGTCCAACCCTGGATTTAATATCTGTGATAATTGAATTATTTCTTATCAATATTAACTGAAAATTAATAATTATTATTATAGACCTTATACTACCTAGGAGAATTAATACATTTGCTGTTATATATATATGTATGTATGTGTCATGCTGTTTAGTGCAGCAAAAAAAAAAAAAAAAATTGTATACTGTATAAAACGTATAAAACTAAGCAGTTCTATACTGTACGTTTTATACGTTATATACGTACGTATAATACATGTTTTAAACTGTACTGTATTATACGGTCCAACCCTGATTAAAACATACTGTATACACCTATTGTTTGTTAAATACAGTAAATTTGTTTCATTTTTATATTACTTGTAATTTAATATTTACTAATATTATTAATAATATATAACTTGGGTTTTGTCTTCCTTAAAACGTTTGATTTTCATTTTTGAAAATATTTTTTTTAAAACCATTAACAAAAAACAATACTTCAGAAACAATCAACAATTACAATGTTTTATACATCCCTGAAATAAAATCTAATTTAATACAGTATACATAGTATTTTTTAATTTTTATTAATATTGATGCTAATTTCTTAAACTGCCAAACAATCTGCCCACAACTGAAACTTGTACAATTTTGAAATAGTCTTTATAACTTAAATAAAGCAAACCTGGGATCACTGTAGGTTGCGTGGGTAATTTTACGGAGTACCAACTATGCTTTGAGTGGGTCACTTGTTTGTAAGTTGTAGTAAACGTAATATTAAATATTTGAAAGTAATAATAGATCATTGTTTTCGAAAAAAATTCTGAGCAAACTCAGTTATCTAGTATACGTCCTGGAAATTTAACAAGAACAAAATAACACCGTTTCGTCAATACTTTTTTTTCACTTTCAAAATCTACTGGGCAGATTTATATGAAATTTTTTGATTTAGGTAACAATATTAATTTTACAAAATATATTTAATTTTCAAACCTAAATTTGTGCGAGTTACAATTTTTTTTACTAAAATAAGTCAAATGTACATGCAATTTTCCAATTTTAAACGACTAAAAATAAAAATTGTGACTATGGACATTTGAAATTTTTTAGTAGCATATGTATTTATATGTTGCCAACCTTGTATTAAATTTTCAAAACTTTTTGCTGAAAATTAAATTTTTCATCAAACAATAATTACTAAAAAAAATGGAAATTTTCGAAAATTTTAAAGTTTTATACTTAGTTCAAAAATTTTCAAAATCACTTAAAACTTATATCAAACGCGTATCTTACCTATCTTAATGCTATGTAAAAGTTCAATCATTATTTTAGATGTTATGGCCAATAATTAAAAAACAGGTTAGCCATAATTTTCAATGTCTTTCTTTAGTTTTTAATTGAAAATATGTTCAATCACCTATCAACAATCTATCAGAAATTTAAAGACTTTAAAAATTAGAACATTATTGAAGAAGTTAACGTGATTACATAGTGACTTTAATAATCAGAGCATTTTGTGAACATTTTTTAGTTACCCTAAAAAGTGTTCAAAAAAAAAAAAAAAAACATAATTTATTATAATACATTATGTGCTGCGCTCAGAATCTATAAAATATATTATGTTAAATTGTGTTTATTTGTTGCATTTTCTCATACTTAACATATTATAACAATGTATTGGGCAATATATTTTGAGTTTGTTTTGTTTATTTAGAATAAATCATTAAATGATCTTGATGAAGATGATTTCAAACAATTATGGATTTTGTTGTTTGAGTTTATTAAGGAAACATCTGTAGCAGATGATGCTGTTGACAATACAGAGCTGTTGATATCATATCAATTTATTTTAAATCTTACTCAACATGCTATTAACTGTGTAGAAGACATACTAAATTTGTATAATGAAGATGGATATTTACTGAAAACCATAATGATACTTCAAAGTCTTTATACTAAAAAATTTAAGTACAAGGTATATTTTAGTTAGTTGTTACTTGTTTGTTAGTTTTTTTTTATGTCAAAGGTAATATTTAGGTAGATGAAATTATTCAAGTTGTCTAAAATTGTATTTATTTTTAATATAAAATAATACATTAAATTCAAATTTAAAAATTTGATTGACTAAGTTTTATTGTTGGATATTTAATTTGTTACTCATTTGTTGTGCTTTTTTTCAATTGTTTATTTAATTAATGATGTTAATGATTAATTAAATTAATTAATGTACTTAATGATATTTATTATTTTGACAAAACTAAATTTATATTAAAACAAAATATATAATTAAATATATGCATATCTATTGATAGCATTTATAGAATGGTGGGGCAGATTGTCAGTGCGGCGCCTTGGGTACTTGCATCAACGCTGCAATGGGTGAGTGTTGAGTTGTATGCGTCATCTGTCACAAGCAGGCATACTGACGGTTAATGTAAAATGTTAATGTTTAATGTTAACTATTTTGAAATATATTGTTAATACTATATACCTAATTACAGTAAAAAAATATTTTATTCTTTTCTTTTCAAAACATTTTAAAATTGTAGTTCAAAATAATATTAGTACTTTCTGGAATTTATTATACCATAAAACAATTGTGTATTCTTTATTTGAATATTAAGTAGTAAATAATGGTATTTTAAAATACATTTTGTTTTATTATAATTTTAGAATTGAAAACTGTAGAAAAAATCAAACAATTGAGTATCTTAGATTATAAAATTCACTCTTCAAATTTATTGTGATACCTGTTCTTTCAAAATGAATGTTAAACATAGTTTATTTTATAATAAATTGTGTGATTTATTTTACAGTTCAAAATAGAAATAGTTAAAATGTGCTCTTGTTTTTGGAAATTACTTGCTGCTTCATCAAAAAGTAAACCTGAATTAACAACTTATTTCGACAAAATGATGACTCAAAATTTTATTTTTACTTTTGATTATATGTTTGAAACTATTAAACTGACTTCTAAAGGAGTGGAAATGGTAAATTGTACAATATGTATTAAATTTAACAAGATTTTAAAAATATTTTTATACTTTAATTTGATATAGAAAACAGTAGTTACACTATTGTATGAAATTTGTAAAAATGTGAGCACATTGTCGTCCAACCAAAATATAATGAATATAGTTATGTCAAATCTGGAAAAAAATATGAAAAATACATTATTTTTGGAAACTAAAGAAGGAAAATTGATCATTGCAGACTTATATACAACTAATCAACAGCTGTTTTTAGTAATTTTTTAAAAATAGATTTTAATATGTCAGAATGTTACTTAAGTTTGTTTAAATATACCTGTTAATATTTCTTTTTTTGTGTAGAAGTTTCATCAAACTATTAAACAACTGTTACCAAAAGCAAATAAATTAGAAGCAAAAGCATATGGTGAAATATATTTTTTGGGATGGATGAATTCCAACTCTTCCATGAGAGAAGTAATTTTTTCTATAATAATACTTTGGACAAAAAATAAAAACAAATTTATGTTTGTAGGTTATTGAACAACAAGGAATCTTTGACATAATATCTAAAACACTGACATTAGAGCGTAAAGGTCTACCTTTTCGTACATATAAAAATGCTTTAATATTTTTGCATAGTGTACAAAACCATAGAAAACATTTAACGTTTAGCAAAGTCATAACAAATCTGTATGCTCCAGTTCTCTGGAGACAATTAAGGGTATGCTTAAACATTGTATTTGTAATATGATCAATATTTATATTAATCTTGTTTATATATTGTATTTAGAGTGAAAACAATGTAGTTAGATGTAATGCTACAGACATTTTAGCTAGAGCTTATCCTCTAGAAAAAAGAGGAGAAGGTCGTGAAAGCTCGTCAAGATTTTTAATTAAACAACAAAATGCATTTCTGGATAAATTAGAAGATTCTTGTCCTGAAGTTCGAATTGCAGCTATTGAAGTATGTAATTGTTAATTGGTAGTATATGTACTTAATATATTAGTTGATATTTATTTATCAAATGTAATATAATAATAATATAGGTCCAAGTATGATAAAATTAATCCGGTATAGGGAAAGTGGCACGCCCATCGCCCAGTACACAACATTGTGTACTGCAGTAGCCCCACACTGACTTTAACTAGTTGGTGTGGCCCGGTCCTCCTGGTAGGGGGTTTAGCGTAGGGTTAACAACTCTACCTAGTAAAAAACAACTTGTTCAGGAACAAACAAATTTGCCTCGGGACAGAGTTTTTCGAAAATCGACTGGAAAACGGAAAAAGGACTTCTCTTTTGGAACTTGAAACGTACGTACACTATATAAATCTGGAGCAGTTCACAACATAGTGAATGAAGTTGAAAAATATAAAGTTAAATTAACAGCATTACAAGAAATTAGATGAACCAATACAGGGACGATACATATTGACGAAACAACTATCTTCTACAGTGGCTGTACTGAGCAACGTCAATTAGGAACGGGTTTTGCGGTACACAAAGATTTAGTCCCTGTAGTTAAAGAATTCAAAGACATTAATCCTAGAATGAGCGTCTTAACAATAGAAGCACAATGGTTTGATATAAGCTTTGTGAATGTACATGCCCCAACGGAGGACAAATCTCAAGATGAGAAAGAAGCGTTTTATGAACAATTCGAAAATGTACTGAACTTGATTCCTAGCAATAGGATACAAATTGTTCTAGGAGATCTAAATGCCAAAGTTGGGAAAGAAGAAATGTTTAGAAAAGTGGCAGGAGGACACAGTTTACACGATGAGACAAACGACAACGGAACTAAACTAATTGACTTTGCAATCGGGAATGGTTTAGTAATAAGGAGTACAATGTTCCCACATAATAATATACATAAGGGAACTTGGAGGTCACCTGATGGAAGATATACTAACCAAATAGATCATATCCTGGTCAATTCAAGATTTAAAAATTGTATCCAGGATGTCAGATCGATTAGAGGGGCAGACTCGGACTCAGATCACTATCTCATAAGAGATAAAATGTAAATAAAGCTCAAAAAACGCCCTCATACACGTATGAAACAACTTACGAACTTACAACTTACTATGACGTAGCAAAACTGGATGACCCAAATTGTATAAATACCTTCAGACATAAAATACGTCAAGAATTTATTAACTAAGACTTTAATAGCATGGTTACGGTAGATGAGAAGTGGAATAAAGCTAAGGATATATTAAACAAAATATCTGATGATGTAATAGGAAAACAAAAAAAAATAATAAAACCATAGTTTAACAATACATGTATGAAAGCCCTAAAACAGAAAAAAGAAAGTAGAAAACAGTAGCTTAACGACAAAGACAACGTGGAAAAAGAAAACAACTACATAATATGCAAAAAAAGAAGTAAACAATATAATCAGATACAAGAAAAGAAGATATACCAAGAACATGCTAGAAGAAACAGAAGAATACCAAAAATGAATAGGTCACGTCTGCTATTCCAAAATATCAATGCCCTTAGAAAAGGATTCAAGAAACAGGAAAAATTCCTAAAAAATTGCAATGGTATGTTAATTACAGACCCAAATGATATTTTAGATAAATGAAAAGACTACTTTGAGAACCTCCTTAATTGCGACGAACCCATAGACACATTTAATTGGACTGACGTAGAACCAAACGAAAGCGAATATCTTCCACCATCCAGAATTGAGATAGCAGAACAAATTAAGATGTTAAAAAATCATAAGACTTCAGGTGAAGATGGAATCTAGGCTGAGATTCTAAAGAATTTAGATGAAGAAGCCATATCCAACATACATAACCTTTTTTTTTTTTTTTTTTCCATGTTTGAACCGAGAACCGGGCGGGGATTGCTTGCGCATTTCATCCGCCCGGAACATACATAACCTAGTAGAATTAGTCTGGAAAGAAGAAAAAATCCCGGAAGATTGGTGAACCGCTTTAGTATGTCCGATATACAAAAAAAAATGATCCACTCGAGTGTAATAATTATAGGGGCATTGCTTTACTTAATACAACATACAAAGTCTTGTATTGCATCCTTGATAGGATTAAACCAAACTCCGAAGGAATACTGGGAGACTACCAAGGAGGTTTTAGACCAAACAGATCTACCACAGACCAAATATTTACTATTAGGCAGATATTTCAGAAATTGTGGGAATTTGATAAGGAGGTATATACTTTGTTTGTAGACTTTGAGAAAGCATACGATTCCATACATAGACCAACCCTATTTAAGATATTAAAAGAGTTTAATATGCCAAAAAAGCTAATTAACCTGATTAAAGCGACAATCGAAAATTCTGAAATAAAAATAAAAATAGCGAACTCTACATCTAAACCGTTCAAAGTAACTTCTGGTTTAAGGCAAAGGGATGCATTATCTCCAATCCTTTTTAACCTAGTTCTGGAAAAGGTTGTCAGTGATATGAACTTACCAGAAGGTATAACTTTAGGATAGTCAAAGATAGGCCTGCTTGCATATGCCAACAATATTGTCATCGTAGGAGACAATATTGAAATAGTAAAAATACATAATCAAAATTTACAAAATTTACAAATAGTAAAAAACTGATAGATGCTGCAAGTAAAGTTGGTCTCAGAATAAATGATAAAAAGACAGAATATATGAGACTCAACAGAAAAGATAGGACGTATCGCCACGAGGAGAGTATGAATTTAGATGGACATATATTCCAAAGAGTTCCACAATTTAAATACTTAGGTGTCCTCTTAACTCAGGACAATGAGTTAAAAGTAGAGATTTCAAAAAGAATACAACTGGCCAATAAATGCTATTTTGGTGTGGGAACCCTGCTAAAATCTAGATCAATATCTTAGAACTTAAAAATAAAAATATACATGACATTAATACGCCCTGTCGTCCTATATGGGTCAGAAACATGGGCACCAAGAAAAATAGAGGAAATAAAACTAGACACATTTGAAAGAAAAATTTTAAGACGTATTTACGGACCTTGTTTTGACTCAAGAACTGAAGAGTGAAGAATTCAAACCAATGAAGAACTACAGAACTTGTTTCAGAGACCATGTATTTCAAATGAAATCAAAAAAAGAAGACTGTTGTGGACAGGTCATGCCTGGAGGAAAAACACAGTAATCAGGGAGGAACCGAAAGGAAAGAGACCACTAGGTAGACCACGCCTAAGATGGGAAGATTGTGTGAGGAAAGATGTTAAAGAGGTTGACCCAGGAGCAAACTGGAGAGAAATAGCAGAAAATAGAATAAATTGTAGGGAAATCTGTTTTGCGGGATGATCTTAAAGGCCGGAAAAGCCCCAAAAAAAAAAAAAAAAATGATAAAATTAATTATATATTGGTATATTAAGTATATATTTATTAATATGTAACAAATATAATATAATAATTAACTATAAAGGTCCAGGTATGAAAACGATATTTTAAATAATACTGTGGCAACGTAAACAACTCACGACGAGTCGTCCAAGTTGTTTACAATATTGTCAGTAAATAAAGGGAAACCCCATGTTGTAGAATATACTATTATTATCTCGTTAGGTTAATTTCGAAGAAGTTCTAGAACAATCGACGCTTATAAATATATATACCGGCTGGTCAGGCGCTCAGTCGGTTAGTCAGTCCATGAGTGCACTCCGCGACACACTGATAATCACACTCCGCAACATTCTCCGCAATATATTCCGCGATTCCTCCGTCATTGTAACGTATATTGATATTTGTTTTTTCACATTTATATTCATACATATTTATGTAATATAGTGTTTATTTTAAATTAAATTAAATTGTGAGTGATTTTTTATTGCCTAAAACCCACAATACTACGAAATTTTACAATACTTCCTTTAAAACTACATTAGCAGTGCGTCAACCTTTCTGTTTAATTTCTATCTTAACATTTTTGAATGATTTTCCGTGCGATAAAGCTATGTACAACTGACCATAACTGAAAACCAGCTCTAATAAGTAAACTCCCACTTGGTCAATAGTTTGTCCCTGCGTCTTATTAATAGTTACACAGAATGCTAACCTTGTAGGAAATTGCCTTTGCTTTAATTATTTGACAAGCATCTTAATCGCAAATAATCGTCGATAGAAGTGAGTAAATACGAGTCATGTAGGAAAGTCCTAACTAACTTTTATAACTCCTTTGACTCGTCCCATATTTACCAAAAACGACTGGGAAACCACGATTGACTTGGCTATTGAAAATAATTGTCTATAGATAAAATAAATCTATAATCATGGTACTGCATAAAACAATTGATAGTTCCCAAAATGTTTGAAAAAGTATTTCAGAAAGAATTCAAATATATTTTACCTAACTTGAAAAAAGATTTTTCAAAAAAATTTTCGAATATGGATTTATATGAAATAATAAGCCCTAATAATTCAAAAAAATCTAATTTATGTCAAATTTGCATAAACACCCAAAATATGAAAAATTATGCACTATCAAACTAAATAGTTTTATTACTATTTCTATGAAATGGATTTGTACTTCACTTAGCATGTTACGTAGCAGTAAAAGCATACAAATGCATGAACTTACAAGCCCTGATTATAAGTTTCTGTAAATATTTTCCTGTATGCTATTGAAGCATTTCGATAATTAGTACATTTTTTTTTTATCCATTTGTGTTATGATTTCTTCTTCTTCTTCTTCTTTTTCTTTGCTTTCCTCCCATTTGGGGTCAGCCACCTTGGTTTTTCTATTTGTGTTATAATTTAATTATTTTAATTTGTTTTTCAATAAGTATTCTTAAAATTGTTCAAACTAATCAAAATTGTTACACATTAAAATGAATAAAATATGTTATGATAATTAATATTTCTGTTAAAATCTATTTCATATCATGGTCACCATCTTTTTTTCTCTTGTTGACTTAGTGACTTTAAAAATATAGGTTTTGATTAGAATCAAAATTATGTAGGTTCTATCATAAACTTAAATAATTGTAATTTTAATATTTACAGGGTGTTTGTTGTTGTATGCGGTATTTTTGGAATTCATTTGAAGATGATCACATAAATAAATATTTTAATATGTTTGTGCGTTTAATTAATGAAAGTGTATATGAAGTACGAAGAGTTGTATACTTTGGGTTTTGTCAGTTACTCGATGAGAGAAGATCACATATTTATTTTAAAAACAATGCACTTATAGCAGAAATGAAAAAAACCCTGAATGATGAAAATGAAAGAGTGCGCCGTGCTTTTATTCATTTTCTACTGAAAATTAAAAATATTGATAGTGAAATTACTGGTGATAAAATAAATTTTGCAAAAATAGTTAATCTTAGTGATACTGCTAAAGCACTTGCTGTAAGTCAATATATGTATTTTAATTTCAAGTCTAAATTTACCAAATATTATTATACCTACAAGTTAACAAGTTAAATTATACAACACAAATATTTTAACATATTACGGAACTCTTTTTTTTTTTTTTTTAGTTTACAATTGTTGACCAAAGTATAAGATTTTAATTGACAATATCTATTATGATTTTCAGAATGAAAATAGACAAAATGGATTTCTATTGGTTGAATTGATATTTGACAACTTTATTGGAAAAAATGTAACAGACAAAAATGTTACTCTTGACAGGCTTAATACCTTTTACAAATTAAGTCCAATTGCTTGTCGAAATTTAATGTTTTATTCAGAAAAAGTTCTAGATTTCAATAGTGCTTGTGAACTTATTCTAACTTTGCTAACAACTTTATATGTTGCTATTGCCAAGAAGCTTAAACGTTTAAAAGATAAAAAAGATAAGGAAAATGTTCAAAATGATAATCCTAAAAAAAAGCGTTACTCAGTTGATAGTTCTGGTAGAAAATAAAATTAATTTTATAACTATTTGTATAAAAGATAAAAAGTATAAACTATATTGTTTGATATTTTAGCTATTGCAAGTGATACTACTGGTTTATCTTGTGATTCATCAAATAGTGAAAATGAGCATTCCTGTGTGTGCTGTATTTTGACTAGTGTACAAGCTCTTATGATTCTACACCGTGACAAACTTAATGGTGAAAATAAAAGTCAGCAAATCAAAAATATTCAAACTTCTTGTGGCACATGTTTGAATATAATATTTCAGTTCTATAAAGTAATGTTCAATTTATGAATATTAAATATGTCATTATTGTTATTATTTTTTTTGTTTATATGATATTATTATATAGTTATAAATTATGTGCATCATAAAACATTTATTTTTATGTATATTATGTATATATTTTTATATATATTACAAGTACATATAAATTCATGTTTTATGTTTTATCAACATAATTTATAACTGTCAGTTGCACAATCAGAAAATAATTTAGGGAGGTTACATCGTTACAAGTATATGTAATTATTTTATACTATCACATTCATCATACATATTAAACAGTTCTTGAACGTAAAAAAAAAGATTTTGGGAGGAGTTATAACCCCCCCCCCCGGTTGTGTAACTGATAACTGTTATTATAGCATGTTTGAAAAATATTTCTTTTTACTTGTTTGTCAATTTAAATAACTTTCATCTATCTATTAATACGTTATGTTCAAAAAATCTTAATTGTTTTTTTTTTTTTTTTTTATAGGAGGGTGATGTTTACTTCAATGCAATAAGCTTGGCAAGTTTAATTCCTGCTTCAAAATTAAATACTAATATACCAAGTTTAATAATATCTAGCTTGAAACAATTACCAGCTGACATAAGACATGCTGAAGAAGAAATTGATGTGCATAAAGTTAATTGCTTGGTTCACACATTGTGCAGCTGGAAACGAGGCCATGAAATACTGCAATTAGTTAATGTTTGGTTTGATGAAGCTTTTAAAACTCTAAACTTGAATGAAACACAATATCCGGTATGTTTTTTATGTAATTATTTTGTGGCAAAATATAGTATTTCATACATTTTTGAATTTTAGGAATGTATTCTTAAGAAAAAAAGAAGAGTTAGATTTAAAACAGAAGCTGAAGAATGTAAACCAATGACTGGTGTTTTGTTAATCAATACAATGTTAAAAGATTTGGAAACACAAGAATTTCTATTTAACTCTGATATAAACAAACAAAATATTTGTGATCTTATTATATATTTGAAACGTGTTATGGTAAACTGTTTTATTTTTAAATTTGTATTTAAATAATATTTGTATTTATTTGCATTGTATAGCCAGCAATTGAAAACAGAATATCTTCAGACAATGTTTTAAGTAATTTACTATCAGATGAACTCCTAATTGATTTACTTGAGCTTTATATGAAATTATCAATATTTTATCATAATCAGGATAAAGACTTGGGTGTTGATGAAATAATTAAGTATCAAACTTCTATTTTAGATTGGGTTTTAAAGTTAGTAATTATATATTTTAAATTTAAATTTTAGTTATATTATGTATGTTATATTTTATAATTTTCAGTAATATACTAGTTTTTGATTTACAACATAAAAATGAAAGTACTATTACATTTGCCGTGAAGACAATAAATGTAGTAAATTATATAGTGATGCAGATGTGTTTGATGGGATTTGTCAACACTAAATTTTTAAATAATTTTTTTACATTTTGTGCTTCCCTCTTGAATAGTAAGAAAATATTTTTCAAATCTACCATTTGTCATTAATAGTTAATATTATGTAAGAATTATATTTAATTTGTTCGTTGTTTATACTGCTTAGACTATTTGGGCCTTCGAGTTTTAATATCTATGATTAAAACTTTGACAAGAATATTAAATCATTTGCATTACTTAAAACTAATGGATAAATATGAAAACACTCCATTACTCACGAGTTGCATCTGTAACATAATTTCAGTTTTTGGTGAATCTAACTTGAATAAAAATCTCTTCGAAAGTATGATTGGGGTAAATGTATTTAACTTAATTAATTCTGTAATATTTAAGTAAGTAATATTTACATATTATTGTCAATCATTACAGGAACCAAAAAAATTTCTATGTGAGCTGACTATGGTGGTTTTAAAAATGTATGAAGTCAGTATAGTAGGATTTAAACAAATTTTCACAACATTAATAAAAACTATAATTAACATCATTGCTGCTAAAATTCGTGAAGTAAGTTTTTAGACCTATGAAATAATTATATTTTTTATTTAATAAAATTTTTTTCATATTTTTTGAAATAATTTTAATGAAATTATTCTTCTTCTTCTGCAGTTTTTAATTTAACAATTGGTTTGCAGCAACTTCCATGTTTCCCTATCATTAGCCTTCCTCTTCAACTCTTGATATGAATTACATCCTTGATGTTCTCTTAACTGACTTGTGTATTGCAATCTTAATCTTCCTCTATGACTTTTTTCATTGATTATTCCTTCTAAGATTAGTAATAGCAACCCATTGTGTTTTAAGATGTGATCTATTAATTTATTTTGCCTTTTCTGTGTACTCTTTCATATTGATTTGGGCTCAAATACCCTTTCTAAAACTTCTTCATTAGTAATTCTATCAGTCTATTTTTTTTCTTAATCAATATTATTATTTAAAAAACAAAACTTATTACAGTATGATTACATAAAATAAGAAGAATCTTGGTGTAATAAATTAAGAGAGTAATTAAAAATCAATATTTTTGTTTTTTTTTGTATTGTCAACAATCTTAGAAACCAACTTCAATTTTATATTTTACATAAGTACACAACATTTGGAACCAAGAATGAGCTGAAAATGTGAAGTCCATGGTTCAAAATTTTTTAGGGATTCATATTATGTACCTACCAAAAACTCATAAATTGGAGACATAAAATATATTGTATGAATTGAGGCTTAAATCATAAATAGTAAATATGAATGCAGACCCGGGGTGCAGTTTTATTTTGGTAGTTGCTCTTGTTTTTTACTCTGACAATATCAAAAAATAAATTGATTATAGTGTTTATTTGAGATTTGAGCGAAGAAGGAAGCTATTGATTTTACAAAAACAGGTTTTTTTTACTGTGTCACAAAAATTCCTAGGGAGTTATCCAATAGTTCTAAAACAATGACCCTTTTTCAACTGTTTTTTTTTAGTGTTAGTGATAAATGTATAGATAATATCATTAATACATGACATCATAGTTTTCCAAATAATTGGGAATTTAAGTTGTTTATTAATTGACTGTTTTTTATGTGTTTCAATTTGTCCAGTACTGCATATTTAAGAAATTTAAAATTATGTTATTAAAAAAAAAGTTTGATTTATGTATAATAAATTTCAAGAAAAAGAAATTGGAGTTTCTTACAAATCAATATTAATGTATGTATTAAAAATCTGCAATAATGATATATTTTGTAAGGTGTTTTTGTGTTTAACTGATAAATATTGTAATGATGCCATTAAGATTTTAAAAATGTATAAGAATTTATCATTGATTTGATTTAAGATCAATTCCAAAAAGAAAAAAAGAGAGTAAATTCAAGGTTGAGTAAGTTGTTTGGGATAGCAATTATTCTTTAGAGTGGGACACTTCTTTGTGTAAGCCAATTTTTTATGCAACATAAAGATTGAAGCCACCTGCGCTCAGTATATAAAAATATATTATTATTGAAAAAATGGGTATCAATCTCAAGACCTCAAAATAAATTAGTATGTTTTAAATATATATTGTTACATTGGATCAACTGGTACATTGTAAATAAAAGTTATTATTCAAAGATTATAAATACTATAATTTATAAACAAAAACAAAAAATTGATAACTCCTAATCTTATCCATGCACGTTTTATATCTGTAGACTATACTTTTTACTTTGTTACTGTGGATTTAATTGTTAAGGCAGTTATTAATAACTATTAAACAATTTTTTATTTTTAGATTAATGAAGTTGAATTAAATGAACAGCTCACAGAAGTGTCATTTGCTGTTTATCAAATAACATCTGTAATTTTATCCCACGCAAAGTTGAGAAAACATTTTTCAAGTAGTATCGTTGATATATTCTCAACTGATGTTTATAAAAATGTAATGGTTATACTACCCTTAATATTTTTTTTTTTAAGGTGATCTATCTTTTTTATATGTTTAATATTTATATATACTAGGACTCAGTTCTACTGCTATCAGCAATATCTTTCATCTACACTTTATCGTTCCAATCAAGTGATTTAAAAGGAACTGATCTTGAACCGGTTGTAAAACTCTTGTATAGAACTTTAATGGAACATGATAAAACTACAACACCACTTGGAAATAATTTCACTTTGATTAATAACACAAATATGGATCATCAAGTGTCTGTCCTGGAAGTGTCAGACTTTGATAATGGGTATATAGTATTGTATACTTTATAATAGGGAATATTTCATAAAGTACACAATTTATTCAGAAGTTAACACATCAGTCAAATTGGAATGACATTTAATTTAATTACATTCATTAACATCTCAGATTTCTTGACTATTCAACCAACTCTCATTTGAGGAATTTTTCTTGGATCATTCTTGCCGTTAAAGGGGTTAGTTGGAAATTTGGGGATAGTTCTGTAGCAGGGTTGGGCGTGTTAGGTACCCACTTTTACTACCCCAACCCTTAGGAAAAGACCTTACACCAGCAACTACTCATAATATGACATCTCACCTCCACAACCATTCCCTGCATATTTGTGGGAGGAGGGGTCATATGCCAAATTAAGTTAAATATATAGATTATTCACCTACTAAACTTCTCTTTAAAGCCAGTTTATATTGCATTGCTGTTGGCTGCTTGACCAACATTTGCAGGGTATGGTTTGATTACGTAAGTTATTATAATATTATTGTATACAAAAAATATAGTAGACAACACGCCAAGCCAAACCAAAAATAAATTGCTATCATAATACCATAATTTATTAATAATTCTAATCCACGTTTGTCTGACTACATAATGAGAAGATATCAAACGTTTGCCAAGCTGGGTCAACAACTCAAAATGACTCGACATTATTTCTTATAAGATGTTCTATCCATTTTTTTCTTTTCACCACAATGGTCGTCCGAATTGATCTTTTTCATTATTCATCTGATATACTTCTTTATTAGTCACTTGTTCAGTCCAAGAAATTTTTAAGACCTTTTGCCAACACAAAAGCCTATATTTTTCTTTGAACTGCTTTCATTATTTCCGCAATTCATCTCCATAAATTCCACATTCCATACAAGTGTTTTATCAATGTTTTTCTAATGTTTTTATTTATTGCGTTTGTGGTTAGAAGTTTGTTCTTTATGAAAAACACTTGTTTAGCTTTTGCTATTCTACTTCTTATGTCTGTGGCACTTTTCTCCGTCACTTGTGACTCTGCTTCCGATGTATGTGTAACTATTTATATTTTCCAATTTAATACCATCCATGATTATGTTGGTGTCTACTTGTTGTCTGCTATCAACTAATATCTTTGTCTATGTCTTTGTCATATTGTATTCTTGTTTAAGTGTGTTTGTCATTTTTTGAAGCATTCTTTCTAGATTTTCTTTGCTGTCTGCTATTATAGCAATATCATCTTAAAATTGTAGCATCTGAAGTAGCATCCCACCAATCTCGATCCCTTCTATATCTTACAGTATAGTTAAACTGTATTTGTTGCCGTTTTCTTTTGAAAGTAATTTTTTTATATTTTGATGGATTTACAGCCATATATATATTTATTTTGCACCAATTGGCAAAACGATTAATATTGTTTGGTAAAATGTTACAATCTTTGTGATTGGTTATGCTCATAATTAACTTCATGTTGTCAGCGTACAATTCTATCATGCAGCAATCAAGTATAAAAACACTAAGGTATAAATTGAAAAGATCTGTTGATAATAGACTTTCTTGTGGGCATCCTAATGTTGTGTAGATAGATATGTTTCAAAAGTGTGATATTAATGTTTATGTACTGTATTCTAGTACTTAAATATAATTCATACCATTTGGAGCTGAAGCTTATTGTATTTCATTTTTGAATGAGTAAGATGTTATGGTTAACTTTGTCATGCAACCCAAAATGTGCTATTTCATGGTATTTCGTTCAAATATTAAGCCTTTTTCACTCCCAAAAAAACTAAATTCAAGATTGACTCCCCCAAAAAAAAAAAAACCTGGATACACCACTAATATATATAGCGGTGTAGTAAGTGCGTATCTACAATTAAATAAGTGTTTGAGTTATTCTATCTGGTTCCGATCCTTTTGATGTATATTTATAAAATAATACATTGAATATTTGAGGTTTGTCCAAATTAATAATTGTATTAATGAAGGTATTCCTTGATAACTATTATTAGTGAGAATAATTAAATATGTTGAGCTGATGAATTCTGCAAAAAAGTCAAATGTTTGTTGAGACGTTAAGATAGTTTTATTATTAAATGTGACCGACAGTGAGATTATGATTTATGAACTTTTTTTCATTTATAAAGTTCCAAAAAAAGTTAATATTTTTTATGATTGATTTACTTGATTAAGATAATTTATAAGATCTTGTTTTGATGATGATTAGCAAATTCTTCAAATATTTTTAAATTCTATTTACAAAATAGTAGTCTACTTCACTTAATATTGTTTATGTACATATTTTTTCTCTTTGATAGAATTTATAAGTTATTTGCTGTACCATTTAGGAAATTTAGAAATTATATTAATCACAATATATAGCTTATAATATTTTTTTGAATCTGTGTATCACTGCAAAAATAAATGGAAAAGAAAAGTTCAAACCTCAAAAAAAAAATATACTGGCATATAATATTTACATACGTGATGAATATAGCTTTTGTGCATTCTGACCAAAAAATTTAAATTTTTTCCATTTGAAGGGGGATCAACATTTTTAAATTGTAATGGGGGTGATACATTGAGTTTTTTGAAAAAATAAGAAAGACGAGTCTACAACTGAAAGCTAATAATACATCTATGCACCAAATTTCATTAAAATCCGTTCAGTAGTTCTTTTTCTATCATTTTACTTGTATTCATTGATTTTGCTAAATTTTTAGACACACTTACAGCTCGTTGTAGTACAGCTATTGAAATGCAATTTTGTAAGTAAATTAATTTTATATTAAGGGAATTTTGTACATTTCAACCAAAATATTTTATTTTGTGGGGGTTTAAAATTTTGAAATTGAAGAAGAGAGGTTGAATTGTATTTTTTGAACAAGTTGGTGACTTTGTGTTTGAGTGAAAATTTTACTGACATTTGTTTTGGTAGTTTTTTGTTATTGTTTTATTATCTGACAAAAATTATATTATAATGATCACTTTTAACAAATTATATCTTAGCAAATTTTGAACGTATAGAACGTTATGATCTTACATATTTGTGCCCTATTAACAGACAACAAATATTTAAAATTAAATTTTTTACGGTTGCGCAGTTTTGCTGTATTGATATCCGCAAAAGCCGCGCAAGTTGGGTTAGAGTAGTATAAGCATAGTTCAATTAGCTGTTGCTTTTTTAGAGCTTAAAGGTGGCCTAACCAGCTGTTTGATAGTTATTTTTTCCGTTATTCATTTGGAAAAACTAAACAAAATCCATAATGTAAACATATCCCACACGGCAAGGGTAAAAAATTGTGTACATGTAGAGTGTGAACGTATCTATAACATATCTATGTTGGAATATAAATAAAAGAAAAAACTAAATTCATTATCTTTAAAATTTGATTGAATTTTTTTTTTTCTGAAAGTTGCATACTTTAGGAAACACTGAATTATGTTACTTATACATTTTATTTACATAACACTTAAAATTTCAGAATAACTGATGTCAAGCAAAAAGGACGTACTATTTTAATTGCTACAGCCAAGCAATTACATATCACTTTGTCATAGTAATATAATAAATTTGTTAAGTTATTACTTATTACAAAAATAATTATTTTAAATGTTATATTTTTTTGTATTTTTATTTAATTACTTTTCAGAATATGTATGTTTATGTCTTATTTTTGTGTTATATCCGTTTTAATGTAATAATACAATACAAAATGTCAATGTAAATATTTGCATGTATTAAAGGTATTTAATAATTATTAAACTTTAATACAATTTTGTTAATAACGTGTATTTCCCCACTATAATCTATGTACCAAAAATATTTTTATAAAAATGATTGCATGTGTAAATGTAATTTTTAAGGAAATACACTAAAATACAAGTTTGAAAAAACACATCTTTGTTTAACCATTTGTTTCCTTGCTTATGCTTAGAATCTTAAAATCAATAGTTTATTGCAGAGCTTAACAAAATTGTAAAAAAAAAAGTGCAAAATAATAAATATATATATATGCATTTTTATAAAAGTTGAAATTTACACATGTTAAAAAATAATAGTCTGCAGAAATAAATGTTTTGGTAACCATAAATAATAAATATATATTAAGAAACATTAAAAATGTCAATATTTTCCTTAAGTTATGTGTACACTAAAATTATTTTAATTAGTACTCAATCATCTATATTGTATGTTTTTCATTAATATAGAAAAAGTGAAAATACTTAAAATAATTTTCAATTTGAACATTTGATATTAAAACACTAAAAATAATAATAATAAATATCATATAAGAATAACAAAAAAAATTTTATATAAATAATTGTTTACACATTTTTAACTTATTTATCTAAGATTAATTGAACATAAAATTTAATATATAAGTATAAATGGTATTTGAGGTAGTTAAGAAATGAATTCTTCAATGAAAAGTACAACGCTTGTAAGGGCAATTATATTTTATTTTGATGTGCGTGTATGTTCTATTATGAAATAATAATAAAAATTTAAAAATCAATATTTCATTGTAATCATAAGTACTTTCTAAGTATACAAATAATGATCAGAAGCAAAAATACTGGTTTTTAAAAATGTAACAAACAACATAAGAAGATGGAGTATTTGCATATAAATAAAAAAACATCATAATTGTCAGTTTAACAAAATAAAATAAATTAATAAAAACAATGCCTCAAATTAATAAAAGTATAAGTAAAAATAAATTAATAATCATAGTAGAGACTATTCTTAACACTCATGTTTTTATAAAATTTTTAAAAACATTTAGGACTAAAGTTAGGTATTGAATTTTCAACCAAAACAAAACTTAAACAGCAAAAACTAAGCAATTTGTCAAGTTCCTAGTTAATTTTTAAGTGTTTGAGATGTTTGACAAACGCAACTTTATGCAACAGTAGTAAAATCAGTGATGTTTTTTTTTAAAGTAACTTCCATTTTTTTTTTTAAACACAACTACCAACACTGGCATATTTTAAGTTTATTTTTAATTAAGCTCTTGAAGGACCATCAATTTGCATTGAGTGTAACACTTCATCTAAAAGTTGTAACGCTCTATGTAAATGAACCTAAAAGTATAAATTTGAAATAATTATTATATATGTATATCTTTACAACCAAGTTTTCAAAATCTATACCTATACTGAGTATTTATAATAAAAAACTACACACCTCGATCCAACATGGAGTTTCTTTTATGCTACTTCGTCGATAGTCAGGTCCCCAACCTTTTACAAAACTTAACCTTAAAATGCACAATCTTCTTAAATCATCTACTCCGATACCTGCTGCCGCACTTAAGCCTTTAACACCATAATAAATTTGTATAATAGTCTATATTACTTGCAAAAAATACTTTATAGTAAATATGTAACAGAACATACTTATAGCAGGAGCAATGCCCCCAACACTGTGGGGTCCTGCTAAGTGCCCTGCTACCGCAGCTGCTTGAGCAGCAGCTGCATTTTGAGCTGTTTCTGCTTGTTGGTGCATTTGTCTATAGCACTGCCGTAGGTCAAAAACCTGAATACATTTTAATAGCATTAACAATAATGACAAGAAAAATTAATCCAACAAAATTTACTTTTAAGTATTATGTACAAATTACGGTTATCTACACAGGTTGGATGTCGGCATATACTATAATATAACTTTTTTTATAAATTTCATTTATTTTTTTGAAGTGTGAAAATGACAAGGAATTTTTTCTAATATATTAACATTAATATGATATATATGCCCTTCTAACGACGGTTTGTTAATTTTGCAATTTTTGGCTAATAACTCAAAAATATTCTAAATTTCAAAAAAAAGCTTTAAAAAAAATAATATTAATGTTTTGCCATAACATTTTTAAAATTTTTTTGGTTTTCTAAAAAATTCTAAAAATGTGCAATTTTTCAAAAAAATGTTTTACTACTTTACTATTTATGTCTACTTTCCGAACTTTTTAGTACTTGGCATTTTAAGATTGGACCACGTTTACTACCCATAAAAGTGTTCACAAAGAATTCCACTCAGATATACAGGTATACTTATATTATCAATCTATAACATATAATATTTTGTATTTTGAGTTATTGCTTATTTATAAACATAAACTATACATGTTTGTAAAATATTTTTGTTAGGTTTATAGTATTTATTATATTATGTTACAATATATTTAATAATAATTACTACTAATTACACAAGTTTATAAAGATAATAAAATTTGTATATTTCAAACTGTAATGCAACACCTAACATAAATCAAATGTAAGTGCCCTATAGGTACATTAACATAATGGTAAACTGGCTGGTACCAAGACTACTAGCGCTCTAGTTCATCATTATACCGTTTAAGGTATATTGATATGCCAACTCCCAACCAGTAGCAGTTGTTAGGTACATACTTTAATATACGCGTGAGGGTATATTTTATGGACAGCATCTCCTGGTGCTCGACCTGCTTCTCTATCCAAATAGTATGATTGAACAAAAACTGAGTGATCACTCTGGCATTTTAACCAAACGTCACCTTCTCCAATTAGGTCTAGTTGAATACCTTTTCCAATATGTAATCTGTTACAATAATTAATAACTCTTGAATTGCGTTATCATTAATCACTAATTCAAAATTTGTTTTTAAAATAATTAGAGAATTAGTAATTAGTAGTGCTAATTTCATGAAATGACAAGTAATCTTAATTTGATAATATTCATTTTATGTATATATTTATATATATATTAAAAAAAATATTTCATGTAAAATACTCATAAGTTAAAAAATTCAGCTGATACAAGTTATGGTAAATCTGGTATCAGTATAGATGTACTAGAAATTCAAGATAGCAAACTGGTACTGCATTTAGCTGGAAAAAAATGTAACAAGATCTTTCTATCATAACAACATGGTTCAAAGAACCCGGTACAATTTTTTCAGGCTAAATTCTGAACCGGTTTTCTGTATTTTAAACTTCTAAATAATGTGTTGTAAATTAAAAATGCATACATTTGACAAAAATTTACCTAGCTTTTTCACTTTGTTCTGTCCTATGGACATTACTAAGAGCTCCCAAGCAAAATCGGTTACTTCCGGATGGATCAACATAACCATCAACAGTGACATGGGGACAAGTAGATGACACTTTAAATGTTTCACCAACTTGAGTATCTAATTCAAAATAAGCAATTGAACACCAATATTCAGGAGCTGGTTGTGAAGACAGTAAACCGCTTAATCCCATTTCAGACACTCCTCCCCCTAGAAATATTGAAATGTAGAGAAAAAAACTTAAAATAGCTTTGAAAATTATGACTTACAAAAGGTTGGATGTGGAGGTTGCATTGAATGAGTGTAAGTAAGTGTGCTTTGTACAGGACGATTACCTGTTGTTGTACCAGGCATAGGAGTAGAAGACCCTTGATAGTCATGAGGTGTCATTGTCTGACTAGGTACTGTAAGTAAAACAAATAAAATATATAATTACAACCTAAAAATATTGAATTTAATTCTCAAAAATATTTTTAGTATTTACACAAATTTTCTTCATCTTGTCCTGAAAACATACTAGAATTTTGTAATGGCATGTTTGGTGGTCCTAAAACAAAAATTTGTTTTCAAATTAATACGTATATAGGTATAAACTATGACAAAACTATTTTTATTTGTCACTGATAAACTCTTCTATCTACATTATAACAACAAACAAGCATACGACAATTAGACACAACCATACAGAAAAAAGAACATTTAAAAAAATTACAGCACATCAATTAAGCTTTAATAATGTATGGTATTTACTATAACACACAAAATAAGTCTAACAACTATGAAAAAAAATAAATTGAAGACAACAGATGAATAATACAAATGATAAGTTTACATTTCTGATGTCAACAGAACATATACCCAGAAAATGGAAAAATAAGTCAGATTTTAAGAGATAATTATTTTATCATAAAAGTGAGCAATGACTACACTATATAACACTAACAATACAGCAGTACTGCAGTACTTATTTTTTGATGCATTTAAATATACCATAGATAATAATAATACACAATCCCATTGCTAAAGCTTCACCTATTTGCACACATTATCAGACTAAACTTTCCGTATACTCAATGCAAAACTAGAGAACAAAAGTTATGATACATCCAAATGACTACTTTGTCCAGAAGTTATTTTTTCCTTCCTTTTCTATTGACAACAACGATATATGGTGTCAGCCCTGGGAAATGCTTCCTAGACGGGACTACATTGACAATTGTACATTGGTGGAAATGTGTGTAGAGGGGGGTGTACAATCTTATACAGTGGTGGATCCAGGGGGGGTCATAGAGGTCATGATCTACCTCAAAAATCAAGTACAGAAATTTATGTGCTTTTTATTTTTCTGCAAAAAAATTTTAAAGTTATATAATTATAACTAAATTATGAAAGCCATACTCTTCCTTTAGATTTAATTCTCAAAAAGTATTTTTTTTTTATATTTAAGCAATTTGACCCCTCCCTAAATTTTAGTTCTGGATTCGTGCCTGATTTTGAACACAATTATATTGGGTTGTGGCAGAGTATAAGAATATGCAATCATGTAATAGTAAAACAAATAATATACATTTATTGTTTACTTATTTTTGTATTTATATCCACATCTTCATAATTTTTTTTAAGACAATCAATATATATTCTAAAAAAATTAACAATAGTTTATTAACGAATAAACATTTAAACCAATTAATTATCATAAATATTAAAAATACAAATAATAATAATGTAAAAATAAAAAAATTTATAGTGTAACATGTTAAAATTTAAGTATATCTTATACATTACATTCTTCTAAGGTCTCTGCATAAGCAGTTATAAATAGGAAGAAGGGGCGGTAACGTGGCATTGCTACACTCTTGGACTACGTTTTTTAATGAGCATACTCAGGGCCGGCGCAAGGCAATATTTATACATAGGCAAAATCCAAATTTGCCGCCCTCAGGGACGGATTTAGGGGGGGGGGTGCTGTGAAAATGCCGCCCCTTATAAAATGCCGCCCCAGGCAAATGCCTGTGTTGCCTGTGCCTTCCGCCGGCCCTGAGCATACTTATCAAGAAAAGGAATGGTAAAATTGTATGTATACTAAAAATTTGCTCCCCCTAGATCCACAATTAGATAAAATAATATACTATACAAATATGTAAATAATCTTAAAAGTTTAGACAAAGTCACACATCATAATTATTATTACTAAAAATATACAACTACACTTACAATCTAAAAATGTATCATCAAAATTAATACATTTAGTTATATTTAGTTATAACAGTACAAAAGTTTGAAAAAAGTGTCAATAGAAGATAGTTTCGAAAATATCAGTACCCTGGTTTGTTGTGCAGAGAATAATAAGCAGAGTGCCGGGAGGTCCGCGCACAGCTCGTTGTTATGGGCTTGTTTTGTTCTTTTTTTTTTTAAGCTTGGCAGCAGACCTACCGGCCTGCTTGATAAGAGAGGACAAAATGGGTGAGAACATAATAGGAAAAAAAAAAAAAAAAAAAAAAAAAAAGGAGGACAAAATAAGAAACGATGTAGTTACAGAAAATGCAAGGGCAAAATTAAACTTGAGCAACAAAATATGTAGAATTTTGCTACCCCCAACAGAGCAAGAACCCTCCTTTCACCCAAAGTTTAGATTAAATGTTAAATCTAGTGATGTATTAGTAATACTTGTTTATAAAGTTTGTGTCCTAGACTATGACCAATTTTAATTAAATTTAAAAAAAATTAATATAGAGATATAATATAAATAATAGTGTAAAAATTTGAATTTGGTTTATTGTTGTTCTTATCATTTTTTTAAGTTAATAATTTAATCAAATATCTATAAGTAAAATAAAATAAGTTTGCACAATAAAATGGACTAACTAATCTATTATGGTAAATTATGTACACGATTATACTAAATTATTTCAAAAACCCAAATAAATGTAAGCAACTTACTATTGGGGGGTATATGTGATGGTGTACTTGGCATCCAATTGTTAACCGGTTCAGTCTTAACCTGTACTTGAGAACTTAAACCAATTGGATGACTAGGACGTTGTTGCTGTTGTGAAGGCCGAAACATACCAATATCTCCTACAAATAATTAGGTACTACTCATAACTACTCATGCAATATAAATAAACAATTCTAAAAAATGTGTTCAAAATTTAAATTTTATCAATATTACATAAGTTTAATCTATTAATATCATGCAATAACTTATGAAAAATAATAATAGTTTTTACCAGCAGCATGAGAAACAGATGGTTGTTGAGATACATCAGCAGTAGGATTTTGAGGGTGGTATAAAGGTGGTAAATGATGTTGAACAGTTACAGCCGGGCTATTTCCAGATACATCACTATCCATATTGGTACTGCTAACTTGACTTGAACCAGGTGGTGAAGGAGACATTCCTCCTCCCCCAGCTGTATATTCATCTCTTAGCCCAATAATTCGACCTGAACCATTAGTAGATGAACCTTGAAGCGTTAGGCCACTTAAATCTGAGTAACAAATTGAAAAACAAATTAATCACAAAAATAAAATATTAACTAATGCATAATAATTATTATGACATTTAATAACACTTCAATAACACTAACATAAAAAATGCTTTTGTAATAAATTTAAATAAATATCTAAATACCTATGCCTGGTGATACAACTCGTTCATAATGATACGGATTTACACACACAGAATCACATTTTAAATCAAAAGCATACTGACAGTATTTTAAGTGCTTGAGCTCATTTTTGTGCAAGTCAGGCCATCGCCAAATTCGTGCGTAAATAACATGTGGGAATCCTTTACGCCCAGCAACCTGCAAAGTCAAATTAAGATAATAATTTATTTTACACAAGCAAAAATTTACTTCTATTTAAAGCCCTAAATAATTTAACACTATAATAGAATAACATTTGTTTAGGTAACACATTTTATGTTAAGGGAGTACAAATAACAAAAAAATAAAACCATCATACCTGTAATCGACCATCTAGAGTTCTTTGAATAGTAACACATTTACTCGGATGTGATCCATTGGTAGTTATAGCTAATATAAGGCTATCTAATTCATCTCTTTTTTCCTGTATAATTAATTAAATAACATTTATTTATGATGAATAAAAATAGGCTATCTCAGGAAACTGTTTTTTGAATTAACCACGATTATAGGTCTAGCCAAACTTTGATTGTTAAATACAACAAGTCTATTAGTCTTGAGTTACCAATTGGTTTAACCAAACAATTGACCAAATGTTCCAAAAACAACTGATCTGTCATAGTTGAACCAACAGTCTCTAGAGTCTAGACAATTATACTTTAGAGCGTAGAATTTCTGAAACATGATGTTAATAAGCTATAAATAATAAATTACTTTTAATTTTTTGACCAACGATTCAATTGCTCGTTTAGCGAATCCTTCACTTTCCCATCCCTGTCTGTGGCACATTAAACTGTGAACAATGCTTAAACAGGCATCTGCTGACGTTGGTGCACTGCTGGTCTGTTGCATTTCTCTAGCTAGAATTCAAACAAAAAATACCTATATAAAAACTAAATACCTGTAATGTACCTACACATACAATTGGTGCGTAGAATATTTAATTCATAATATTCTACAGTAAAATATGATTATTTATTATTAGTTATTACAATATGATTATTTCAAACTACACTCGAATTTCCAATAATTTAAAATCTTTTAGTGATAAATTAAATTTAAGCCAAAACGTAAACAAAAGGCTTTACTGTCTAAAATACAAACATAATTTTTAGTAGGGTTCCAGAATCCAAGTGTGTCATAACGGCGGGCTCATTGTGTTTGTGACAGTTCAACTACACCTAACCGTGTACATGGGTCTCCCAACATAATACTACATGCTACTTTGAATTTTTGTTAAAACCAAACGTTTCTTTTCCCTCCGTATTTATTTAAACGTTGATGATCCCCTAAAACGCATACGCCATCGGAGAGCAGTTGTTCTTCTAAACCAAACTTCTATACCAAAAGAGTTTAGAGCTCTATTATCACCACCCGTGACCATCCCCGACGATCCACCGGATTCGTCGACCCGAACACTAAGTGCAGCAGTACTAGCGCAGATACGACTATAGTGGCTTAACGGGAAAATAAGGCGAGAGAAATCGGACGACGTCGTGAGATTAGTTAGAGACTGATGTTAAGGTCGGAGAGACCGCACGAACGTACTTGGCTGAGGGGCCGCCGGCGGAACGGCGTGTTGCATTTGCGTCGGCGGAACCGGCACGACGTACTGCTGCGAGTGAGACGACATCATGTGCGCGTCCGTCTCCATGTCGGATGGCGTCCGTTTCACGACGACAGAACCGGTAGAACAATATCAAACGGTGGTAGTATCACCGGGGAAAATAATAATTATAAAACATAATTACGCGACGGTATTATTATTATAATTATTGTTATTATTATTATTATCATCATCATCGTTGTCTTTTCGCGGTCGGCCGAACGTAGATACAATATAAATTATAAGTTATGCACAATGCACATTAACATTAATATGTATCGCGCGCGCCGCCTCTAACGTCCAGTGTATGGGACTATGGGCATTTGGGCGTGTTCTTGAACAGGGCTACCCAAAACGCGATTTTTCAAATGTCCGTCATCACACGAGTCAAGAATTCGGGATTATGACGAAACAAAAAACTGTAGTATGGAAGTCTGTTAACAAAATACACGAGTTTTTTTTATCTTTTTTACTATATAGTATCTGATTATGGTGATAAGATCCGAGAAATTTTTTTCATCTCAGAAAACACGAGATAAGTACCTATATTTATTACTACTAGATAATAGATATAGCTGGCAATCCATTGGTGAAACTTAAGAGTAGTAGCCAGAAGGATTAGGGGGCTTAGCACATCTAAAAATGGATTTAGCCTCCCCCCAGATTCCTAACCTAACCTAACGCGTTTGTCGGCGAATCACCGATTGTTTTAGTTCTTAATAAACAAATTAAAAAAAAAAATATTAATACAAATTAACTTACAGTAAACTTACTGAATACTTAGATTTATGAAAAAAATTTTAACAAAAAAATAAAACAGAAATAAAAAAACAAAAACAGCATAAAATAAATGGAGAAAAAAAAGTTATCACTTTTTTTTTGAAGTTTTATATTAGTGTTTCTACATGTAGAGCATCCACATAACAAGAAACATTAACAATTTTTTTTTAATTTAGTTTTTTATGACTTTTTAATGCTTTTTTTGGTATTTTGAAAAAAGTTTTTTTTGTTAAAATTTTTTTATTTCATAATTTTAGTGGTGCGTGATTAGTGATTACTTTCTGTGTTCACATAATTCATACTGAGTCATTTCCAACTCAAAATAGATTTGTTACCTTTTGTTTACATTATTGTGATTTTTGTGTTTAATATTTTGAAAAGTACTAAAACATTTTTGATAAAATATAATTATATGGGACCACCTCTGAAGTATGCTTTATCAAACAAAAAAAAGAATCATCAAAATCGATCTATTATTGGCGGAATAATTGATGAACATACTTAATAACATCCCATATATATCCCATAGTCATAGAAACTCCTATTTTGATGTTTGTTTAAACTTAAAAATTTTTTTAAAAAGATAGGACAACCTTTTGTATACATTTTTAATTGGGCCTGTATCCCCCTAGATTTAAAGCTTAGTTGTATCAATGCTGCACTTTAGCATTTGTTATAAATTTGTATTACGAGGATTTCAGAGTGACCCTTGACATCAATGTTCATTATGAACAATCATGAAACATGTGCATAAAAAATAAGAGTGTCACTGCGTTTTAATGGTCAGTCTCATCAACTATGTCTAAAAAAATGTCCTTTGAATACTTTATATTGTTGGCTTAGAATTTAGATACTTGAAATTTAATTGACATTTATTGAGGACAGATTTAGTCTGTGATATTTTACTAGCATTGGCCTACTTATTACCAAAATTTCTTTTGAGGACTAAATTTTGAAATTATAAACACCCATATAACATATTAATATACATACTAATAACATACTTCTATATTCATACTTGATTTTAAACTACACATAATTGGTGTTTTAAATATAATAAAACAAAAGACTCTGAGTAATTAGTAGTAGAGAAAAAGATTTTAAGAAGAATTTTTGGGCCATATCAGGATGAAGGAAGTAGAGTATGGAGTCTTTGTCTTCTTTACCCTGCTCCCAAATATTTGGGCTTGGCCACCTTTGTTCTATATCTCTACTTGTCACGATCATTAACATCTCCTACATGCACATTAACAACCCTCATATCACTTTCAATTGTTTACATCCATCTTTTCTTAGGTCTCCCTTTCCACCAACGTTCATTTTCAAAACCACTGCTTTAGTTTCCTCTCTTTTTCATCACAAGTCCAAACTATCTCAGTCTATTTTATCTATTATTGATGCAACACCAATACTCCCTCTTACATATTCGTTCCTTATTCTATCTTGTTACTCCACTCATCTATCTAAGCATTCTCATTTCCGCCACACTCATCTTTTGTTCTATTTTCCTGTCAACCGCCCAACACTCCAAACCATACAACACAATTGGTGGTCTCACCACACTCCTGTAGAACTTGCCTTTTAACCTTAATGGAATTACTTTATCACATAAAACACCTGAAGCTTCCATTTCATCCAACCAGACTTAATCCTATACTTCACATCTCTCATTAAACCCTCGCCCCTTGTTACAAAAGATCCTAGAAGAAACCTTAAGTTTCCTGCTTCTTCTATTACGTCACCGCAGATATCTATAACTTTTCTTGTATCGTCTTTTCCTCTAAATAAAGTAGAGAATGGAGTATCCAAAAAAATTACAAACATGCTAGACAAACTGGTCGAAATTAGAAAGAATTGTCTTCAGTATGGAGCTTTGATACAAATAATCCCAGATAGTGGCCCAAAAGGAAGAGACCCTTTAGGGACAACCATGAAAAATATGAGAAGATAAAATAAGGAGTGATGTGGAAAATTGTAGCCATGAAAAGAATTAGCAATAGAGAAGAGTGGAAAGTAATTTGTTGGTCAGTAAGATCTTAATGGTTTTATATATATATAGAAGTTCATCATGGAATTTTTGGGCAGATAAATATTAAAAATATTACAATATTAAAACATACAACTTAACAATATGATTTAATAATATGCAAAATAAATTACAACCAAAAGTAGAAATTTTTTATAAGAATACCTCTAACAATTCATTTGTATATAAAAAGATTATTTTTTTTATATATATTAGTTATTATATTTAAAATTACAATGTTTTACACTAATGTTTGAAATGTATAGAAATAATGCATATTTTATACCTAAATGTGGACTAAATATACCAAAAACTGAAAAATACAATTGTTTAACAAATTAAGTAGGTATACTATACCATATGTTAAAAAAAAAAAAACAAAAAAAAACATATAATTGTAAAATATAAAAAGTTCATCAATGTATAAGATAAGATGTTCTGACAAGTTGTAACAATTTAATTTTGTTCCTTCAATATTTTGTGAGGTTTCTTGATTTTTTTATTTACTCTTTTGGTTTGATGTTCCTATATGTTAAAAGATAAATCATTTTAAAGTTGATAATAAATCAATATTGTTTATAAATTAGAAGATTTCAGAATATTTTAAGTTCTTGGTATTTTAATATTATTTGGAGGTGGTTACAAGATTACCTTCATAGCTTTTGGGCTATTTTCTTTTGATGGTAAATTGGAATCAGATCCATTTACAGACGTTTCACTGGAGCACACAGACAAAGGCGGAGAACATATAACTGATTCAATACTATCTGGTAAATAATTTTGAATGATTTCTCGTCTTAAAGTTGTGTCGACATAATATGGCGAGTCTAATTGTTTTTTTTTAGGAGTATCTCCTATAAAACATAATTGAAAATATAAATGTAATAATACAGCATAATATTTTAGTTTTAGCTATTAAGATAATCATACCTAATGGCTTGCATTGTTTTGATTCATTCAAAAATAATTTAATATTAGTTTCTTGTTTGAAAAATTCTTCTTTAACACATAAACTGCTTGTACCCACACAATCATCTAGTTTTCCATTGATTACTGAAAAACTGGAATGAAATTCTTTTGAATTTTTTTCAAAATAGTCCATTAATTTATGAGTATCAGTAACTGTTTCTGACACTTGTTTAGTAGATGACTAGTAAATACAAATTAATTCAATGTTAATAAAAATAATGTGTAAATTTCTTAGCTCAATAATACTAAATTTTACCAAAATATTATCATCTGCAGTTCCTAATTGAGTTTTAATCTTGTTGTTTAAATGGTTGAGTTGGTCATTCATAGAATTTGAAATTTGAGAAAGTTCATTTTTATTATTATTACATTTTACTGCAAGTTCTTTCAATTGAGCTCCATCAGATATAGTATTAAGTATTAAACGATTCTAAAGAATAGGAAATACATAATAATTATTAAATACATAAGTGTAATACGTATATGAATTCATAAATTAAGTCCCCCCTTTTTAATTAAATACAGTTAACGTCAAAGTTACCTCATTAGTTAGATGTTCAATAGGTTCCAATAAGTTGGAATTTTGATTATGTATTCTTTCCAATGATACTAAACATGGGTCCATCATATCTTTTATAGATTTTTCTTGTTTTGTAAACATATCAGATATTTTATCATTTTGTATTTCAAAGTCAGCATTAATTTTATCATGTGTTTCTGTATCCTCAGCATATTTCATGAATTCAAAGAATTGTGTGTTGAATTGATGAAATTGTTGGTTATAGTTCGTAAAATGATCCTTGAGTTCTTGAGTTTTCTTAATAATTTTTTTTTTTAAATTAAATATTAATATTTTAGATTTTAGATTTAAATAGGAAGTTAATGAACTTACTTTTAATGATTTCTGTTTTTCAAGGTCCAATGATTCATAGCACGTTTTCAATCTATTAATATAAAGATTTTCTATCTTTTTATTAAACTCATTTTGAGTAGCCAAACGATATTTAATTTCACTAAGTATTTCATTAATATTTTTATTGTAAGATTTTACCTAAAAAATGACCATATTAAATAAATAAATTATTATATTTATCAGAAATGTAATTTTGATCTCTCATTTAATTTTTTATTAACAAATTGACTGACAAAAAGTAGACAAATATTATAAATTACTAATCACTAAACAACGTCATTTTTTAAAAATTCACAAAACTATCAAGTAAAATTTGACTATAAAATATCTTATTTGTGCACAATGGTTGGGTAGCAAAGTAGAATATTTCATGATATTACACTTGGTAATTTTTTGCATTACGACAAAGTTGATTCATAACAATTTATTTTAAGTATACAATTTTAGACACAACTGTTTTTTCAAATACTTAAATAATAAAATAAATACCTCATTAATATGATTTGAAATCGCATTATGAAAGGAACTAACAGAATCAGTTGCAACAACTATTGTTTCTGATTTTTGAAGAATACTAGACTCTAATAATTGCATATCTTTTAATAAATTGAGAATTTTTTGATATAACTCATTTTTCCCACATTCTCCATGATTTAACACATCAGTTACCTAATAAAAAAAATTATTTTTACAACAATCTATAAACTAGTGTTTTCTATAATAAGTAGTATTAAAAAATAATACTTGTTTTTTCATATTAGAAAAAATATCAACTGTTTTGTTATTATGATCATTCAGCTTATTCATAACCCCTTTAAAGTCATTTATGAGAGCAGTATTTTGAAGAAGCATATCATCTAAAAGATAAAATTAGCTTGTTATTAATATTTTGATTTTTTTATATAAATTCAATACAAAAAATAAACAATGAAAACAATTAAATAATAATTATTACCACTAAGTTTGTTTTGCGATTCCAAATACTTTCTATTTTTACTTTCAAATAGAGATAATGTATTTGAAAATGAATGGTTTGTTTCTGTTGCTCGTTTTTGCAACTTATCAAGTGCTGATTCATTAGTTTTTTCTACATCCCTAAAATGTTAATAATAATTCATAAATAAACATTTAAAAAGTTTTTTATGCAAGTAAGACAATTAGCAAATAAAACGTACATAGTGCGCTCTAATTTTTCATGAAGTAATTTTACGTCATTTTCGTAAATTTCAGTTAAAGATCTTAAATTTGTTGCTTCTTTATCAAGTTTAACAATGAGACTATCTCTTCTGTCTCTTTCATCTAAAGTCTTTATTAAATCAACTTTTAATTCTCTCATTATTTCCTAAAAACCAATAAAAATTTTAATTTTATACACATTTCATGATCATAATAAAAACAAATTGAAAAATACTTCTTTTTTATTTAATTCTTCATTAACAGCTCTTATTGTTGCAATTTTTTCACAAATATCAATTTCATTTTTTTCCAATCTCAGAACCATATCATTATAATTTTCTTCTGCTACATAAACACCATTCTTATCTCTAGTTGCCACCAAATCTCGTTTAAGTTTTTCAATTTCATCAGTATATTCCTAAATGTATTTATAAGTATTACATACATATTAATTTAAAATAATGTAAAAAAATATACCTTGATTAAAGCTTTTTTTGTGAATTTTTGATTCACTTCTGGTTTATTTTTAATGCTCTTAGCTCTAGAAGCGTAATCTAATGTGCTCATTGTTTCTTCCAAATTGCAGTGAGATGGTGATATAGTGGCAATAATGGATGTTTTGGTTTTTCCACCTAAAGAATCTTGTAATAATCGTGTAAGTTTTGATTCTCTAATAAACAATAAAATATTCATCATTTTATATGATACATATAAATATATTGTTATTAATCAATAGAAGCAGAATATTAAATATATTTACCTATACGGGACATGAGGTGTTTGTTCTACTAGTGATGTGATACAACGACCAAGAGTCAACAAAGATTTATTGATATTACCAGCTTCACAAGCACGTCTATCAATTGCACCAGAACGTCCAATATTTTCACTTCCCGCCAAGTCAACAAGATTCAACTTACCAACTCTAACTATATCTTCATTTTCAATTGTAGACTCTTTAATGTGGATAGTTATTGTAAAAATAGTATGTGAACGACTAAAAACAAAAATTAAAACCACAATAAAATACAAACTTTAAATGAAAATCGTTGAAAACATCAAGTTTTTTTAAATCCCAGAACAACCTTATATGATTGCAAGTACCTACATAAGCATGTACTTGAATAGACTTTAGTTTATTGACTTTAGCTAGACAATGACACTATGAAAAAAATATGCTTAAATAAAAATACATATATCTATTATCTAACAAATAAAAAATAATATTAAGTTACCTTGACTGAGCATTCATTAATGTTGCGGCTGTCTGTCGTCGTTTTGATCCCTTTTCAAGTAATTTATAGACTTCATTTTTATTACTCACTATAACTTCTTCTAAACCACGAACAATTACAGATCCTTTTTTTTCTTCAAAAATTCTACATTAAAATATACTTCACTAGGTTAATAAATTAATAGTAAAATTTTTTTATTAAATAATTGAAAATAATTTGTCACCTTAAAGATTTATGAGATGGTTCATCTGAACAAGATAAAAGATCAAAAATTTCTTCATTATAAAGTTCTAAAAAAGATGTTCTAACAGTGTGTTCAACATGTAAAAGTCTTAATTCATCAAACATATGGCTCAAAGCCCGTGGAATAATTCCTGAAACTGGGTCCTGAAAAAATAACAAAACAATGTTTACATACTTTAACGCTCTATCATAGATGGAATTACGGTTTGGGCCAACTGGACTCCGGCTAATGAGCCCCCTGTATATATATTTTATAAGAACATACAATAAAACAAAACAAAAATTGAGAAATTAACTATACATAATGGTAGCTGCCTTAGTCCGATACTCTTTAATATTTATATGAGCACAATTGCTAAAAGTTTTTAATTGCCTCGGACTCAATGTCTTGTCTACAATCTCTTAATTCCTATGCTTTTAATGCCGATTTATCTCCTTTAACTCTCCGTATTAAATCTATTCTTTTTGGTCTTGGCCAATCAAGCTATAACATTCAATTTCTTCGGATTTCTAGTCATTTAGGGATTCGCGGCAATGAGACTGCCGTTTCCTTAACTAAATCTTCCTCAAAATTTATTAGTCCTTCTTCTTCCTTAATTCCTTGGTCAGATTTCACTCTTCTCCTACAACGTCATATTTCCACTCTTTGGTCCGCCTATTGGAATAATCTACCTGCTAACATTGCCTCCAAATTTAAATCTATTGTTCTTAATATTGGAACTGATATTTGGTTCAAAAATGTATCTCTATTAAGATCATATCATACAGTTCAATCATTTACGTATTGGACATTATCTTTTACCCTCCCATGCCTATAAATTAAATTTAAACGATTCCCTTTGGTACGCTTCACTTGGACGAATATCTCTGCGATTTATCGCATATCCTTTTCGATTGTCCCTCACTCTCTACAAAACGTTCTCATTTAATTTCTTCTCTCAATTCCTTAAACGTCCCCTTCAATCTCTCCTCTATTTTAAACTCCAATTCTGAACAAGTTGTTACTATAATTGTTTTTTTTATCCAGGAGGATGGCTTTGTGATGATCAAAAAAATCTAAATTGATGTGGAAAAAACATGTTTCCCGTAATTATTTGTTTCCCTCATAAAAAATACACAGCCACCTGGAATGAGTTTTAAAGTGTCGAGACTGAACATAAAAACTAGAGGTTTTATGGAATTATAAATCGGTAAAATTAAAAAAAAATTAAGTTCTATAACTCCCATAAAAATGATTAAAATTAATTGAAATTTCAACAGAAACTTATTAAACCCTTCTAAATGACTTATATAAATTTCAAGTAAACAAAGCACTTTTGATAATTGGGCCATTTTCGTTTTTTCCTCAGAACTGAAATCAAAATTTCAAAAAACGCTTCAAATAAAGTACCATTTCAAATAATTTATTTACCTTTTAAAGTATCATACGTTAAAATCGGAGTTAAAATTATTTACACCCTAAAGTGTTCGAACACAAAAAAAAAAAAAAACATCAATGTAAAAACAATACATTCTTTGCTGACGCTCAGAATCTAAAAACCAATATGAGTTTTTATTAAATTTTTATTTTAAATAAAAGTATGACAAAAAAATAAAAAGGTAGCTAGACGGATGTAAAGCAGATGTCTTAAAGAACTGAAATCAATTTACCGATTCCACCTCATTTATTTCCAATTTGTTGATTAAGTAAAAAGAGTAAATAAATACCTATTTTAAAAGTAGGTAGGTATAGTTATACTTGTAAAAAGAAAACAAGTTTATTGAAGTATTAGACTACATAGGCTATAAATTATTGAGGCACTTTGTTAACTATAAAATATTCTTAAATTTACAGTAAGTACCTTATTCCAAGAGATTGAAGACTGTCCATTTAACCTTTCGCCTTCCATAGTAAAAGTTTTTCCTGTTCCTGTCTGTCCATATGCAAATACAGTACAATTGTAACCATCTAATACTTCTTTAATTAATGGATACACAACACTATTGTAAACATCAACCTAAACAAACAATACAGATAAATTTTCAGATAAGAAAATTTAAGGAAGAACTTACTTGGTTTGAGTTTTGTCCAAAAACTTTATCAAAATGGAATGTTTTGGTTCTTCGGTCGGCTAAAACTGTTTTTTCTGTTACTATAACTTCTTTATGATTAGATGAAACATCAACAACAGGTAAACCTTTATTTTTATCAGCATCACTCATAGGTCTTTAAAAATATAGGTAAATTATTAACTCGATGAATAATAATAATAAAAACTAAAAATATAAAATATGTTGGTAATTGTAGGTAAGTGTATTGATTTATTTTATTTTAAGCATGTTATTGTGTAGGTAATGAATGGTGAAAAACTATCGGCCCTCCAAAATCAATGATTACTTTTGTGCATTTATTCACAAAAATGTTTTGTTCACAGACCACAGTTTGATCATTTTGGATACATGATACCTAACCTAACGCAGTCATGTACCAAAATAGGCTTTAACTATTAAGAAAACAAAATTATTTTAAGTCCAAAACAATTATGTATTAATGATTGAATAGCTGTTTTGACAAAAATGTTCATTAACTAGCAATCATGCCTATCCTTTGCTATTTTAATTTGCATTATATAACAGTACCAAGGTACTGCAGGCAAGACAAATATATAATAATAAAAATGCAAAACTACAACACACTTATTAATAGTTGCTTTAGCTCAGTTAAACTTAAATAATTAAGTAGTTTTTTAGTAAAGTTATTAATATACAACAAAAAGTGAACGAATTACTTACCTCACTCTAACAAAAACTTCAATAGGTTTTTCATTTGGAGAATTTTTTTTTTGAATAAGATGGTCAGCCATCATTAAAAGTTTACACAAACAAAAAACAATAAAATGAAACAACCGAAAGAAATTAAGAAGGTACGATTATTAATTAAATGGGTAATTTTTTTAAATCAAAATTAACGTATAAAGAACGAAACATTCAAACTACAATTGTAACCAACTCAATAATAGGTAATTAAATCACATTAGTACATAACACTCAACACTATCTATATTATACGTTATTGTTTTGCGCACCACATAATACCGTACAAATTTAATAATTTCTAAATGCTGAGTAATGAGTTAAAAAGTTTGCAACACGACACAATAGGATTCCGTCTCTCAGACTTGTGTTTGGTCAGTTAACACTTAACAACTTAGAAGTCGACAGTGGACTGAGGACAAAGAGAAGAAAAGTAAAGACTATTACAGAGACAAAACCATAGATAAGTATACTGAAACGACAATTATTAATTCATTGGATATTCACTGTGTCCGTTAAACTCAAATTTCTCGTTCACTAGCCAACCAACGTACAACATCCACTCCACTATCACAAAGTCGCCCGTAATCGGCCATATTGTTTTTCATGGCAAACAAAAATTATGCCTAATAATTTAATAAATAAACTGTTATCTATAACATAATATGTTAACGTATATTTTCAAATTCAAATTTCATACAATGACTACGTAGGCAAACGCTATAACACTATATTTTTTTTATTGGAAAGGATTTTTCAAAAATCAAACTCTATAGAGGGGTAAAAGTGGGGGGTTCAAAGTTTAATATATCAATCAGGGCACAGTCCAAACCGCTGCGTCTAGAAAATTGAAATTTCGCACAATGGTTACTTATATTATAACGTAGTTGCGCACTATAAGAAAAGATTTTTCAATATTCAACCCCTAGAGAGATAAAAAGGGGGTTTAAAGTTTGATATATCGATCAGGAAACTGTTCAAATCACCAGTCTAGGAACATGAAATTTTGTTCAGAGGTGCCTTAAACAACGTAAGTGAGCACTAAAAAAGGCCTTTTTTTAAATTTAACGCCTATGTATAGTTTTTTTCTTTAATTCATACTTGATGGATGAATTATACAGCGATAAAAAGGTGTAATAATGTTTAATCTTTTATTTTGGTAAAATTTTCAATTGACTTGGTGCGTGCACATTTATACATTTTACTTATTATAGGGCTATTATTATTTTAATAATATTTTTATTTTTATCACAATGTATGTATTAACTACGCAATAGTGAAATGCATCTTTTGAATGTAGTAAAAACTGTTTTAAGCGGGACCACGGTATAGAAGATACTTGGCGGGACAAAACTATTCTGAGAAAATATATTGATAATAATATAAAACTTTTTTTTTATTTGCAAAAGAATAATCTTATGCCTAAGATTGTTTTTTTTTTTTCATAAAACAAAAACTTCAAAAATTCATATTATTTTATACTATTTTTGGTACTTATATGCGTGAGCGCAAACGTCTTAACATATGATTTTTTAATAAATCAGTAAAAGTTAAAAAATTTTTGTTTTGACATTTTTTTTATCTGATTTACATTCAAATTACTCAGTTTTGGCAAACAAAATCCTGGGCAATGCCGGGTAACGAGTGTATAAATGGGATGAAACTAAAGAACTTGTATTACAAAAAGTAATAAATATAATATTATTTTGATTACTTCTTAGTGTTTTATTATAATAATTAATGATTAAAGCCCTCTAGAAGCAACCATTGATTATATATATAATTTACGAGTATATATATATATATGTATAAGAGACCGCCCCTATTCACTCATCAACGCCCAGACTAAACCGATGGGTCTAGAGACTTAAAATTTTGTACAGAGGTTCCTTAAGCAATGTAGGGGCGCACTATGAAAGGTTTTTTCAAAATTCGACCTCTAAGGGGGTGAAAATATGGTTCAACATTTTATACATTGATCAATGCACGGCCCATACCGCTGGGTCTAGAAACTTAAAATGTAGCACAGAAGTTTCTCATATAAGGTAGGCAAACCCCTAAAAAATGTTTTTTTGCACACGCAGAGGTTCCTTATACAACGAAGACGAGCACCAAAAAAGAGTTTTTCAAAATTCAACCCCTAAAGGGGTTAAAAAGGTTCAAGTATTGATATATCGATTAACGCACAGCCCAAACCACTAGGTCTAGAGACTTCAAATTTTGCACACACAGAGGTTCTTTATACAACGAAGACGAGCACCAAGAAAGGGTTTTTCAAAATTCAACCCCTAAAGCTTTTTTAAAATTCTTCCCTTAAGGTGGTGTAATAGGGTTTCCAAATTTGTGTTACTTTGTGTACTCATATTTTAAATTTAATTTGGAATTAATTTACTAAGTTTTGATCGACTAAATCCCGTGTAACGCTGGGTCGGGATAGCTTTAATAGTATTATAATATTATATAATACATCGTATATAATATACTCGTATAATCAATGATGCAACTTAACGTACAAGGTTCTTATCTATGGTTCTTATTCTTATCTAATCTCTTTTCTATGGTTCTTATCTCTTGATTTCTTATCTTAGTAAATGATTTTGTCTATGCCTATGGTTCACATCCGTAGATTTTGGAACTTAACAGTAAACTTAAATCATAATAAACTTCTATAAAGAAGTCAGTGATTTCAATAGTTTAATTATGTCATATTATGAAGCCTATAGGCTTCATATGTCATATATAGATGAAAAATCTCACGTTCACTAATCACTTACGTCATACAACATCAATATTATGTTCTGTGCTTACGTACACATGTTTGAAGTTACATAATAATGAATAATTGTAATTTGTATTGATAAAATCGATACTGTACACCTATAAACTGTGTATTAATTAGTTGGTCGTATAAAGTGTTTAATGGAGTCTAGAAGTATTTGTTTAGTTTAAGCTAGTTTCGACTAACGTTCCGTGATCATCATGCGGTGCTTAATGGTGTTCGACAATTTAAATGACATTGTGTTCATGAAATGTGACGCGAAATTTTGTGAACACATCCGAAAGATTGGAATTTCTCAGGGTCTTCTAAAACCAACAGAGGTTAATAATTGAATTTTGGTTTTTACTGCTCGTATTTAAGTTTTAAGAAAATATTTTTTTTTCCTAGAGTAATTTTGTAATTAAAAAATTTAATCATAAATAATTCAAAGGTTTACTCTTGTGTTGACCATGTTCACTACATAGATTTGTTTCTTAAATAATAATAAAATATGTAGTTTCAGTAGATTGTGACTAAACTAATTTTTTTTAAATACAATTGTCAATTGGCATGTGTTATATATTTGTTTTTTTGTTTAAATGTGATATATTGAAGAATGAAAAAGAAAACAGTGAAATAGAAATTGATCCGGACTTAATACTTCAGATTTTTTCACCAATGATTACTTCTCAAAGGATTATGAATTGCCATTTTTCAAATTGTTATAGCTCAATGCAATGTGAAAATGGAATAAATATTGTTTTTGATGAAGTAAACATGTTCAATATACAGCGATTGTTCAATATACATCTTATAGTGGTTATAAAAAATTATGTTTTTTTTTACAGTACTTGGGTCATTTGTTCATTTATGTAGGAGATATGGAAGTGTTGTGGCAACAAAAATTACTTAATGTATCAATTTTGTTTGTAAAACGAATTTGTGGTTCTGATGTTTCATTGTAAGTATTAATTCATTTAGGAAACAATTAATATAGTTTACTAGACATCTTTTTTTCTCATTTTTTTTTTTTTTTTTTGATCTTTTGTACTTCTTAACTACAAAACTAATGGCACAATGAAATTGGCTGGTTACTGTGGCACACAAGTAATTTTTTTCAGGTGTAGCAAAGAATTTTTACTCCCCCCCCTCCATTAAAATGTTTTATCTAACCTCTAAAGTACAAAGCACTAACAACTTTAAATAATAAACTAGTTTGCTTAATTTAATTAGTTAAATTATACAAATATAAGATAAGACAAGTTTAGTTTTTCTCACTTAAATTTATTAAATATGTTAATTTTAAGTACAAGTGTATAATTAATACATACATATATATATATATATATATATATATATATATATATATATAATTAATAATTGCAATATTCACTGTTCATAAATTTATCATGCTAACTTACAACATTTGTTTATTTTTTAGGTTGTTATGATTTCAGTTAAGCCTTTTCCTTGATTAGTTAAAATTTAAATTACTATATAGTTAAATAATTATGATTGAAGTTCTTACTTCTGAGTTCAGTAATACCTGGACTCACCCTCCTATTGGGGTTTGTGTAGTAATTTTTACACTTGGGTGTAAGCATGGGCGCAACTGACTGGCTATTTCCATTAATGAATCCTTAATTACAAAATGTCCTTCCTTACTCATCACTTTCAATTAGTAATTGATTTAGTACTTCATTAACATAATCGTAAGCTTGGTAGTGGACCAGATGATTTATCACCTAAATTATTAAAGTAATGTCATTTTATTTTATCTTACCTTATTTTTTAGTTACTTTATAAATTGTTAAAATCTGCAATTTTTTCATCATTTTAGAATCGTATACAACAATTTTTAAAATTTTAAAATTAAAAAATAACCTAATGATTTGAAAAAAAGTGTTTATAAACTTAATTCATACCATATTGAGTTTTATTATGTTGGTGTTTGTATGCACTGATAGTTGAATGTTTTAGATTGAAATATAGTCGACGTCGACGTTTTCTGGTTTCTAAGTTATTAGACATTTGGTTGAAACATTCTAGTGAAGAACAATGTGTACTTATTGAAGCAATTGAACAACTTACTGTCAGCTCAGAATTATCTTCAGCTGCTTTGGCAGCTGCTAAAACTGCAGCTGAAAAAATGAAATCAAAATCTGCTTTTTCAAGAGTACATATTCTCATCATGGTTCGACAAAAATTTTTAACATTATATTCTAGGTAATAATTATTTATTTTATAAATAAATGTTTATGTAACTACTATGTATGGTGTAGTATATAGTATACTGAAGTGTACTAGGAGTTGGTTTAGTTTGCTGATGTATAGCTGATCACCTGTAGTGTGTACTGTCAAGGTCCGATTGAGTCTTCAAAAATTGTTGTGTTTTGTTATTTCTTTTCAGAATGGTTCAGACAAAAACATTGATATTTTTGGTTTATCACTATTATTTTATTTAGGTTTTAAATTTTTCAGTATACCTTAACTATTATATTAATCAGATTTCAAAAAAAAAAAAAAAAAAAAAGGGAAAGAAAGTAATTTGACTGTGTTTTTAAGTTCATATTCTTTTTGAAGATTTCGGTTTCAGCATATTAATAATTCAAGTTGTATAGGTAGTTTTTAAGAAAGGTTGATCAAATTGGAACAATATTTCTCTTGAGTTTTCTTTCCTTTCTCCTTAAATTTAAATGCTAATAACTTGTAGATGATCAGTTAAACATTTTGTAATGGGTATTAATAAATTCATTATTCTACTTTTGTATATGAAATAAAAAATAATTGTCTAAATATATAGTCAAAAAATGACAAAACCTAATAAGCAATTGAGTTTTGAGATTCTTAGTATAAATGAAAATATTGAATGAAAAAACAAGTGTGAAAGTGTTGGTTGGTGTTAAATTACTTAGCATATTAATTTTGTTTTAGTCGTAATACTACAGATCTGTCTGCTGGCGATACAATGTTTTTAGCACTTTTAGCTGAAGCTTTACTTATAGCTGATTCAGAGCCTAAAGATAAATCTGATCTTGATGTAATAATTGTAGAAAAAAATGATGTACTTAAAGTGGAAAGAGGTAATGATACAATATTATAAGTTAACACATGAGTGATGCCCATATGTTTATAGTTATAACTTAATAATTATTTAGATAAAACATTGCCACAAAACAAAATCAACAGTTTACTTGTTCTCTTGGGTAAAAATGGATTGAAATTAAATGCGGTACATTTGATATATATTACTGATGGAGTTCCATTGTTTATCATTCATGAAGTAAAATATAGTAAAACACACATTTTATTTATAGTTAATGTTATATGTATATTTTTTAGATAGGAAATGATGTATTTAATAGTAGTGTAATAGATTCATTATCATCATTTTGCATTATCCAAGAAATACAAAGTCGAGGAAATGTGGACCGTGAAGCACTTAAAATTGCCTTTGACACAGTTGATGGTACTCTAAAAAAAATAATAGACTTGTTTAAAAAGAAAAATGCTCCATTTGCACCTACTCGAAGTGTTCTTGCAATCATTACTACATTAGCTTCTAGATGGGAGCAATTAAAAAAGTACTGATAATCTGTAAACTATGTTTTAAAATGTATTAAATATTTTAATTTAATTTTAATTTTATGTTTCAGGAAATACTTAGATTACTTCAAACATAGTGATAATACAGCTTTGAGTGCCATAGAAACCAGTAACATGAATATTATAAGTAGTTTAAAAGATCTTCATCACCATTGTATGCTAAATGAGTCATTAATTGACAATTATACAAAAGAGGCAGTTAATGAAGCTTCTGCTGTAGTCGGTGTAATGTTACATGATTATACTTCTTTTTTTGAAGTGAAAGCTATGAACAATTTTACAATGAGATCATATCCTTTTAAACTGTTTAAACGTATAATTAAACACAAATTAATCAAGGAAAAAGTATTTGTGAACCAATTTTATTGCAATTAAAATTCATGACTTATTTTGTTTTTATAAAATCATTAAGGTCTAAAAACTTAAAGAAAAAAAAATAATATTTGTCAATAATAATTTGTTTTTACATTTTTATAAACTCATATTGTTTTTTTTAAAATAAATAAAAACATTTTCTTTAATTTAATGACCTTTACTAGATCGACTCTAAATATTAACAAATACTTAGAAGAATTTCCAGGACTTGTTCACTTTATTTATGTTGATAGAATGTCTCACAGAATGATTGCTCCAGGTTTGGATTTTGCATCTCAAGAAACACTCGAACTCACCAAAAAAAAGGTGTGAAAAAGTTTTGCTATAAAGATGATATAATCTGTAGTACCTACAAATTTTACTTTCAGTTTGTGATGCCAGTATTTGATATAGGTTATTTTTTTCAAGTCAGAATTAAATTATGTTGTTTTTGTTATGAGTTAATTTATATATCTTAAACTATTGCAATATCTAGAAATATTATTTCAACATTATTTATTTTTGTTTGCTCTGCATTAATAATATGAGTGTGGGGTTATGTGAAAACAATTCATAATTAACACTGTCATACCCATATTTGATAAACAATTTCAAACGAACTGATATCTATTAATCTTATCAATTTCAACAATACTAACTTGTAAAATCACATAGAACTGAAGAATCAAGAAGCAGAATAAGCTCAACATATAAGTTGATTTAGGCTGTTCAATCTCCGAATTTATTATAGAAATTATTTAAGAAAAAAAATCCAGTGAGATACTAATGAAGGTATAAAAGTTATAGGTTTCAGGTGTTCTAATCAAAAATATAAATACCAAATATTGCGCCAAAATGTGTTGTATTTTTAATACTAACTAATTGTATGCTTTCTCATAATATTTGTTTGCGCTTTGATTATTGATTCATCTCCCCTTGATATAATTCTATGTTATTCGCTCTACAGAGTTTAAAGAATGAGGATTCCGCACATACTGGAGATGGCTTTAATTACACATTAGGATATCTAAGTCACATATATATATTTAATTGGATATAATTATAATATAATTAGATGTAAATAAGTTTGTTGTTATTCAAAAAATTAACCAATTATTTTTCTACCTAGGTTTGGTCTATGATTGCATTTAGTAGACAACATTTAATTGATGGATATTTTACTGTTCTTTGGAAAGATCACACTTTTACGTATTCTTATTTTTTATGGTTTGAGGACCAGTCTGTAAGTATTAAATAAAATAAAATATTTAAGAAGCTATTTCTAATTAGTTTATTAATTTAACATAACTATAGTCGAAGTTTTGTATGGGCTCTGGTACAAACATTTGCAATGGAGTAACTGGCAGTAATTTTTTTAGGAATTGAAAACTTTTATAGGATTATTATCTCTTCTATAACCATTCAACCCTAAATAAATTAACTAATTTTAGTTTGAATTATATCATCACAGATAAGTTTAGTTGGTACTAAAAGAAATGTCTTTCAATGGATGGCCTGCCGTTACCAAATACCACTTACTAATAATATACAGATCCCTACTTGCCGGTTAATGGGTTCTCAAATTGAGATGATTACTGCCCGCCGCGTGTTATGATTAATATTTAATAATAAAAATAAGAATACTAATAATAGTTTATTTAATCATTTTAGGGTACCCCGTTAAAACCAAGAGTTCCACCTACATCTTCAGAATTGTATCCTGGAATATTGAATGGTGACTATTATGAGTGAGTAATATTTGATAAACTATCTAATGTTTACTTTAATAAAATATATTTAATATTTAAAGGAAACTTTTAGAACAATGTTTTCCAAGAATGCCTAAAGGAAAAGTCCGTTGTTTTGAACTTTTTTGTGTACATTTGGGATTAGCAACTGCCTCTTGTGTTTTGGAACATTCACGTAGATTATCAGCGACTGTGTGGGAAGTAACTGGAAGACCTAGTAATTTATTAGATCTATTTTGTAGGTAAATTGTTGTATTTTACTTCTTATTTGGCAAAATAATAAAATACTAATGTATAAAGATCTCATATTGTGAAGTATTTTAAATTATTTTGTTTATTATTACTTACTTTATAATTTTAAGTAATGAATTTTTATTGATATTTAATTATCTTTGAAAATATTACCCATTTGTCTATAAACAATTATATACATTATATTAACTGTGGATTTTATAACCATTTCAGTGCAATGTATTCTAATTAATAATGTGTGCAATTAGGTAATGCTTAATAAATATTATGCTGGTGTATAACTACACATAATTTTATTCTCGTTTTGTAATAATTAACAATAAATTACATACTATAAAGGTTCTTTTGTAGAGTAGATAGACTAAATTGTTTATCTTTTACATAATAAAACAATAATTATCTGTTTTTATAATTGGTATAGAAATTCATATTGAAAAGTAAAATTGTTTACAACAATAACTATGCAAAAGTATTTTATAGTGTTACATGGTAAACTGGCATTGAATGATACTTGAATACTATGAGCTGAACATTTTAATAATAAGTCTATGCCCAATGTTTCAAATGCTTTGATCATATTGGATCATAATTACATTCTCTCATACAATTGCACATGTTTTGTTTTTAATTCCTCACTACTTATTTAATGTTTTTTAATTTTTGTCATGTGGTCAGATGTGAGGTGCTCTGGTATTTTTTGTTCCCAGCACACCTTAAATTTCATTTTCAACTAATATGAAATGGCATGTGACGCCTAAATAACATAGGCTCTTGACGTTCAAAAATCTAGTGTTATACTTGTACACTCCAGTAAATATTTTGATTAATATTTTTTAGATTAGGTATCTATTTCTTTTGTTGGACCTGAAGTACAAACTACAAAGTTGTCTGATTGTTGTGCTACTCGGAACATTGTATTCTGGTACTTGCCTGCTTCATGCATTTGCAAAACTCTTCACCCTCTACAAGCACAAAAGGTTGCAAATTTTGGACAGTAAATTATAAAAAGAACCTCTTAAAATCTATCAAAAGTTATGTTATACTTATGGTATGATTCATACCATATGTCATTCATCTTAAAGTTTTTACTTAGACTTTTGCAACATGTGTAGTTGTTTTGAAACAGAAATTTTTATTAGTAATAATAATAATAATAAAACTTGCCCAATTGTAGTAAAAATTTACATAACGTTAACCTAAAATTTGAAAACAGCCATTACTACTACACTCGAACAATGATAAACGCCAAATTGAAGTTTGGTCCTGTTATTACTATTAGGATTGATTATAAATAGTACTATTTTAAATCATTGCTATTAGTTTTACAGTTAATACAAATGTAATGCTCAATGTGGTGTCGACTATTTGTCTAATTTTTATTTTTTTTACGGCCTTTTAGATCACACATTCAAACATAAGCCCCTCCATTCATCACAATTTTGTGCCAACATATGCCAATCTTCATCCGGATAGTAGTCTGCTACAGCTACATTCTTCCTGACACAATCCTCCCATTGCATCCGGGGTCTTTCCAAAGGTCGTTTCCTTCTTGTAGAACCGTCTTTATCATTACTTCAGGTTTTCTCTACACATGACCTGCTCATTCTAATATTTTCATTTTTATCTCTTTAACTATCTCTGGTCTGTTCTACATGTCACTTAGATCATTGTGCCGTTTGCGGGTCACGGCATGGTCCATATATCCTTCATATTTTCTTTTCAAAAATTCTCAGTCTTGATTCATTGCTTTTCCTTACAGTCCGACATTGCGCTCCATACAATACCATAGGTCTTATTAGCGTAATATATAATTGAGTTTTTAATTTTTTCTTACAAGTGTTTGTGATTTAAATAAGTTTCCCAAGGCGTAATAAAATTTATTGCCCATTTGAATCCTTTTTTAGTATTTCATACTCCATATTGTTTGATTGGGTGATCATTGTACCCAGATATTTCTTTGAAATTTTAAGACCTTACCATTAAGAATTCTTCTGTTTGACTTCCATATATTCTGTTTTCCCTTAATTAATTTGTAAGCCAGCTTCTACTAGTGTTACGCATAAACTTTTCCTGTATTTATGTTGTTTGCTAAAAGCACTATTTTTCTTATTAGGATTGAAAAGAAACATTTCATAACACCTTCATGTATACCAAAAGTTGGACTAATACAATGTTAAGTTATATCATGTTGTTGAGTTTGTGTATTAAAATTGTCCAGCATACATGTCAATTACTCATAAATGTTTATTTTGTTGTTTTGTAACTGTCTTAACTTTAAATAAAGGGTTTTTTAACTTGATCTAAGATTTATTATAAGTACTTTTAACAAATTGTAGATGATAAATTATAAATATTATTATGTCAGTTCATTATTTAAATTAATGTAATAATTTCCATGTCTCAATAATAATTAAAAACAATAATGCATTACATTTGACACTGTACCTCAGCGTAAATATTAAATAATAAAAAATTTAAAATTACTCTACTTTAGAAAAAAACTAAACCTTCAATAATAGTTTATTACTGTTGTATCTACAATAATGTTGACTATAAACTTTAATTTATAGTTACGATTCTAGCTAAAGAACAGACATTTAGATTCAATTACCAATGTAAAATTTAACAAAAATGTTATATGACATAAAGTCTCAACATTTTCATAACATTTTGAAAAGGAGTTTCATAAGTTTTATCAAAAATATGTTTTAAATCAGTAAATAATTTATAACTTAATATAAATAAGTATTTATTACATACAAAAATTAAGATCAATGCCTATCAAATTAAATTAACATTAAATTTTTTTTATCAAATTGTATTACTTGCAAAAAAAAATACAAAACTAGTAATTAATAATAATAACAATAAAAGTACAAAAATCTTGGCCACTATAAAGATGACTTAAGTTCAATATCATTTTGTCATGACAACTGGAATGCCCCGAGCAACTAAAGCTGCATAGTTGAAAAAACTTCGAGTGGTTTTTCGAGCTGTTACTAATGTGCGCAAAAGTTCAGGTTCTATATGATAATCATCTTTATCCAAAAATTCTTTGGGCCACATGTCTGAAACATAATTTTGTAATTGCATGAAAGTTTAAAATATATATAGGTGGGTTATTAAAGAATTAAGTACCGTAAAAGTGCTATACTTGGAGCACCAGGCTCACCACCAGGCACCTACTTATTTTAGGGCGCTTGGGCAAATTTTATTTTGTTGTTCTAACCATAGACATATTAAACTACCTTTAATTGATATGACTATGGTACTGATCACTGCTTTATTGCATTATTTGATAATAACAATCATAATCTATATACATTTTGGCAATCGTTCAAGTCAAGATCAATGACTTAAGTTTAATATAATATTTAAAAAAAGTCTTTTTGTTTGTAACTTGAATAAAATAGCTATGTTACCTATATTCTGTTCAATATGAGATTGGTACTGGGCAATCAAGTTGTGTGCATGGTTGTGGCTTTGTTCCGTAGTGTGGATTTGCGGGCCACCGGTGGGATGTGGTGGGGGCGCCAGCCCGACCGTTACAAACAAAAACTGGTCGCTGCCCGGTACCGATCTCATATTTAACAGAGTATAGTTTATTAATGGTGTAATTGGTAGTCTGACACATTACTTTTGATATAATTTTTTTTACTCTTAACCTTTAGATTTTATAATAAAAATGAAATCATGGTTAAGTTAATGCTCTTTCATTTTACTGACTTTTATTTATATTTTGACGTAACTTGGGACAATATTTTTTGATATTTTGATGACTTTGTTAACTAATAATAATTAAAATTGTTGATACTAAAGGATACCTAGTATTTTGATAGTTACTAACTCATTTAGTTTTTTATTTATTAAATATTGTGATCTGTTATTAAGAATAATAATAAAAAGAAGTGCCCCAAGTATGGCACTTTTACGGTACATATCACACAACTTAAACTATAAACAACTATACATTAGTTTGAAATGAGATCGCATTGTTATCAGCGGCGGTACAACAAGCCACTATTACTACCAGCGACCTACAGTGGCTGAAACTGCGGGGGGAGGGGGGGAACGAACAAACATGTGTGAGTTTCAATCAGTTTTGGTGTGCCGCCCGGTGCGTTTTCATTTGAAAAAAGTAATGAAGGTACATTTGTAAATGGGCTAAAATTAGTGACGTTACGAACTGTTCGATTTGCGAACCGAACCAAACCCGGGGTGTTCGGTTATTTGAAAATCAAATTCAAAATTGGAAATATTCGAACCAAACTAAACACAAAATTGTTCAGTTTGAATATCAAACCAAGAAAAATAACTTGTACCTATTTTTTCAAAAACGATATAAAGAAATAGAAAAATGTGGACATTGTTCGTCACAAGTTCAAATTACGCGCGCATTCACTTACGTCTTGCGTATATAATATAGTGTATGATATACTGCTTACACTATAATGTTGGTTTGTATCCATAGATAATATGCCGTATTAGGTAACATTGATTTTTTTATTATTGATTTATATTTATTAAGACTAAACATAAAATATTTAATTACAATTTTTTCTACAATAACTACTTATTTATAATTTATATATATATAATATGGTAAATAAATAATTAGTATAAATTTTATTCATATAAACATTGATTTTTTTATCATTTATAATTTGGGAGCCGTCAACAATTTGTGAAGACTCAAAGGAGCCGTGGGATGAAAAAGTTTGAATACCTCTGCACTAGAGAGTAGATATAAATTACCGAGTAGACAAAATTTATTTTCTACTGTAATTCCAAAGCTATATGTAAAGCATGTATCTCAACTTAAAGAAAAAATAAACACAAAAAAAAAAATGGTCATTTATATTATTGTATTGTTTTATTTATGAAGTTTGGTTCGACATCAAAAATCTGAGCCAAACTCCTCCTATATATGTGCTTATAATTAAACAACTCAAGGGTAATAATAATTATAATCAAAATGAAAAATGTTGTAAAGTTCTCAAAAATTCATGTTATAAATAATATAATTAAAAATATTTTTTTCAATCAATCTTATTTGGTGGAACATTTAGTTTTAATAGAAATATTTCTCAACAATTCTAAGCAACAGGTTTAAACATGCTACAGAGTGCTACCACTTTTTCATTTTTAGATTTGGCTCACATTAAATTACAATAAATTAAACTTTTAACTTACTTTGAAGATCAATTGGATTTCCTGGTAACCAAACATTAAGTATTGCTCTAGTCAAGTTGTCAGCATCTAAACTTGTTACGTTCCATAACATGCCAATGACACAAGGACTAAACACATAAACAATTTATTTACTAATTATTGAAATGTTTATATGTTTTACATTAAGAACCCAATTACCAGCCAGCTTTTAAGTAACCATATGAAGCACCCACAAGATTAGATCTTCCTCCTTTATCGGTATGTTTTGCACTAGAACAACCAAATAGCATTGGTATACATTGGAGACTTGATTTATCTAAGTCCAAACTGTTCAAGTATTGTGTCCCATTACCATGACCACAATATCTAAGATAAAGATATTACTTATTTATTAAATTAATCAAAACTTTAGCAAACAATTACTTACAACAGAATGCCATATTTTTGTAATATTGCACTGAAATGTTCCGAAGTAGGCTCTTCACTTTTTATGCCTTCCCAATCAATATTTCTTGCTTTCAAGAAATTTGAAATCCTTTTTTCTGCATTAGATAAAGTTTTATCTGGATTTAAAATATAGTATCCTTGGCTTTCAACTTTCCTAAAAATTAATTGTACACTTAAAATAAAATAAGTACAACAATCTTATGAGTTTACAACATTACATCAACCCATTTTGAATGGAATCCTTATGTTTAATATACAACATGTGTACTATGTGAACGGATGACACACGAGACATAGGGTGTCTTTTTAAGCAAGGAATTGATTCCCATGGTAAACATTCTAAATGCTGTAACGAAAATGACCAATTAATATGGTATTTTTTTATTGTATTTAGTCAACTTATAATATGTACTACTTCATCTAATATCAGCAAAACGGGATGCCTTTTTTTAACCATTAAATTTGAACCATTTAATCGGTATGCATTAAGAGTTGAAGACAGTTTACTCCTGTCTTCTGCTGAGCAGTTAACTTGGCTAAGAGCATTGTTCATTTCAGTTTCAGAAAATTGAACAGCTGCATTTGCTATTTGATACAAAATCATTTTATCTTTGTTAGTTATTGTCAAATTTTCTTTTCTAGAACACAAATTTGAAATAATTTAGAGATTTAGTAAACACTGAGACCATATACAATGTCATAGATGATTTGTAGTGAAATATTAAGTAAATGGTATACACAAATTAAATGAGATGTGCAAAAAGTTAGAACACGCTGTCTTTTGTACAAGAGTATTATTTATTATTATGATAAAATTTAACACTAACTCTATAACAGTATCAATAACGCTGAACACATCTCTTGACAGATTTTCATCCACATAGGTGCCAAATAACATACAAATCCAGTGTTTTATCCAATTAGTATGGATGTCTTGAGTAACCCTCTAAAACAAATTTAATATAATTATACTTAAGTGTTCTTAGTTAGAATAGTTACACATACTAGTACATAGGTTCTCAAAAATATTTGCCCACTTTGAGAGTCAACAATTTACTAGAGTATAAATGGTGTGAAAGACACGGTTTGTGGTGAATACAAAATAAATAAATAACTAAGTAGGAATGAAAAAGAAATTATTGATAAGGTAAGTTTTTAATATTAGTAAAACATGTATTTTCTACTTTTTTTTTAAATGGCTATCAACCCATAACCCACCTTGACACACTAAAATTATCTCAGTGCCTTTTACCGTTTTCCTAAAGGCCTATTGTCAATTTTGAAAAAGGTTGAACTAGTGAGTAGGAGTTTTCTTGGTAGACTAAATGTAGTCCTGAAATATACTGGCTGGTGAAAAAGTCTTAAAAATAAAAATGTTTTATCCCTAATGAAACCACAATAACTTCTTCAAAAATGTTATCATTACTTTCATACACATTTTTTGGTAATGCTTGTTAGTATAGTACTTTATGTAAATTTTTTTTGAAATTATCAATATTAGGGTAGTACCAGTAAAAATAATAGATAAAACCTGTATAACTTACAGTAAAATGGATTTTATTAACAAAATCAAATTGTTTATTTACTATTCAAACATTAACTAACAAAAGACTTGAAACTTTTACACTAAAAATTTACTTTGAAAACAGGCAATATTGAAAAATATGCTTAGTAGTTTCAGAAATCAAATATAAAAGTATTGAGAAAAAAAAGGGTTTATTTTGGTATATTTACATAATGTGTGAAAATTTCATTGAATTTTACAAATGATTAAATTGTCATACCTAAGTAATAATAACTCATCAAATAATTGTTCAAATGGTTTTAATTAGTATGGGTTATCTAAATATTATATATTCTCCAGATAGAAAAAAATATATATATATAAATAAAAATAGAACAAATAGTTATATGTTGGTATTTAATATTTTGGTAATAGTGTTAAAATTATTTTTTCATGCTGATAAAATCAACGTTTTCAAACAATTTTGACCATATTAATAAATTTTTCAGCACTTTTTATAATAGGTTTTATTAACAGTAAATTAATTTTCTATAACTACTCTACTAGTCTATTTCTTTTGTAATAATATTTTTTTTTGATCTTAAATTTAGTATATCATTTTAAGTTAAGTTAATTTTCTATTTTTAAATAAATTCACTATTACAACAAAAATCATACAAAGTAAACTGGGCACTCAGAATTGTTATTTAGTATAACATGTTTATATTACACTATTCACATCAGTGACCCGCCCAAAACTACAATCTATGACCTACTTTTATTTAGCAACTTGTTAGTTGTTATTCCTTTTTTTACTTATAATTTGAAATCAACAACATAAATAAATAAATTTAATTGAATTGGTTGTTGTTTGTTAAAACACATAAAACATACTTACAACTTTATTCATAAAATGGATTGGGGTTAGGGGTGTATTTAATATTTCATAAAATATTAAAGGACTGGAATTTCATGTTTTGTTATCTATTCTATAAATAATGCAATACCAAATATAAGTGTAAAAAGCCAAAACGAGATAGGGAGTAAAACTTTTCTTACACTTACACAAAAATAATTGACATGTGTTTAACTGAAAAAGTGGTATTAATTTATACATTACATTTATAACCAGTCTGATTATTTTAAAGACTGCGATTGAGTTATTATTACATTATTACTCAGAGTTAGTGTTTAATTACTTTAATGGACTGAGAAGCAGAGTCTCTTAATCTCTTTATAGTTGCATTATCTCGATTTTGTCTGTCTTTTGTATCTTCCAGACTTTGTTTTAGTACTTCAAACAGAGTTTGTTGTCCCAAACAGCCTTTTGGTTTATCCACTTTAATGGTCAAAGGTTGACTGAAAATTACAGAACAATCAATCTAATAACATAATACACAACCTCAAACTATAATTTAAATCAACACCATTGCTCTTACATATGTTTGTACTTTTCACCACACTGGTACCTAGTAATGAAAAGTTCACTTATATCAATAGGTTTATCTGCACTTCTAGGAGTGACAATTTCTTTTGGTTGGTAATTTCTAGTGATTTGAACTAAAGTCCATTCAGAAGGCATCTCTTTTAAACGTTCCATAAGACCTTCATAACCTTTAAAGACATATTTCGAGTTCAACGACAAACATTCATCTAGCTGCTTTTTGTAGGTAGGAGAACTACAATAAAACACGCGTTATATTAATATTGCCAATGTGAATGTGTACTTATATAAATTAGGTACACAGACAATTAAAATAAAAAATTTTAACACACTCTGCATTCATTTTTAATGATAACTTTGAACGAACTCCACCACCGTGAGCCTCAGAAAGGAAATATGCAGTGGATTCATAATTACGCAAATGGTAGCTTATGTTTGCAGCAGCTTTATTCATGTCTAAAAAAAAAAAAACCAATATAAAATAATTTGTAAATAATTTAAACAAAATTATTGATAGTTGAGAGTTAATGCTGCAGAAAAAAATGCAGAAGATTCAAAACAAAATAATAGAATAAATAAAATATCATACAATACTATATTTTAATATCATATAATATTACATCTGTAATATAAGTTTATATAATTATACTCCGGTCCACAAGAATAGTGTCTATATCAAAATGGGTCTATTGTCCCACCACTGAATTGCACAAATTGTGCTTTTTTACATAACGGTTTACAACTCTCTCGGACGGAGTGTACAAATGTTTACCGTCATAGGCGTTATAACAATTAAATATACATAATTAAATCCCAAACCCTTTTTGTATACATATCTGTCATAATATTAAATGAAAATTAGAAAAATAGTATACAAAACCAGCAAATAAGAACTCTGCAATCAAAACACGTGGAACTACGGCCAGGGATAATTAGTAATTGGTCCAGGCTAATGGGTCAGTATTAATGTATGAAAAATGACTGACAACTGACTTTAAACGGAGAGTTAGGATCAAACAATAGGTCTAAAATAACCCACAAGAGTGGACTAGTCTAATAAAATTATTTGATTTGGGCGTACGGTTTAACAATCAAATTATACACAATTACTGTTGTATGTATAAATTTATAATTTATGTTTTAATTATACATAATGTATAAAATAATATTATAGCGGCAACATTCAGAATTGTTCATTTTTACAGTGAGTCAGTAAGTAATGTGTATAAATATTCAAAATTGTTAACATACCTACCAATACGTTATTTTATTGATTTTTTATTAGATATCAAATTATTGAGAGACATTGGGCAAACCTAATATCAATAAGTTTAGGACAATGGCTGCTACTTATTCATATATAGTGCAATATATATTGGGTATCATATTATGTCTACAGACAGGAACCACAAATCTTAGGTGAGCTATTTGGGGTCATTCATAGGATATGCAACGAGGTCCCAGACGAAAACAATTCTTGGGACACAAATAATTGGTACCAAAATAGGTTTTATGTTGGCTCCTTGAGTAAAGATTGTATTATAGGTACAAGAAACATTCACCAGTTTTAATTTATTTAACTAGATATATTTACTTTCGTAAACGGGAAACGGCGGAAAGGGCATCGATTTGATTTTCATCAGATTTTCTTCAATCTGGTTGAGGGTGGTCAGAAACACTTCGTCCGAATTTTGCATGGCGCACACGTTTGATTAAATAGCGTATGACAATTGGAAATTTGACGATCTGTACATTAGAATTGAATTATTTATCGACGCGATCACTTTCACAATAAATTAGGTACTATATAGTCTATAAATAGTAACTACAAAACAACACGTGCAGTCTCAGTAGGAGCACGATTATATGTTATATGTTCTTAAATTGAGCAAAAGAATGATCAAGTCATAAAGATAAAGAAATTATATTTACATAATAATTAAATTATTCATAGACTATATTTATTTTAATTTTAAGTTTTCCATTGCAATATATTGTTGGAGTTGAGATATTGTTTACTATAGACAAGACATATTATACCTCTGATTTAAAGTTTTAAAATTTTTGTTTAATTAGCAATTACTAAATAGTGATAAGGGGTTTTCTTTTAATTCAAACATAACGGTTATACAGATTAATGGTCAATGGTCAATGGTTACAACCTTGGTCTATACCATGACTATAGATAAATCTATCTAGAATTTTATCTATAGTCATGGTCTTTGCTATCTTATCAGCTGTGCTCTAGCCATTGATAAGCGTTTGCGCTTTTAAAAAAATTCAAATTTTACTTTTCAGTTTTTATTTATCTTCATCTCGGTTGACGAGTGACGATTCCTTTTATATTGATTATTTATTTATTATTATATAGTAACTATAAAATACTTAAGTTTGTCTATAGTTTTTAGTCGTTAGTCAGTAACTACTTGTTCACGGCACTCGGCTCACGTCGCTATTTTAAAACATAAAATGTGGTTCAAAAGTGATCGGTGAAATTTTTTTTTTAAAAATGTCTATGAAACAATTATCGAAGGAAACGATCAAACTGATCAGTAGCACTCAAGTCATCACATCGGTATCGTCCGTAGTGAAGGAGTTGATGGAAAACTCAATTGACGCTCAGGCTTCGATCATTGATATACGTTTGGTAAAGTGAAGTTATTAAAACGAAACGCTAAATTTGTGTGAAAAAATTTGTAAAAAAACATTGTGTTGTTAATTATTAGTTAATGGTAAATGACTTTTATGTTTGATGATCAGGAAAATTATGGACTTGATAAGATTGAAGTTCGTGACAATGGCTCCGGGATTTCGCATTGCGATGTGCAAGTAATGTGTTTGCAAAATTACACTTCTAAAATAACTGACCTATCCGATTTAGGTATGTTGCAAAAACAAAACCTCTTTTTTTCTTACATCACATATAGACTATTGATTTAAATAATATGTATTCTGCATTTTTAATAGGTAAATTAACGAGTTATGGATTTCGTGGTGAAGCTCTTAGTTCCGTGTGTGCTGTGGCTAATGTAACTGTTATTACAAAATCGGAATCTGATAAATATGCTAAATCGTTTAACATGGACAGCAATGGTCATGTTATAAATAGTTCTGTTAGCCATCATCAAAAAGGTTTGCCTATTATAATAGATAGTATGAAATTATCATTATAGATTAGGCTTTCATATAATGACACATAATTTGAAGTTACTTGTTCCAACACATAATTTGTTCTATGACATTATTTCGCTACTAATCACAGTTGTAGATAGAATAAAACAGTGCTAGTATTAGTAGTAGTGTTAGGCTAACTAGACAAAGAATATTGAGTCTGATAATATGTGCTATTGTGCAAGTATCTAGTGACTCTTGTTCTTAGGACCACGCACTGTTGTTTGACATTAGCATATAGTTCAGAAACACAAAATCCAGTGCTTTAATTGGCTTTCCTTGGAGCATGGTACCATTTCTCATTCACACTTATGTTAAAGTGTAAACCATAGGCGTGCATAGACATTAATTATGACAGGGTGTACCACAGAAACATTGGGTCCTTGAAAAGTTGGTAGAAACCCATTTTATGATAAAATTGGGGTAACTAAAGAAAGATTAAACCCCTAGGTATAACAATCTTGTTGTTTTAGTATAGGTCACTGTTCTAAGTGATTTGCTTATTCGGATCAGGTAAATTGACGTTATAAATAAAAATTGGTTTGTAGGTCAGTTTTGCCCGTTCTAATGACATTTGAACATTTCAATTCATTTGGAGAACTTTTATTTATTATTTTGAGAAACTAAAAGGTCCCATGGTGTTTTAAGGCACATGTCTAAACACAATCAATTTCTTTTAATTTAACTGGCACAAATATGACTGAGAGGTGGAACTATACTCTGTCCAGCAAGAGAACATGCCGCTTCTGCGTTTACAAATGAAGGCTCCGCAATCGTCTAGGCCAAATTCTCCCCACCAAGTTACCCGGTAGAGTCACTTCAAGCAACACCGATCTCGATCTACGACGTACGACAGGAGCCTCGGCTGCCAGGGCGGTGCTGGTAGGAACGCTTAGGCTGTGTGTCGTAAGGGGATGCGCTGAACGAACCAATTTTTGTCCGCGCGTTTTATGTTCTCTTGCTGGACAGAGTGTAGGGTTTTTTACACTCTGGCTAACTATTTCAACATTATCTAATCATTAATAAATTAAACAATATAAGCTAAATGTGTCAAATTAATTTATAATTAATAAAATGTAGAAGTTTAGAAATGTATTATTTATCTAAGTGGATCTCAAAAACTACACCTTCTAAAACTGTATGCTTCGAAATCTGATTCCATTTTACTATACTACCAGTTCTGCCAATGGATAACCACACTTTTTTCATTTGTTTGGGTTGCTTTGTCTCTACTTTATATGTATAACTATGTATAAATTATATTATATTTATTTTAGTAACAATTTGCGTTTCTCATATTAATTAAATTTAACTTTTTTTAAATTTAAAATTAAATTAAATAAAAATTTTGTTTGATATAGGTACAGTCATCATAATAGCAGATCTTTTTAAAAAATTGCCTGTTCGCAAACAGATTTTCAGTTCAAAAAAACACTGTGTTAGTGATTTACGCAGAGTAGAAAATGTTGTTAAATCATTAGCTGCTATTCAACAAAATATACGAGTCTCATTGGTTCATAATAAGTCTGTGTTATGGCAAATGACTCCAGTTAATGATTTAACATTAATGTTTGGCCAAATTTGGTCATCATCAATGACTAAATATGTAAAACATTTGAAATTTGCAAGTGACGAGGTTAGTTTATATTAATTTGAACTATTGGTAAGTTTATTAAAATTGTTGTCTCGTAATAGGTTACATTTTATTTAATTAGGTGAAAATTGATATTGTTTTGCCTCTGCAAAATATAGATGTGCAAAACTGTTTTTTTACAACAAATGTTGCAGATGCAATTTTTTTGTATGTTAACAAGCGACCAGTTAGAGACAATCAAATTGACAAAGTGAGTATACATAATATTACAAAATTATATTACATTTTTGACAGTTTAATTACTTAATAATAATTAATTTTTAAAATGAATATTTTAGTTGATTGTTACGGAATTTTGTAATTATTTTGGTCACTATTTACTTCCTGGTAAATATTTACCTTGCCTTGTATCTCTAACTGTCCCACCTGAAACTATTGATGTCAATTTGGAACCAAATAAGTCTCGAATTTTATTTCATAATCAGGTTTGATCTAATGTTTATTACCTACCTCTAATAACTATATGTTCTATATTAATTATGCTATATTATATATTATATAACTATAACTATACTTATCTACATTAATTATAATTTATTGCATTAAAAGTTATATTTTTATGTTTTACAATGATAAATATGTAATTATCTAAAATTTTATGTAACAATTATTGAAATCATAATATTATGTATATTCTATAGTCAAAATCACAAATTTGGGAAATGTTAAATTGTCCAATTAAAATACAAAATGTAAAAAAAAAATTTTACTTTTGTTAGTACATAACTAGTTGTAAGTTAATATGGTTTAATGAAAATAATAAAAAAAAAAAAAAGGAAGCGTCTAGGTTCAGTCTAGGTCTCGTGGGTAGTTTGACGGGGTAGCGACTACGCTTTAAGTGGGTCACTAGTTTAGAAGTTGTGGTTTAAACGCATTATTTAATTTCTGAAAGCAATGATAAATCATTGCCTTTGAAAATACGATTCTGAGCGAGCTCAGTTGTCTAGTATACGTCGTGCAAAAAACAAATTTAACAATAAATACTCTTGACTAATCTGTATCTTTCCTATTTTGGTATTGTGTAAAAGTTTCAGCTTGGTCCAATCTTTAATTTGGATGTTATGATCAAAAAAATCTAAATCAATGTGGAAAAATCGCGCTTTCCATAATTATTTATTTCACCAAGTTCCATTACTCCCTTAAAAATCATCAAAATAGTTTGAAAACTAAGCAGTTAACTTGTTTAATCCTTTTTAATGAGATAAATAAATTTCAAGTCAAACGGAGCACTTTTGGGAATTTCACCGTTTTCGTTTTTCCCTCAGAACCTAAAAGATAATCAACGTTTCAAATAAATTAACATCTCGGATCAATTATCTACCTTTTGAGGTATTGTTCGATAAAATTGGACAATTTTTTTTACTAGAAAAAATGATCACAAAAATAAAAAAAAAACCTAATCCTAGTCCCTAGGGGTCTCCCTTTGCTGACTTTTCCATAATGTGTTGTCATCCTAAACAAAGCTGTATGCAAAATTTCAGCTCGATAGGACAATGGAATGTGGGTTAAATGTTAATTACAAGATGTGAAAATGAAAAAATATTTGGAAAAAAACGGAAAAAACTCTTTTCCAGGAGTGGGATTTAAACCAACCCAGTCGAACAAAATATATAGTGTGACGCACCATTTTATTGACACTTTTCTTTTATGCTCTTGAAAACTACTGAGCCGATTTCTTTGAAATTTTCGTATACTTATAGTAATTTTTGTTTTACATAACATATTAAATTTTTAATTCTTAAATAATAAAATTGTGTAAGTTACTATTTTTATTTTCAGTTAATTAAAACAGGAAAATTTGCAAAAATTGGTGTCATCTATGATTTATTTTTAGAAAAATATTTGTAACTAATACAATTTTATTATAAAAAGATTTTATTTTTTAGTATGTTAACAAAATTTTCTATTTGTGATGAACAATTTCTTCAAAACTCTGCCAGTATTACAACAAACTTGGCTCAGAACCGTTAATTTCGAAATAAATTTGAAATTACTTTCATGTGAAACACACGTCTTGTTTTGTGCTAGTTTTATATTAATTTAAAAATTTGATTTAATCCGTATGAATTTTAGGTTTTTTGGCATTTGTAGTTCTTTCAGATTTTTGACTTTTATTTTAACATTTTATAATATTTATAAAGAAACTAACAATGCTAATAGTGATTTAATGGTTTGAGTTATTATTAAAATGTATATTTTTGTGTTTAAGGAAGTAATACTGTTCTGTCTAAAAAAATGTATAAATCAACATTATTATGATGATAGTAAAGTGGAAAAGAATATTGATATAAACATTGCTCATCAAAGTAACAAAAGAAAAATATCATTTGATTCTGACGAAAAACTCTTAGTGAAAAAACCATTAGTTCTGATGTCACAAATCAATGATTCCTTTGAACCAAGTGCAGAATCAACTAAAATAACTAACAATAATTTGTTTGACTCTGAATATTGTAGTGAAGAGCATAAACAAATTATTAATGATTTAAGCTTAGAAGACATTGATTTTGAAGAACCATTAATACCTGAGATAAATGAGAGTAATTCATTAGTGTGTGCTTTAAATGAAGAAGAAAAAAAATCTAGTATTGATGAATATGAAAGTAAATTACAAAATACAAAAAAAACTATTCACTTGGATAATGTAACCAACTTTAACGCAGAAAACATATCTATTTCTCAATGGAGTAAAGGCAATGTAGTTTTGAATGGAAAAACTTTAGAGGTATTATTTTACATATATTATTTTATTACTATGTTTGTCATGGGAAAACATATATACACTAAAATACCCAGTACTTAATATTTTAATGCATGTTCAAATTTAGTTTTCAAAGTTAGAAAATAATTCTAAAAATGTATGTTTTGTTTTACTAAATATCATGAAAATAAACATAGTAAAATCAATAAATAACAATGATTGTATGTGTGCAGGGGCAGAATGGATTATAAAATTGGCCCAGCCTGTTATGCAATTATGCATATATTCACATGAAAACCAGCTCATTATTTATGATTTCAATCCAAAATTGATTAGCCTAACTGGCAATTCCCTCATGCTCAGTCCACTGCCGCCCCTGTACAGTGTATATTTGTGTGACTGCTGAAAAGTGTACGTAATTTATTTTAATTTTAGTGTGGAGTATCTATAAAATCTGAAGTTTTGCGTAAAACCCTCGAAGAAAAAGTACAGTCAGAAAATGAAAATGAAAGTGAAATACTTCATTCTATGATTAAAAATGGTATTTAGTTTTTATGTAAAAGTCAACCATCAAATAATACTATTTATATATATATATATATATATATATTTTATATTTATGTATATTGTTTGGTATTTAGTATTTACTATTTATTGATTTTACTTAGTATACTAATTTTAACATAAAATATATATATATATATATATATATTGTGTTTATTTTAGAAACTCATAAAAACAGTGAATTAAAAACTTGTCATCCTGACAATATGGATAGTAAAATCGCCGTTAATACTTCAGCAAACTCATCAAACAATAGTATAAAATTTGCTCCTCTTTTTCGTATGGTTTCTGTTCCTGATGAACAAGTGCCTGGTCTCAACCATTTAGTTAATCGCCCTCAGTCTTGGAAACCTCAACCTAGATCAAAAAGACCAATCCGAGGTATTTGTATAACAATTATATAATTTATTTATATTATACTGTATATATATAGTATGTACTTTAATATATAGTGATAGTTAGGGCTAGGATTTTAAAGCACTAAAAAACATTAAAAATGCAACTGTAAACTCTATGAAATGGTGTAAAAAGAAAAATATTGCAAAAAAGAAGAAAAGATTTCATTCAATAATTGAATCGGCATTGTATTTAATTAATTAAATAAATAAAAAAAATAATTAAAATAATTAAACATGTATTGTATTGAATTGTTGTCTTTTCGTGTTTGTATGTGATTATTTAAATTGATTATTAAAACATAATTCAGTCTAAAACATTATAAAAAATACAATAAAAAAAGAAAATTTTTTACAATTTTGTTCACAGTCTAAAATTAGTTAAGTGTTATAATATGCAAGTAAATTTTTTTTACATTTTTCGTTACCATTAAATGTTATTAAAATTTCTAAAAAAGTAATTGCAACCTTTCAAATACAAATTAAGGTACACAATTTCTCTTAAAACATATAAAATGGTCCAAAATGCACTAAAATAAAAAGTTGAAAAAAGGCAAAATAAAAATTATTGTTTTGAACTCGAGTGTCTTAACCATATTTTGTACTTAGAATGCTACGTTTTTAAAGATCATGAAAAATAATGCAAAATTCTGTAATAAATCTCTATCCTTAGTGATACAATACAATTTACAAGTACATAAGACCATTTTAAATTTAAATTTTCTATATTCCCCCTTACTTAAATTTTTCTATAAAAGCAATTTTATTTTGTCCAGATAGGCCTTTAAAGTTGGTCTTTAGATTTCATATTATATATTATATAAGCATTTTATAGCACAATGTAATAATTATCAATTTTTTTATGAATTAAAGATACTCCTGAAGAAGATTTTTATGAAACTGTTCGTAGTGTTAGTAGTCAAATGGGAAATAAAGATATGTCAGGATTCACATTATTTGCCAAAGAAATGAGAATTAAAAGTATTTACATCAATTTCAGTAATAAATAATAATCAAAAACTTTCATTGATTATATTTTTAATTTGTAATGATTTATTAGTTCTACAAGAAAATCCTGGCATGGATTTTACTAAAGTAAGCAAAGAACTTGCAAAATCATGGAATAATCTGAGTCTAGATGAAAAAGAAAAATACAAAAAATTGGCTGTTGAGAACAAAAAAATAGTAGCAATTAAGAAAACAAACAATAACATTATACAACCACCAAAAAGAGCTTTTGAATTTGTCTTAAAGGATCTTAAAAGACATTCTACCTTAATCAACATAGAATTATCTGATATCAAAAAAAATTCTGTTAATAGCTTAAAAGTGTTGTAAGTATTATGAATTATTGAGCATTAATAATTAGCTAAATATAAATCTAATCACAATAGTTGGGTTGTATAAATCATGTTTATTTATTTACAATATTCGATCTAGTGAAAGAACGTGCTAATCTGCAACTGTGTGGATCTGTGCATGTTGCCTGACGGCCGGGTGATTTTTGCGTTTGTTTGCTAATTTCTGATTTATTTAGTATATTTTATACAAAACATTAATGATAATATTATCTTTGCTAGTCGAATTTAATGAAATATTTTATTTTGTTTTTAGCAGCCCTTCAGAGTTTAAGCTCATAGGTAAAGTAGAGGAGAATGGTTGGCTTTGTTACGTGCGTAATGAAATACAAGCTCTTAATTTATTTAATTTTCAAGAAGCCGTAATTTTTATGCAGAAATTGGCCAATGATGCAATACCGCTTAAAATGTTAGACCAACCAATTACAACTAGTAAAAAGTAAATGAAAAATAATAATGTATTAAACTAATAATAATTATGCACAGTTGTGGATTTTTAGGTCGTGTGGGGTTTACTCCTCCAATTGAAATATTTCTCATATATACTATATTTTTGAAAAATTTTGGAAAATCCGAACAAATTTGCAAAACTTGTAAATCAGTGTTGGTTTTAACCCTGATGACTAAAGTTTACTTATCAAACTAATATGTTAAATATTATGTTGTATTACTTAGTTTGTACTACCTACTAAGTGTCAGTAAACAAAAAGTACGTTTACGTGCTATTATTTTTCTATTGAATTATTATAATAATAATAAATAACAGGGTCTTATTACTAAGTAAACTATTAATTCAGTTGGAAGGAATTTACTTGTACGTTTTGCTTCCATTAAAAATTTGACTTTTATTGGTTTTTTAAAAATTATTGTTTTACAGTATTAATTAAATATCTTAATTCTTAAAGAATAATTTCTGTTGTTAACTTGAGTTGTAAAATCATAGTTCATGTTTCAATTTTTTTTTATATGTATAGATTTTTAGGTGAAAACAATTATCGCTTTCTAATGGACTTGAACACTTTGTATAACCCATTAATCAATACATATACTATTAGAGATGAAAGAATTGTTAAAAATGGGTTTAATGTTGTTATTGCATTTAACGGTGAGTGATGTGCGGAAAGTTTTATGTTGAAGATTACTGGTGATCCGAAATAATATTTAGTATTTGCTATTTTTAATTAAAAATAAAAAATATTTATAGGCGATAATGAAAATCCTGATATAAATATTACTGACGTAGCTCTGAATATTTCATCGTACGGCGTTGATGAATTTAAACAACTTTTAGAACAAATGACAATGGAAAATACCTCCAATCTTCACTATTGTCGTCCCCTAAAAGTAGTCAACTATTTACGGGTACGTATTAGCTAATAATAATTATATATTTTAATCATGCGATAAGTATTAATTTATGTGTTTTGTATAACTTAAAGAGTGAAACGGCGAGGCATTGTAAAAGTATTGGACTTCCAAAAACCAAAGACGAAATAAATAACCTATTAGAGTATTGGTTTAAAAATGAGGAGTTGTTCTCACATAACACATGTATCCATCACAAAACTGTGTTTACTTCAATACACACTATTAGCGACGATTGATCAAATGTGTAAAAACGTGTATAAATATGTTATACTATGTATAGGTACAATAATTATAGTATTAATAATGCTCACAATTTTATAAAGAGTACATACTTATTACAACCGTGTACAAAATGTTTTATCTTCAAAAGTTAGTATCACATTCTTAGCTATGTAACATAGATACTTATTTTAAAATGTATAAAATAAAAACAATTTATAAATGAGTGTAATTGCCAAAACACGTTTGTGTCTTTAAATTAAATAGGTGTGTGTTATATTACTTATATTATACACCCTTTTTTTAAAAACATTCTAAGGTAAACCTGGGTATTTTGTGTTCTAAAAATGTACCGAATCGTTTTCGATGATTTTCAAAGAGAGAATTAGGTAGAGTACAAAATAAGAATATATATTTCATAAACCAACAATCGAGATGCTTTTATACCTATCTAGTTTATTAATCGTAATTTCGTAAACTGTCTGTAATACACGAACGTGATTAAAATTAGCTTTAATTTTGGCTGGGAAATAGAAATACGACCGCTCAAAAAAATAACATCCACCTTCAATCCACCTACATTTTCAAAGAAAACTTAGGACGGTACCTAATTTGAAAAAATAGTAATAATAATAGACGTCGAGGTTAAGGCGCTTTCGGAAAAAACTATCTTTTACAGTAGCAAAACGGTTCAAACTACATCGATAGTTATGATGTAAGTGCAGGATAATGAGCGTTTGTAAGGAGTATTAGAAGTTCACCCACATCGTTACTGAGTGTAATTATTAAATCGATAGGTATGCGCACAAGTGCCTCGATGCAACGTAGTTTTAATTAAAATTGCCAACTCGGTACTCGGATATGGTATGGTCAGATCAATCGGTATTTCAGCGTTTTTAATTTTGATCGTGTTCGACCCGTTGTTTTCGCTACGTACGTTTTACCACCACGGGTCTTTGTGGTGTTTTTCAACAGCGATGTTTTTTCCATAAACGACGATTCATTATCGTTTTCGAATTCAACGCGGTGCGTTTGTCCTGTTACACATACAGTTATACCCGTCCAAATCGTTGACCAATTTTATACTTGGCACACCGCTATTTAATAACATCTGTTGATCTTCAATTTTAATGTCGTTTTTAGATGTGTGTAAAAATTGGCGTACAGTTAAAAAGTGTAGTAAATTTAAAGAAAAATCCCCCCGCGCCCCCCTGCCGTCTGACCGCCGCTCTTGTACGTCATATAACGTGTCTAACTTTCAACTTTTTTTTAACTCGTTTGTAAACCGTATCGTAACGTCGTGTCCCCCGTACGCACGGACGCTGACTGCCCCGTTTGGGAATCGCGCGGTCCCTGCGGCGGGTTGAGAACCACTGACCCGACCGGCTGGACGAACGATCATCTTATATAAGATATGTATCGAATCTTTCGGAAGACGCGGTCGGTGCCGCCGCCTTCTGTTCGTGACGACGACGCTGGTCGCCGAGAGAACGTACCAAACTCGCGTACGGAAAATACGATGGAAAAGAAAAAAAAAAATTTGTAAACAAGTGTGAACATCATCGGTGTTTTTCTCCGTAGAATAAACACGGCCGATGGTTAAAGTGTAATATAATAATATTATAATAATATTACGGACGGAATCTACAGGTGAACCGGTACATGGTCGTGGGGGCTACACGTATAAGATATTATATATATACGTATAGTAACAACGACGCAATCTTTGCGACGACGGACCGGTGGTGGTGGTGGTGTCGTCGTCGGAATGGTGGGAGAGACGTGCACGGCTGGTAACCCGCTGGAACAGGTCGCCGGTCGCCGCGCCGCGCCAGTCTCTACGGGACACCGTCCGCTGCTGTCCGCGTGTGTCGCGTCGACGTCGATTCCGCCGCGAGGAAAATCGCCGCCGGTCTCGTCCCGTTTTTTTTTTTTACGAGGTTTTTCCATCCTTCGCGCCCTTCTCCCTAACCTAACCATCAGCAGTCCGGGGACCATCGTGGTGGTGCCACTTGTGTTGGTGGTTCGAACACTCACCGGGACTCGACGTCGTCGCCCTCTCGTGCGGTTGCATTGCTGTGCACGATGATCCGCGTCTGACCGACGGCAAACGTTCGGAGTCGGCTACGGGTAAGTCGGCGCGGAAACGTCGCGCGTAGTGCTCGACCGTTCGTAATACTTGTGTACGTAATACTTGTGTTGTAATACTGTAATTGTTCGCGAAAAATACCGATCGAGCGCGCGCGCGGCTTTACGGCGCCGAAACATATTCGGGCGAACAACACAGGTTGAAAGTAACCGAAATCGCCATGAGCGCGATGATGCAGATGAGACCGCCGGCGGACTCGACGCCGATATGCCGGTGCCGGGTGCTGTACTTGGGGTCGGCGGTGCCGCACATCACCAAGGACGGGCTGCAGGGCATCCAGGAACCGCTGAAGGAACTGTACCCGGAACAGGGAGCGTTGGGCGCGCGCGGTATCGACTCGTGGCTGAGCGTGTGGAGCAACGGGTTGCTGCTGGAGAACGTGGACGAGAACCACAAGAAGATCACCAGGTTCTTCCCGATCGAGTCCCTGCACTATTGCGCGGCCGTGAGGTTCGTGCTGGTGCCGGAAAAGTCCAACGGCCAGTCGCAGCCGCGATTCCTGCCGCTCGACTCGCCGTTTGCGCGGTCTCCGAACCCTAACCACCCGCCGCTGTTCGCCGCCATACTGCGCCGCACGTCCGGCATCAAAGTGCTGGAGTGCCACACTTTCATATGCAAGCGCGAGATGGCCGCCAACGCGTTGGTCCGGTGCTGTTTCCACGCGTACGCCGACTCGTCTTACGCCAAACAAACCGACGGCGGCGGCGGCACCGCGGCTAACAGCGTCTACGGTACCGTGCGCACCAACAGCAGGTCGATCATGGGCAACAACACCATCGAGAAGGTCGAGGGCTGGAGGCGCATGACAAACGGCGGCGGCGGCGGCAGCACGCTAACGTTGAACAGCGCTCACTCCAACGGCGTGACCGTGCTGGAGGCTTCGACCAACTCGATGGACGACCTGTCGTCGACCGAGTGCAACGGCAACGAGAACCACAAGGTCTGGGTGGGCAGCACCAGGGACGTGTCCGAGAAAGAAGACCTGTACGGGACCGGGAACACGATGCGAAGTTCACGATCCAGTCGTCCGCGTCAGCTGGTCGGCGGTTCCGTGCCGCCTCCGCCGCCGCCGCCGCCGCCGCCGCCGCCCGTCAGGGACGACAAGGCGTCCAAGAAAAACAAGGAGAGACCGCGCAGGAAAAGGACGCCGATGGGAGGAAGCCGCGAAGACCTGTACGCGCCGTCGTCGTTGAACGGGTCACTGATGAGACCGATGAATGGCGGCGGTCGAAGTTCCGTGTCGTTGAACGGCACCATCGTTAGCCGCGGACCGCCGAGAGGAGGGTTCATGCCGCCTCCACCGCCGCCGCCGCCCAACCACGTGTACTCGAACGGCTGCAGTACCATGATCCGGCCCGTGAACGGTTATCATCACCATCCCCATCCCGTCATGATGCAGCCGCCGCCGCCGCCGCCGCCGCCCATCATGATGGTGCCCACCACGCTGCCGCATTCCAAAAAAATGCACAAACTGAAACCGGGCATGATACCGGTGCCGAGACCCGGCATGATTCCGCCGAATTTCGTGCCGGTACCGATGTACGTACACGCGGGCGGCAAAAAGTCCAAGCGCGGCGTCGTACCGGCCGTACCGATGCCGCCGCCGTTACACGCGATGGAAGAACCGATTTACATGCCGTCCGCGCGGCCGCTGAGTCCCGTCGCGTCCTATCAGCCGGAGCATTTTCCGCACGAAGCGTATCTCATGCAGCAGTACGCGGCCAATTTCAACAACAGCGTGCAGCCGGTCAAGAACAAGAAGGGCAAAAAGGACAAAAAGTCCAGGGACCCGGTGGCGGCGAACGGCGTCGCGACAACAATGGGCATGCCGCTGATGCCGGCTCACCATCACGGCGCGGTAAACGGTGGTCACGGCGGAGGCGTGATGATGATGCATCCGCCGCCGCCGCAGGCCAACGGTCATCGGGTGAACGGTAACGGGATGGCTGTGTCGGGCTCGGGACACGACGAAACGGACGACACGGAAGACTCGGTGTACAGCACGGGCATATACCGGAGGAAAGGTCACATGAACGAGCGGGCGTTCTCGTACTCGATCCGGCAGGAGCACAGGTCCCGGTCGTACGGGTCGTTGGCCAACTTGAAGTTCGCCGCGCCGCCCATGGTTCCCGTCAACGGTAACGGCGGCGGCGGTATCGACGGGGTGGCGCCGAACAAAGTGGACATAAAAAAGGAGCGAGAAATCATGCAGATGATGCAGGACCTCGAGCTTTCCGGCGACGAGCTTGACCGGGCGGCGGACCGAGCGGTGCACCACCAGAAGCAAAATAACAACAACATGCTACACCATCAGAGGCCCGCGATGAAAACCAAACGGTGATTGTGCGAGCCGCAGAAGTTTTACAGGTAAACAATGATAGCAACACAATATCGTTTTAAATAGTTCGCTTGTCATGTTGTAAAAATAGTAGTAATTCATCTCAACTATAAGTACCACCTACCATAGGCGGGGATTTGAATGAATATTTTTTTTTTGTGGGCCTATTTATTATTTTTATAGTAAAGGGCTATTAGTTTGAAGAGTGTCCGATTTCCGCCCGTAGTAGGTATATCTATTAATTCGTTATTTGTGTATGCACTACCTAACGATAATAACAGAGATTGGAAAAATTTAGTAGGCTGCTCGTATAGTACCTACTGAACTGCCGACTTTGGAGACTTGACAACGGTGGTTGTTGGTTGGCTGACTATTTATTTATGCTAAATTATACTCGAGCAATGTTTATATTAAAAATAAAATACCTACCCGAATCATAAAATAATACACTTTTTTTGATTGCTTCGAATCCAGTCGTAGATTTGCCCTGAAGATGACAACTTTGTTGTTGTTGAAATACGCGGTGTTGAAAAAATGTATTATTTTGTGCGATTCGGGTATTTTATTTGTTCGTAACTGATGGAAATTATTTCAGATCATCGCATTAGGTACAAAAACCACAAAATGTAGGTTTTGAACGTTGAAAAGTAATACCTATATGTATTACAACATTATGAACCATGTACGCGGGACATACAACCTACAACATAAATTATTTACATTATACATCTGTTAACTTATTCGTGTAAGCATTGCGTACAGTTAATTTAATAGTTAATAATTCCATCTGTTTGACGTTTTTCGGGGCCGGAAAATAACGAGTAGACTGCCGTTTATGTTTCTCAGATTTTTATGTAATTTATTGACATTATTGTTTGTTACGAATCGACTAGAAAATTAAACCACATTTTTTGTGGTTCACGTCGCTCAAATTTTCAATACGACTGTACCTTACGGTCATTAGTGGTTATTAATGGTAGGTGTCTTAGGTACATTTTTTACAACTATAAATAGTTGTACACGATTCTCGTGTGTTATATATATATATTATAACACGTATGTCGTATAGGAATAGGTTTTGAAAGTGTTTAAATTCTTGGTACACTAGGCGTTTCAACCCGCGAGATTAAACTTGGGCAACGACAGTGACGAATAATTATTGTTATTTATTACTATATCCATCTTTTCCCGCCTTCATAGTATCCACTATAGGGTTTTATGAGCTCGCTATACACCCACTTATTATAATGATTTTACGCTGTATAACACAAGTAAAAGTTTTTCTTCAAAACAAAGTTAAGCTTTAAGGTATATGGCTGCGGTCGTGTTTGGGTCGCTATAATAATGTATTGTGTACACCTATAATCTATATTATACAGTCTATACCACGAACATGTTATATACTTACCCGCGGGGCAATATTACGATATTATTGATTAAAACTGTTGTTCCGATTGTATATGACTTTTTAGCCCCTAGTCGTAGTAGAACAATAGTTTTCTCTCGTAATATAATTAATACGTGCGTATACATTGTCGTTTATCAGCTGCAGAGCTATCACGAGGCCCCAATCAAAAAAACTATTTTCGGGCGAGGGAGGCGTTATGTTACACTTGCTTAAAAACTAAACACTAATTGCCGATAGATACACCTATTTAGATACACTTGAAGTGTGAAACGTTCATTACGGTTTGTTATTATTCGAGAAATGCGTGCAACGATTTATGAGTTTTTATTTATTAAATTTGATACATCGAATTCAATGCAATACTACGAAAGTCGCATGAAAAAATTCCATCATAAATCATAATTCTCAACTATGGTAATAATTTTTAAAATCGTTTTATACTTATGACTTTTGTGAGTTACGCGGGCTATACGTCGGCGGGAGCTTTTCAAACGCCAGTGGGTCGCGCGACTCCACGGGGGCTGCAGAGTAATAATAATTGGAGAGCCTTGAAATAAATACGAATTAAAATGAATGAAATAAAAATTAAAGTTTTCTGACTAATGAAAACTGAATGTTTTATGATACAAAACGTACGAAAATCGGCAAATTAAATAATTACAAAGTCCTGTATGTAACTCGCTAAACAATTTTTTCGAACAAAAGTTTGCAACTATGTATAAGCCCTCGGTGTGTTTGTAACTATCAACAGTGTTTTTTTTTTTGGTCGTTTTTAAAGAGGTCTTCTCACAGTATCCATACCTAAACCACATAAACACTCGCGGTCCGCTGCCCGGGGGGAACGCATCATCAAATTTGGTAATTTATATACGTAGTTGTTACGTATTCTGTGTAAAAACTACGTATGTCGGGCTCATATTGACTACGGGAAACTAGAAACACCGCAACAGCTACACGAGCCAGTGAGGTTTTCGCAGTATTAAAATTTCAATTTTACGACTCGTGTCGTTTTCCAGACGATTCAATCGAAACTCGACTTCACGAGTTGTGCTACCGTTTAGCCGAAACTCTCCTACCAGTAGTCGCTGGTAACATTTCGTATCGTAAACAGCAATAACACCACCAAATGTACCGGATAGAATAAACGTTAAAAAGAAAAATTATTGCATTTTTATCGGAACGTACTTCGTGTGTGGCGATTTTTCTTCATTCTCGATACAGTTCATCACGCGGTACTCCGAAAAAACGACCCAGAAGAAGAATATAAAAAAACAAACAAACCTATCGCGCCGAAAGCAGCTTGCCCTGGTGCGCATCGCGTGTAAAAATTTAAAACGGAAAAGTAGAATCATTCCGTTTTGTCCGCATACACGAGAACAGCTTCTTCTTGTAGAGGAGATTATAAAATACTTGATGGTCATGTCATGTGCTTCTTTAAAGTGGTCGCCTCGGAATGTACCTAAGCGCGTACCTACATACGCACGGCATTCCAGACGGTCGGTCGAATAGATAGGCGTGGCAGTGGATATACATTATAGGCGGAGTACGTAATATTATAACGCGTGAGGTAATGAGAGGTATAGGTGTCTTGGTAAAAGTCCAACATTTTTCTCCTGTCTAAATAATAATATTTCCTGCACCATTATTTGTATTATTCATAGTCTTTGGTACGACGATATTCCTTGAACCTTGACCAAAAGTGTTGTTACACGTCGTATATACATACATATATTCGTCACGCAGAGTTTATATTTAAAAGACGTTATTTTGTATGAAATACATATGCGTACAAACATTTTGAGTGCGTAACGTCTAATCCGTCAAAAGAAAGTAAACTGCAAAGACGGCGTATTGATTTCAGAGAAGGAGTTTTCCTTCTACAATTCTATACCTATTAGCTCGAACCCATAGATACGTACCGTAGGTACGCGACAAAAAACTTCTCGGTTATTCTCGTTACAATATATACTATAAAGTGTTGAGTGTTTATAGAACGTTTATAGATCATAACATTCGAATGGAGTCACGAGTATGTAGTTTTAAGGGGATTGCAGCAAGCGTATTTTTCATACGTTTTAGACCAATAAGCGGTGGTAAATTACACATACTTTGGATTGTCCGATTTAAATTTTTTATACATGTATGAGTTCGTTGACAAAATATCTAGGCTTTTTAGGAAGCCGATTTTTAATTTTCAATTTTAAAAGACCTTAAAATTAAGATATATTTTTCAAAAATCCCGTGAAATAATTGCATTATATTCGTATTGATTTTGAGCATATCTGATTTTAAATCAAAAAAGTGATTCCTAAAGAGCATAGTCTAGAAGATTATAAATGCAACCGTTTTTTCAAAATTTCAATCAAACTTCGGGAAGTATGTTTAATTTACTACCGCTTTTAGTAGTTTTTATAGTTATGTGTACAAGAATATATTTCGGTTTTCGTAAATTATTGACATGTGCTTGCAACAACGCTATAAGGTACCGAATAAAAGTAGATACATTGCAATTTTATTTCTTTTTAGAATTCGATTCGCAAAAATTAAAAGTGTAAAATTCCTTTTGACTACGAAATATTTTTCGGTTTATTGTACCCACCCAATGATGGTCGTTTTCAAGTCCCTGCAAGCCAATAATCTATGAAGTTTATTTATCGCGGATCTCACTATTGAATATCACCTAAAGTCGAATATTTAAAATAAAATGTACTAAATTACGAACATCTACATCGGTCAAACATCCATATATATAGTATACACTGTACATTATCGATAAAAATTTTCATTTTCTTTATGATAAAAATAATGTACTAATATCTGGTTAGGCCCTCAACTTCTTGAAAAATACACAGAAAAGTTTTCCTCAGAGGGCCTCAATACATATTAGCAAGGCTGGGCATTAACTCGTTAAAAGTTAAAATTAAGTTAAAAAGTCAAACTAATTTGGCTAATTAAGACAATATTAACTCGTTAGTTAATTTTTTTTGTTAAATTAAGTTAATTAATTTTTTAATTTACCTTGTTAACCTTAAGTGAGTTGTATAAAAATTAAAAAAAATTTTATACCTTAAAAAACAGTATAAATAAGAAAAAAATTTCAAAAGAAAATACGAAAAATAATTTTTGAAGCCAAGAGGAAATGCCATACTGAGATTACAATACCATGCTAATTAAAAATACGAACTATTAAATTTAATTAAAGTTAAGATTAAAGTTGATTTTGTTTTTGTTAGATATAACTTTTAATTTAATACATTTAAAAAATGAAAATAATTATGTTTTTTTAACTTAACTATTTGTTTTTTAAATCAGCTTAACTTAAAACGAGTTGTGAACTTGCCTGTAGGCTTGCAATTGAGCCCCGAAAAAATTTTAATTTCAACTCTTCAAATTGCGCCCATGATAATACCTATCGACAGTGTTTTTGTAAAACGGTCATATTTTGATCGTAATAGCATTTCCAAAAAAAGGTTTAACATTTGGGCGACTCTCGAATCTGCTGTTAACTGGTTAAATGTAAAACAACAATTTGAGAATTACAATAACACGATACAGGACAGTATAATAATCATTACTGGAAGGCGTGGTAATCACTTACAGCAGTTGGCAGCTTGTTCCTCGTGTTACGGACGAGCCACTGCAGTAATTAATTTAGTATATATATACATAAACCAATACCTCTAAACTAGAATAGCCAGCCGAAATGTGTGTTAATGCAGTAAAATAATGATTATTTTAGTATACAAATCTTCGATCAACGTGTGGCGATCGAACGAGAGAAGCGTGTGTATATATCACGAAGATAACCGCCGACATGACCCCGAAAAACCGAGTCGAGCCCCCCGGGGGCCTAATATCCGACTTTCCTCTATTAGAAATACATTATACGTTTGGTATGCCGTGTCTTGTGCCACTTTCGTTTAGAGCCGCCACCGCCGTCGTTATTTTCTTCTATATTAATAATAATATAATGCCGGATCCACACGTGTAGTATGTACATTCCATTTTCAGAATAAGAATGCAACAGGCGGCGGACAAAAACTAGCCTAAGTTCACTCTGTTGAAGATTGAAATTCTGTCGACTTATACACGTATATTCTGCTATCGACATACCTATACAATGGTCTCAAAATAAGTGGAGGGATGCGCTACAAATCATATCTTTTCATATCTTTAAAACACGAGTTACCAAAGGGTTGGGAATTGCGGAAAACTATATCCTCTCTAAACGTTGAATACAGAATATAATATAACCTTCAAATGTTTTAAACTTTACCGAGCCAAAAACAGTGCATCATCGCAAACTACTCTAGTCTTTATTTCCTCACAACTATAGGTATTTATTAGCAAAGAACATTTACTTTGGAAGTACTTGAAAACCATCCCTTTTTTTCGAAACGTTTAGACTTTTTATTTTTCTATAATATTTATGTTTGATTTGTTGTTTATACTGAACGCGATATTTTTGTGTGGCCTAACACCTAACCTGTGTAATATTGAAAACAATTTTTTAACACAAACAATCATTTAAAATAGACAAAAATGTACAACACATACTTATATTTTCACTCAGAAAAATAATCAAACGATTCGATGGAGCTAAACAAATATTTGTGAGGCTCGCCCCCCCAGCCACGATTGCCATTGGTCGTTTTTATACAGGTACATAATAATATTGTTATAATAAAGGTATCACGAGCACCGCGTATAGGCGTTACAAATTAAATAATTGTGTCAGTGGATCTTCGGTGCAATAGTTGTACATACTATTTTTTTACAATACAATTGCGATACTCGAAGACGAATCGCCGCATTATTCCGCGTGAAAGCTAGAAACTCTTGAAGAGGAAGAATTTTTTCCTCCCGCCGTATAATGGGTCGCGTTTTTAATAGTTTCAGACGTGTAAAGAAGTATAGTAATAGTACTTATAACCGACTAGTTACAACCTTAACCACGGTAACTTATAACGTATGCGAAATGTAAGCCGTACAAGGGGATGTAAGAAGATGTACACGATGGGCTGAAGTTTTTCTCGGTGTTAACAATAGGTTCAGATTATTGTTCTATATTTATTGTCGATTTCGCGTTTATCAAAGTGTGGAATTCGATCGGTATCATTTTATTTTGAATCTCAAAGTTATTAGTCACTTTACAATGATTGATCAACACTCGATTATACATGCTAAAACAAATGGTCGTCTTTAGAAATGAATCAGCCGCATTACTCGTTAACTCTATATGTTGATCGATGTTCATTTATCAAACTATTGATGGACACAGCCGAAGGAGCGTAATGCGAATGATTAACGATCATCAAATTAAAATTGTATTGTATATGAATTTAATTTAAGTGTTGTTGAAAAATACGTTTTTTATGTATATTTTTATCTTGTATAGTTTTTGCCGTCGCACATCATCGTTCATAGCCGTCCTGCTATGTACAATTTAAAAGTTATAAGTTCATTCACCACCTACGATAATAATTAATCTTACGCGCATTAACCTTTTCCCCTTCAGTTTTCCAATTCATCATGGTCTTTATTTGTTAACCTTGTCTTGCGTCGCGTTCCTTTGTACTCTTCGTCCTTAAAAGCCCATTTCACAAAACTAGTTATACTCAAGTGACAACGGATTTTTCCTATATACTTTCTATACACTCTTGCGACCTATCATCATAACCGCGATGCCCGGTCCACGAGACTCGTTAAGGACTGGTTTTCGACTTCGATTTCCAATATTCGATTAAATTAATTAAAACTGCGCGTGTTATTACACTTTGGTGGGGAATAAATTGTCTTGAAATTTAATCGCACCGGTGATACCTGTATCGTTTTTTTTACAAATCGTGCTTGGCAAAATTATAGTCTGCGTAACCGCGTTTTATACAATTAAAATCTCGCGGTGAAAATGCTCGGAACCGTCCACTTTGAAATCGGCTTTTAAATCGCTGCAGTATGATGATTGCGAACTAGCAACATTTATTATTTATTATTGTCAAGTCTAAGTATATTTCGGCGTGGTGGTGTGTAAAAAAGGCGGTTTTGTAAGAGTCGTTTGAAAACAGTTTTTTTTTTCACTCTCCCTTAAATAACAATTAGACCGATAATTACGAATGTACTGTCGTGACACCTTATCACACTGTGCGAGTGTTCACGATACCGGATCCTGCACGCTACTACCCGCAGTGCCGCAATTAGGAACTTGTTCTTGGGGACCGGATGGCATATGGAGTGAAAACATATTCATCAATATCGTATTTAATTTATTTTACGTCTTTTATTTATTTAATTTATACCGTATCCGTGTTATACACGCTCAGGTAGGTCATTTATCAAAAATCCCGGCCGGGTAATATCAAATCGAGTTATGATATATTTTTAAAAGATGCTGTAGAGTTGTACTACTGCCTCTGCAAGTCGGTAAAATACTTGGAGATAGTTTTTGTTTGAGCAACTTAGCGAAAACTGTAATATGCGTTTGGGCGAAAAAAAGAGCTGCAACGTTCGGGGAAAACTTTACACGACGCAAAAGCTTCTATCCTCTTATTATAAAAAAACCACATTTTACGGCCGTCCATGAATGATTACCGCATGATCTTGATTTTGTTGAAAATCCGTAACCTAACCGGTCATTTGCGATTTCCAAGTTTTCGGTAAACATGTCGTGACGAGTAAATTTAAAACGTCATAAAAGTTTCAAAAACACTCGAGCCAAACATGCAAAATGTACGCGACTTAGAGTCGTAATGTTTCGTTAGCGATATCCATTGCCTGTATACAAATCTAATACAAACATCGTACCACAACTTTCAAACTAACTAAAGCGAACGCAACTCATAGTATAGGTCTAACACTGTATATTATGCGGATACTTTTGAAAATGTGTTTTATGAACTATTGAAGTTTCATTCTTTACTCTTTTTTTTTTCTACAAAAGATTGGATAATATGAAATGATAGTTATTATACGCGTTAAAACGGTTTTAATTCGTCTAGCAAACAATCGTATTTTTCGATGAACGGATTTAAATTTGTTTTTCGGTCCAATATATATGTATGTGGGTATATACGCGTGTGATAACTTGTTCGACAGTACGTAGGTGCTTAACTATAGGCGGTTTCATACACAGTATTCTACACACTTAAGGCTTATAATAATATAGTATACTATTATATTATAAATCCTCCGATGTACCGGAGGATTTCTCGAACGCCTATTCGCTCCGCGTATTATTTTTCTCGCGCGTTATTATTTCGTTATTCTTTTCACCTTAAGAACGTTTCTGCATATACTAATAAAAAAAATACGAAATACAATAATAGTGAAAAAAAAAAAAACGCCAACGCCCCCTGATCGACAGGCCCGGAACACTTTCCCATCAATATTCCACACGACCCGACCCCGACGGCCGAGGAAACGAACGTTCGTGATGTGCTCGAATAATGACGCTATAATATGCAGCTAGCCGATGTTCACTTACCTGCGGATAGTATCATTGTTATTACTATCGTCGTTATTCAACACGACTATATTACGTAACAATACGTATAAAATAATGCTGTACTTGCTGACTGTCTTTCGCGTGTCTGCGTGTGTACTGCAGGAATGAATACACAGCGGACGATAACTGAGCAAAAAAATAATAGAAACGAGAAAAATCGCTGTTGAGTTACAAACGTCCCGATTTCCCGACATACATCAAAGGGACAGTATAAACTTGGAAAGGGTGTGCTAAAATATTTTGTAAAGGGACGTACTCCGGGTCCTCCTCTCGATTCGAGAACAGCCGACAGTAAGTGAAAATATAGTTCGGAGGATTCGCGTTCGTTCATACACGATCTCTATTTCTGCCGAGTACGTATCGTACTACTACTTCGAGGGTGCGTCGAGTGTGGTGTTCTGCAGGAGAGAAAAAAAATTGTTCCGGATCGGATCAACGGAAAAAACTGTGTACAAAATCATCGGTTTTTTAAGGAATTGTCAATTATTTTCAGAAACGATCGAACCGGGGCGATTGTATATTTTTAGGTAACGATATTATGTGTAATCGTCGAGATCAACCAAAATCGGGTAGGTTTTTACAGGGACGGGAAAATGCGTTTTAATACGGGTTCGGTTAGATCGGGTTGGTGCAGGTAATCTCGCGTACTTAAACGCGTAAACCGTTCAACGCGAATTTATTTGCTCGTTGACCGTACATACGTGCAGACACGTTCGTTCGTCTTGACTCTATCGTCACCAATAGTGGTTATTTTGTTATAGTTAGGTACTTAGTTACGCGTTGAACACCAGGCCGATACACGTTCAACACTCAACGAATCGTTGGATCACTCGACTATAATGTCTTTAAAAATATAGTCGTGAAGTGATGTGAAATGTTTTTATTTTTATTGGGAAACAGATTCCCCGGAATCGGCGGGCACCTTCTATTTTTACGTAACATAATAATATGTATAGGTGAAATGCCGGCCACAAAGTTCTTTGATTACAACAACTATTTCGAAGTTTAACGGTCACGTCCGTCGCACGAAGTAATCTTTCTCGTCGTCCCCTGCAAGCCACGACGCGGTGTCGTGCTGATCGGTAATCCGATCGGCACGCTGTAGTTTAGGTCTTCGACGTAACATCGATACTCGTGGAACGTATTTACAGAAACCAAAAAAGGCGGACAAAAACCGTCTCGTGTACATACTTACGTTCGTATACGCTGAGATTTGATTAAATTTTTTTTTTTTTTGGGGGGCTTTTTATTATTTTTTATAGAATATTAGTTATATCAGATATTTTTGGGAGGGGTAAGCACCGGCCCAATCTATCCGCTTTACGGAATGCGGGAGCGGACGGCTTATCAAGAGGAGAATCGAGAGTTTGGTAAACGTCGTATGTAGAAATAAAATATTATCGGTAACGGTAACACGTCGTGCTGGTTTACCAGAATATATTATTGTTGTATACGCTGCGCGTCTCGGATATTTTTTAAAATTTTATCGATTCGGTGAACTTCCATTTGACGTTTCGGAACAATAATTACCATGATGTTATAACGCAATGGAAAACATCCGAACTGTTGTATGCAAAACAATATTCTCATCAAGTTTCTTGTTTTTTTCCATCACACGTGAAATTATTTTTTATGGTTTTATTTAATGTACAGCGCGGTGTGGATCCGGAGCAAGAAAGGGCAAAATCCTACATAAAAAAAAAATTTGTATATCTAATGTATAAAAAAGAACGATTAGAGAAAAACGTAATGAAGAACAAAAACTATGCAAGGGAGAGCAATTTCTCCATTGTTCCCCGGAGCCCCCTACTGTATAGTAATAGTATATACAACGTATTATTTGTTTATCGTTTTCTATACTAGATTTGGTCACGGTGAAGTATACATATATACAGCCATGTATTTGGATTTTGGTTACGTCCACCTAGAATTTTTCCAAAAAACTGAAAATAATATGCCGATTTCAATGAATAATGACAAAATATACTCTATAACGTACACATATTCAACTCATTTCAGTGGTAACCGAGAGACACGGTTTCGCACTATAACGACGTCGTGGTTAGTGCAGATTTAAGAACTTTTATGCAATCGGACGCCATCCAATGATCAACTAATAATCTAACAAAATTTGCGAATTCCACGAGGAATACCTCAGTTTTTTTTTTTTTAAAGAACGAGCAGTTTGTTTTATTAAATATTTTTTTTTTTTTTAACTTTAGTGTTTTAAAATCAACACGTATAACGAAAATAATACCGCTTAAAGTGCGATTAATTGAAAATACGGGTAGTATAACCTATAGTTGTAATAATTTTGATTTTACTCTGGTGCTTTTACTAATATGCCTTTCGCTCTTAAATGAATAATATGATCGTATTTATATTATGTGTACAGGACCTGTACCTACCTTTGGTTCAGTCAAACTGAATGTTTTTAGAACACCTGTTCAAACAATTTTCGTGTGTACGTGTTGGTATTGTGGTATGTTTTTATTTAGACTATTACTATAGTATACACTACGGCAGTGGGTAACTTTATCCGTAACACACACAAAAAATATCTTGACCTTGACGAAGTGCATTGTTTCCTCGGCTATATTGTAGCTGAGAATATAATATTATCTATTGTACCTAGATAGTATTTTTTTTTTTACACGAAGTAGAAAAATTAATCACACGGTATAGTATAGTAATGATTAATGAATTAAAAATTATTGTTTGTTTTTTTTTTTTTTCATTAACTTGTCTTTTACATAATGTATAAATCAGTGTACTACAAAGTATACTTGTATGTATTTAATTGTATTTTAGAAATATCACAACGTTTGTTACACAAACTCAACAAAGTATCATAAAATTACTATTTAAGCTACCTAGCTGATTCCATTTTTTTTTTTTTTTCTATACTGTTTGAATGTTAATTTAATTGAAAGTTAATAGTTAATAGTTGATTTGTGAGTGTGTGTAATCTACACAACCAGAACGTTTATACTGTCAAAAATACGTTTTTATCATCACTAGTACTTAGTAGACCGAATGAGTATTTAGTAATATGACCAAGACGACAGAATATAAAATAGCCGCGTATGAATCTAACTGTATTCGTTTGTGTGTTATTGAATAGTTCCGGCTATTGTGCGCGTGTATATACGTATTGTAATATTCTTAAGCCATTGTTCATAAAAATATTGTGTACGTGAAACGAAAGACAATGTATACGAACGCATTAATGTACGAGCACCAGTGACGTATTTACGGGGGGGGGGGGGGGAGGGGGGAATATATGAGGTCAGATCCCCCCAAAGCGAAATATTTTTCATTTAATTGTACTACATCTTCGGTAAAATTTTGAAAAACCTCTACATGTTTAAAAAAAAACAACCAATGTTCATAACCTTGAGACATTCCTAAATATACGCCACTGAAGAGCACACAGAGCCGAAAACTAATATATTGCTTAAGACAATATTAATGGTCAAAAAAGATGTCGACGGGGATATACTTGCAGAGGAATAACGAAGAAAATCGTATGAGGAAACTGTAATAAAACAGGATAAAATGATGAACGTTGCAGATCGATTTTCAATGTACTTGCAGCCGTGTTTTTAAACTTTTTTTTATCGGAAATGCAGTTTTTAACGTCGTGTTCGCGTGTACATGTAGGCACTAGCGTTTGGTGTAATCGTATAACTTGATTTGATCGGAAGGAGCCGACAAACGTATAATCGCTGCTCGTGGATACGTTAGATTTTAGAACTTAATCCAGCTCTACCTGAACTATTGCTTTAACCTGCAGGAGTCTGTTGCTGCTTATCCATACGTATAAATTATAAATTATGTATACTTTTGTGATGAGGTTGTGTTGGGACGAGTATTTTAGTAGACTCGTGTGGAACCGGCCACTAACAGGCGTGTCTCGCGCATGTGTATGACTTTCTAACCTTGACTCTCGTGTAGGTATAGTAGTGTCTGTGGCACGACAGTGTTAAAAACTAGGACGGTTTTTATTTTAGATTATGAGCGGAGCGAGAAACGACAATTTTACAATCATACGTTTTTGTTTGTTCGTCTGGAAATACTTTTTTTCGGATACATACAGAATATAATAGTGTTCTGATCTTCTTGTGCAGTGTTACCTCGTATGAGGTTATCTTCGGTTTTCGTACTTAGACGGTGGTAAAAGATTTTTAAAATTTTTGATTTTTGCTGACTTATGGTCCAAAAAATTTGAAAATTTGACGCTGAACAGTGAACGATGTGTTGTTTAATTCTCTTGTCTGTGATCACTTTTCGCGGGTGAAAGGAGTGCTCCTTTACGTACGATATACGACAAGAAAGTTTGCTTTTTATTCAAAACTTCTTTTAATTTTCGAATTATTGGCCAAAAACGTGACAGCAATTTCAAAATCGCCCCAAATCGACGCTTTAATATGATCTAAACAATAATATTAAAAAAATTGGTTTATTCGATTTCGGTTTACATACGTTTTTACATTGTTATTTACACTCGGTTTTATCATTAGTTTAGTGAAATTTTCACACATTATTGGAACAACAAATAAAGTTGAAACGGTTTCGATAGTTTTCGCGCTATGAGTATGTAACTTTTAAAAGTTTTCATAAATTGTGTAAGTTTCGTTAAATTCTGGTTACGCGGTGTATAGTTTTCATGTATTTAAAACTTTTACACAAGCTTAAAAACATATTTATCTCATTAATATGTATGCATCAAACTACTGTAGCTACTTCCAAAACCAGTGTCTCGACCAAAGCACCTACTCCTCCTATTTTTATAATTATTACTGTTGCCTCTTAGAGAGAAAGAGCGGTGAAGAGGTAGAAACTCTATAGAAAACATTGTGTGTGTGTGTGTGTGTGTAAAAGACGTATCATAGTGACAGTATGCTTCAGGGGTATCAGTGGACCGTGAACGCGCGTCAGTTGCCCATGGAAAAAAAAATTATAATTATAATAAGGTATATGAAGGTATGTTAAATAATGTTAAAATACTCATGTTAAATACAATATACATTATACACATTATATTGTGTATCTCCATCTACGTATTATACCTAAAATATTTTATAACGTAAAGGTATACCTACATACCTATATACCTATATATATATAAATATGTTACTTATTTATCTAGTTTTTTTAATACACGTGATTCACGGCTAGAAATGTATACATTATTTTATGTTTATTCGTGTATACTCCATTGTGTGTATGTATTTGTGTATAATACTGCATTCATACAAAGTTTCCACTAATTTTTGATTTTTGCTGCAGCAGAGTAGGTCCGCAGTAGAAAGTTGTTGGCACATTGTTAAGACATTTTTATTTAGGGTGTCCGATGAAAACATTAGAGTTGAATTTTGAACATTTAAAAAAAAATACTAACGTTATTGTAACAGATATCTACGCTTCACTAGGCGTCTAAAAAAAAAAAAAAAATTGTTCGTAGATCGCGTTATAATATTATATTCAAATGAGTTTGCGGTTATTTGAGTATTTATTTTTTCCGTTGGCAAAACATAATATACTATAGGTAGTATATTGTATTATTTTATAATAGTGCTCAAACGCGAAAAGAATAATGTGTAGTGCTCGCACACGTATTATAACAGGACTTGTAGCGGCGTAATATTCGTTTCTCACAAACCAAAGTCAATCGACCAGATTTTTAGGTATACAGGTATAACAGCATTTTTATTTTCTCTCTCTATATATATATATATATATGCAAAGGTGGACATTAACTAGTCAAAAAGTTATTTATTTTTGAACTTTTGAACTTATATTTAATTATTTTTAGTTGTAACTTATTCAGTTAATACGAGTTAGTTTTGTAATTGCATTTATTCAATTTTTTTAGTTCATTATCATTGTTGCGATGTTAAGTTCATTTTTTTTCGTTATCAAGTGCAACTAACAACCCTTACTAATAATAAATTAACTCTTTTTTATTTCGATCTATTATTTTCCTAACTACATAAGTTGAAAATTAATTTTTCTAACTCATTATCTATCTTACCCAGTTTTTTTCCATGTTAGGTAACTTTTAACTTTTAACTAAAGGCAAATTAATTGAATTAACTTAATTTATCGCAGTTAATTTTTTTCATTTACTTGCTCAACATCGAACCTCCGCGGCCGCCCATCCAAAGCCAAGGGCAAGTATTACTATAATGTCATATACATGTCATCCGTGTCACAAAGTAGAAAGTCACTCTGTGAACGTGCTAAATTTCCGCTATTTTTAAATAATCGTTTTTTTTTTTTATTAATTAAAACTACATTTAAAATGCTAATTAAATCGGATTTGTAAACTATACAATTTGTAATATGTACATATATGTATACAGTCTACAATCGTTTAAAATATTGAGTTTTGTTAGGTATGTTCTAAATATGGGGGGTACTGCAGTGTAAATAAAACAAATAACTCCAATCCAAAAATTCGGAGTAATAGTCTTTTTGTTCAAGTTAAAAAAAAAAAAAACAGATGTTAGCCAATGTTTTTGCGTCGTTAGCACTGTCAGGCTGAAATAATATAATGACTGTTAAGAGTAATGCTGTTATTACCATTTAAAAACCCGAACTATCTGTCAGACGAAACGATCGAGTTAAATAGTAGAAAGTAAAATTATTCAAAAATCGATGGATACGTTCGAAATACAATACTACAATAGTTAAAATGTAAATATCTATATAATATATTATAGTACATCGTTCAAAGTTAAACTATTTGAAACCATCTGCGCGTGTGACATTAAAATTTTTAACAATGGTACAACTGACAGTAAATGTTTAATGAATTAAAGTAATTGACCCCAACATTTACACAACTGTGAATGTAGACCATTATAAATATTTTCATTGCGTTGTTTTATTGGCATATCCGTGAATTTCAACACATTCCTACATAATATAACGAAAAAAAAAAACAAACATCGAAAATTTATTCAAAATAGTTGGCAAAGAAATTGTGTTATGTATTATACTTGGGTGATGCGTGCCAGGGAAAAATTCTTAGGGGTTCGAGAATAAAAAGAGTGATAAAAGGAAAGGAAAGTTAGCTGATACAAGACTTAGGTATACCAATACATCTTACCTGTAATATATCTGTAATACAATTAAATTAACGTATCAATTTAAAAATTATATGTCAATATAAAAATTTAATATCAAATGTAGTTGATGATGTAGTATGTCATACGTACCTGTTCATATTCCCATATTCCTGTTCATATTCATAGTTCTCACATTCCTAAATGGTTGTTTTTTTTTTTTTAGATTTAAACATTAACACTTGTTAACCATTTTTTAAGTTTTTTTTATTGACTCAATACCCAATTTTTAACTTGGTAGATGTATTTATTTCGTAACAAATGGCAATGTTTCAATAGAAAATAAATAAGTATGCATATTACTGTACTCTTATAATCGTCAATGAGGCTTAACTTAACAATCGATATTAATTTGGTCATACAAGTCGTTTTTAATCTTCCTATTCGCTATAATTCAGCGCATGTGCGTGCGTAGAACCGCAAGATCGGTAGAAAATGAATATTTTTGAACGTATTATTAGACGCGGTACTTGTTGTATACTTACTGCTATACTTTATATAGGGTAATTTTATTCTAATTTCCACGATATGTTCTGATGTTAGTATACGAAACGAACGGCTAGTATATTTATTGATATCCGACCGGTTATGCGTATCGTGTGTTATTCACTATTATTATACTTGCACGACAAGCTCAGATGTGTGCGGTGGGCACTGGAAAAAATAAGAATAAAATACGTATAAAAAATAATACATGTATAAAGTATAGGTTGTAAAATTTATGTATTTGAGCCAAACGACGGAGGCCCCCTTCTGCAGACGAAAGGTAATAATAATATATGCTCGATAACGACGAATGCTATGTGAAATTCCATAATGCTATGGATTTAATTTTGCAAACAGTTGGACGTAGAATAGTTCTCGGTTGAGGTCGTGGACTGTCCTTGACTTGTATTATAGTTGTATATCCCTAAACCATCCATAGAAAATTATCGATGCATTTTTCGTTTAATGTACGTATGGTACATTGGTTTTAGGTATCGATACACAACAATTACTGTTATAATTATTATATTGTCTACATAATATCATGTTACGGTAAAATCAAATACATTTTTGTACAATATTATTTTAAATTAAATTGTACGTACACAAATACGCCTAATTTTGATTAAAACGTCTTCTCACGCGAATGTGTTTTTCTCGATGAGTTTCGAAAGAGATTCCTGCCATGTCATGTACTCGTATGTTAAACGTAGGTACCAACGGAAATGCTCGTATAAGGTAAATCTGTAACGCTCTTTATACTACAGACGTCATATCACGCGTCATGTCAGCTCGGCTCTCTCGCTTTCTACTCTGCAGTTTTTTTTTTAATGTAAAATATCGTCCATAACCTATATAAAATATAATAATTATGATATTATACCTAGTTTGTGTGCTCTAAAACGATCGATTATAATGTTTTATATGCCGGTTTTGTAAATCGACCATCCAAAAAAAAAATGTTTATTTTAATCTTTTGTCGTCTCTTAACCAGAATAGGTCACTTACAGAGGTTTATCTTATTTTGACTCGTAACCAAATATTTATCGTACGCGTATAATTATTATTAATTTCATTTGTGTAGTTTAGGTTTTTCGAACTACATAATTTAATTCTCTAGTTTTAAAATATTGGCAAACGCATGTACCATAATATTTTAGATTAATTGTTATTCGTTAATGGAAATGAGCGTTTTACCGCGTAACTAAATTTTTATACTTGAGTTGAAAAAATCATGTTATGAATTAAGGCTGATAATTTTAAAATAGTGATTAAATAGTATAATATTATACGTCTTGTAAGTTGATTTGATGACTCAATTCATGGAGTTAAATTTTAAAACCGAGAATTTAAAACTTATAACTATATACTTACACGTGTTCAAGTAAAATTTCATTGATTTGCCCAAGTTATAACTTTTTTTTTTTCTTCTGACCATTTTCGAATCGACGATGTCGGCCGCACTGCTATCAACTATATTATTTATTTCTTTATAAAATTGTGTCTACAAATATATATTACAGTCTATACAAGTTCAATATTCATTACCTGTTCGCAAATTGTAAGTTATAAGTGTACCGATTTCCGTTAGGTACTAAAAAACAAATCGTAATATCTGCGCTATTTTTTTATGCGGCAACTTAAATATCCTCGCGGCAAAAATTCGGCGTACGTTTGAAATTAGACTGCGTTGGTGTTTTTTTTTTTCAATTTAGTTAAAATTTATACGGATTATTGCCTTCGGGCGTATCTTTTGCCATCTTCCGTAAAAGATGTTGTCCGAAGGACACGCCGCGCAACGCTCACGCGGATCACGGGCCAAACGTGTATAAGAACACAAAAAATAAAATAAATTACAAAGCCGTTGGCGTGGCCGTTTCAGATCGCGTAAATTACAATGTAAAACGTACCTACTATAGAATCGTCGGAAATTCGCGAGAATACAAATGAAATTTTTTTTAATCTGAGATTAATTTTCGAAGTTGTCGTCGTGTTTTGAGTTATTGCAGTAGTGTTTTTTAGTTTTTTGGAAAATTCCGCAGTGAACGGCCTGAGATTTTCATTTTCACTGTGAAAAAGTGCTCCGATCTACGTAAATATTATACGTTCGTTACCACAAAAAAGTCGGGAACTCGGCTTAAGATTGTAATTTATTTGAACTCAAAAAAGTTATGATCTGAAAACGATAAAATTTCAACATCGTTCCGATTGACTTGAGAAATTTCGCTGCACGTCACGACGTCAGAATGCCAGGGTGACCAACGCTGTTGGTACGAATGAAATTATTTACTATTTTCAAACTCGTTACTCTGGGTTAGATTTAAGCGTCCGAATATACAACCTTATGGGAGAGCAGCAATGAGTTTATAAATTAGCCCCAGTATAAATATTTTTATTTTTAATTCTCCGAATCGCGCCTTTATGTATTATCATGTTGCTAATGGAGATTTAATTCCTCATACCCCGAACTACGATTTCCAAACCAGCCGTGATTCACCCAAAACAAAGTCGCTACTCCGTCCAGCTTTCTTCCACGCACCCTTCCTATATATATATATATATTACGCAGAATCACTCCCATTTTAAATCCATTTGTACTCGGTGTTTAAGGTTACACGTGTCCTAAACTCGGTCGCGAACCTGCAGAACGTGTCAACACATTTTTATATTCAACGCATTATAACTATTATAAGGTTTTCAGTATACAATAGATAAATCGAGTGGAAAACTGCGGTATTGTGTGTGTATAGTGCGTGTAGCCTGTAGGTCATACATGTAAGTCCGGCGGACGTGATCGCATTTCTCGGTCAACGGCGTAACGACTTATTTTACTATGTACACGCACCGAGCAAATCGCTAGAAAACAAAACGCTTTTTTATAATATAATATAACGTATACATTTATAGGCTTTTTTTATATTTTTATATAACAAATAGACGGGGGCCTAGTAAAAGTGTATTCGATGTGACTCGTATATGGAAAATAGCAAACACTTCGTAAAAAAAATTCATCGATAAACCGAATAATGATTTTGTTCAATAGCGCGGCGGCTCTGTTGATCTTGTAAAATACCTACATTTTTTTTTCGCTCGCCATCGAATACCATCATTTCGTGCGAGAATCCCGCAGAGGGGCTCCGAATATACAACAAAAAACGTCCAAAACTGTTGAGTCTCAACCGATCGGTTTTTGTAGACGAATAAGAGCCATTATTCTTTTCGCGTTTATTTCTTTCCGGTTACGACGGAGAATTTTTATTCTATTTTTCCAAGTTACAGTTTTTGTTTTTAAGTTGTTAAAATTATTGTTTAGAAAAATAGCTAACAATTTTGAAAATTTCTCGTCTCCATTATAATAAATAAGTGGTGATATTCGTATGTTCTTTTATTATGACTCACAAAAGTGTATAACTTATATTATAATGTTGATTCAAATCGATTTAAAAAGAAACGTCGTTTTAAATATTAATCCCTTGATAAAGTATTTATAAAAATGTAACAGGCGTGTTATGTACGTGTAAATTTATGTAATATTAAATTATACATGCATATCTATTTATTAGTAGGAATTTGGTGTTGTTACTTGTCGTACTGCAGTAATATTCTAGTAATGCACCAGTGCATACTGTGGTGTGCGGTAGCGCATAAATGGCCAACACTCGACCGATATTATTATTATTATTATTCACTCCTCGTGAAAAATGGAATGCGCGACATAATCAACTGTGAAATTCTAGGACGATTTTCCTTTCGTGACCCACTTACGAAAACTACAGGAAATCGTATTGGTCGGTGGTTTCGTCGAATGCACTATTTCTATCAAACTATTATCGTCATGTATGCGCGTTTAAGGATATCCGTATTGAAATGCAGATTGTTTTTATAGGTAAGTATAACAGACGGTCTGGTACCGATTTTAATATTATAATAACACGATGGTACCATAAATCCATACAGACATTCGTGCTTTTAAGCAAACCAGAACGAAAAACCCCGCAAACATAATACATTTACGCGATGTATAATATTATTAGGTCAAATAGAATTATGCATGCCAATCGCTGCAAAACGTTCCAGAGTATGTATACATATATATATATATATGTTGTAATCAAGCGTTCAAAGTTACAGGAAACATTTACTGAAATATTCAACAGATGTGTAGGTATCGGCTTTAAGTGATTTCAAGGATTTCTAACATTTTTGTACACACTTTTTCAAAAATGTTTTTATTTGATTTTCAATATAACTTTTAAATTTTTTCTGGAAATTTAAAGTTTTCGCTGAATCAAAACGACAAGAAAATCGTACGTTTTCAAAATTTTCAAAGTTTCTACAAAAAGCTCATACAATGATTGGTTGGAAAACTCTGCAAATCGTATATACGAAACTTGCGTTTTAATACATATTTTACGGTTTTCGAAAGTTCCATGACTTGGTTACGTTTTCCGTAAATTTTACTGTTTTTACCCATGTTAGTTTTTTGTGTTTGTATAACTTTTCGAACATTGAGAGTTCCGAAAAACGAATTATCTTCCAATTGTTCCGTGGTGCGAACAACAAAAGCTACCTGCGCAGAAAGCTCAGGGTGAAACGCGGAGCATTTTTTGTGTCATCGTGGTTTCAGGATTTTTCAATCAAGTACATTCACAGATCGTATTATTGTTAAAACCGATAATATATTCTCTGCTCTTTTTTTCTCGAAATCGTGCTTACAGGAAATAACACGCAGCTATCGCAGGTAAATAACGCAGATTCCATCGGCATTCGTCTGACCAGCAATGCACGCATTCCTGTAAATTAGACGCTCCCGAAAAGTATTAGCATTATTAACACCTGTATACTCTGGACTATATTCATTGCGCGAAATAAAAAAACTCGCGGTTAGTTCGAAGAAACGCGTTGTGCGCCAAAATGTCTATATATATGTATTATTTTTTTATGTAGGTACGACGAATCTGACGTCCCGGCGTGCACAGTTTGAACGTGTATCTGAACGTGCACGATTAAAATGTACAATAGTAAATACAATATGTAGTTATAAATTCGTGATTCGAACAAAACAAACGATGACGAATTACAAATGGAGTATGTATGTAATCGCGTTCTCAATACAGCCGTTGCGCACTTCCACGGACGTTTTGAAACGTCTATAGACGTTTGTAGGACTGTAGATAGTTGTTGTATAGTTTTTATACATATTTATATCATTATACATAGAATTCGAGCGATTATTTAATGAGAATTAACACGACATAATATTCTTGCAGGGTTATTATAATATGTTTAATTTACGAATCGGCCCGCGTTAGAAAGCGGGCAAAAATAAAATCAGCTATAATTTTTGCGTTTTTTAACATCTACCTTCTCCTAATAATTAAGTCTAATCGTGTTTTACACGAATTTGTGTAAGTAATTTATCGAAATCATACACGCGTCAATGCATATTGTACTGTTATAACTTCTAGAAATTCGATAAAACGAACCGTGCATATTTAGCAGGAAAAAAACGAGTGAGAAGTTAAATTTTAGAAGTAAAATTTAAGCACCACCGTGTGTTCAAATAATTAGCTAGAACCCGATATTTCACATAGAAATAGCTGTATCACGCGCAACCGAATTGTTACAGTTTATATTTTATAGAAAAAAAACCATCGGATGTTTTATAAATTATAAATCGCTATTTTTTTCAAATGCGCATTGAAGACTGACGGTCAATAAAAATTTGTTTTCGAGTACAATATGAACGGTACGGAAAATGATGACGAAATTTTGTCACGAGGAAAATAACACCTATACCACTCGAAAAAAAAAAAAAAATTCCTTGAGTTTAAGGTTGACACTATAGGGTTCCTTAAAACATTTCAGATTATGCCGATGTTATACCGTTTCACGATGTGTTTTATTCACTCGTGGGGGGTAATCGACGACAAACGGTTTTGTTATTGTCTCGGTCCTAACCTACATTAATGTGACGCACCCGTCAGAATCCGTTTTGACGTTTCGTGTGCCACATTCTCTCATTTATTCACGGTCCTCGCCTCACAGCCACCATGTGAATTTTCTGATTTATCCTTCTAACTAACGCGTATTGAATTTTATTTGCACACTGCTGGCTGCTACGTTATAGAATTTTACAACGCGAGTTTTACGGTGTAGGTGTATTTTCTTCACGGTTAATTCCTAATTAATTTGACTTGTAAATGAGTAGTGTTAACGAATTACGCGTGCAGGTTATAAATTCATAAAATTTAATGTGTATACTTAACTCGCTTTTTTAAGTATAAACTTTACGTAACTTTCATCTCGTAATCCAAACCACGTCTGAGATCGCTATTTGTCTAAAAAAAAAAATAAAAAAAATTTAGAATTAATCGATTTTACGTGGAAATCATTTTGTATTCGAGTCTTAAAAGTGCCGTTCTGAACTAGTTTTATGGTCGAACACATTAAAAATATTTAACGTTATTTACACTGCCGTTCTACCGTTATTATATTTATCAGATTATTTTTCAAGTATTATTCGTATACGATATTTTAGCATAATATTTCTACAACTAGCAGCTGTTGTTGTATATTTTTATTAATCGACGGCACCCGCCCGTATTTATCAAATAAATAAATAACAGTGTAATTAATAATCTCGGAACGTTACTAATATATACGTTTTGTACGACAATATGTATTTAGAGCAAACACAACATAAACATTGATAATTTTGAAGAATTGGCAAAATAAATAAATAAACAAAATAAATTAAAATTTTGAAGCGTTTACATTACAAAAATTAAGTAAACAATGGTCAATGATATTAATATTAAGGACTATCAAGATATATATATTCATTGTAATTGTCACGGCTCGTTATAAACTAGTGTCCAGACTAATTTTTTTAAAAATGTACTCAAATAAAGTGTGTTGCTTTTTATATTTTGTGTTCTTATACGTTTCAACCCAACGAATTATTACAAAATAATAGAACGCACTTTCTTCGCTTTTAAGCGGTGACACCGTCGGATAGACTTAACTAATTTTCTTTTTTACCATAGATTAACCGTAAAATCATGTTTACACTACACGAATTTCAAAACTTCCGAAATGGTTCAATCCGCCTATACCGGCGCTGCGCAATATAGGTACATTCATTATATCCTCTGATTGTTTTTGAGAATATTTTTTCTGATTATATTTAACACTTTTGCCAAATGGTTTGCGGTATAAATTAATATAAAAATATTAATGTATAAATCGTACTGCAGAAACTTCGATTTTGTTTAATTATTCAACTACTCTACAGATTTCAAACAAAAAAAACCCTATTTTCCTCGGTAATTTTGTTTTTTTTTTTGCCAATTGTTAAAACAATTAAGGTCATATGGTTTGCGGCCATTAGGCGGTCATTGTGTTACGTTGGAATGTTATTCACCGCCCACTAGAAGAACACTTTCGTATTCTGATACAAGCAGGAAAAACGTCGCCGATTCGACGAGTCAAAAATTAATCCGAACGTTGGAAATACGATGACTGTAATATTACACAATATAAAAATACCATTTTTCTTGAAGACTTTAAGTTATATGTTGCCGACAATTTCTTTCGCAGCGTACACAGGTTGATAAAAAAAAAAAGGAAAAACAATTCTAAATTTTCGTACAAATAAAATTTGAAGTGCATCAATATTGCAATACGCCCAATTCTAAATCACCAAATTTAAGTTGTATAGTCGTCGTTATAAAGGCTAACACTATGTTGTGAAAAAGATTCAATTACGAGTTTTTGCTGGACCCTATCAGCCAGCAACTCGTGACCTTAGATTATACAAACTATTGGACAAGACGTCATTATTTTGGCGTGGTGTGTAAAGACCGTATTATAGGCCTCGTCTATACTTTTATTAATTTTCCTGTAAAATTATGATGACCGGTTGCTTATGTGTTCTAGAGTGCGCGTCATAACGATGATATAATAATAACTATAAATAGTTAATTTATTTAAATACATAGCCCACTTTCTTCGGTCACCCTCTCTGACTAACGCTCTCTGACGACGTAAACAATTTAAAATAATAACAGTTATCATTATTACAAATTTTGCATCATTGTCGTAATCCGTTTTGCGTAACGCGTGGCGTACCTACAACGTGGGTACACAAACCTTTATCTAACATAATTATTTTTACACACATCCACGCAATTGTAAATATTGTACTGTTTGTTTTTTAAAATCAAATTACACAACCATATCAACTTAAATAATATACCTAAATGTTATTGTTCTATAAATTACGTGTCGCACACCCACACACGTCGCGCCGGTAATGACGTTTGATTTTGTCATTTTCTACAGAAACGATTCTACACACACCGCACACGAGTGGCTCTTATAGTTGTTGTATACAATATATAGTTTGGTCAGCTCAAATTCGAAGGAGATGATGATTTGTAGTTTTGATCGCTTGATTTTCTATAACATAGGATGACGCGTAATTGCTCAACGTTATAGTTTAACTTTGCAAATATACTGTAAATATTTGGATAGTTATAATGCGACCCGAAAGCGTTCGTTCGTGTTTCGGACAGTCGCAATACAACGAAGAAGCCACTTACGACTTACCGTAAAGTTTTGTTTTAAATTTTTATGAATTTTTATTATGCGATTATTCGTTTCAAGAACTGTCCAGGGGCGTTCATGGCCCTTGGGCAAAAAAAGAAAAAATGTTTGCACGATCCTACAGTGTAAAGATACAAATTAACATCACAATTTTACGGCACCCAACGCCACTGCCCGGGGCAATTGCCAACCGTGGTCTTCCCTAAGTACGGATCAGCCGCCCTGGCAGATTATTATTAATCGATGACAATTAATAGAATAATAATTACATATTTTGGTATCTACAAATGAGTCGCCTGTTTGCCCTTTTAACGGTTTTTATTATACCCGTGTGTATTATTTCAATTGGTAGGCACACTTTTTAGAAACTTAGTCAAGCTTATTTTGCGCCTTGTGCGAATTCTGCTCGGTATTGTAATTGCAAAAGGGGTCCGTGCAGCAAGAACCGGATAATTCCATTTTTCGAAACAAATGTTTTTAAAACGGGAAACAAAAAAAACCAGACAGCTCCAATTACGTTATTATAATATTTTCTATATGGCAGAGGTCGGATTTGTCTCGTTCTTGATATGCTCGTAAAATTTTCTTAAATCGACAACAGCCGAAAACCTGCACAAAAATGAAGTTGTCTAATAGTATTGATAATACTGCTGAACTGAAGATGCCGTTTGCGATCATAATATTAGGTATTTTCTTTGAAAACAATATTTTACACATATATTGGTATTGCATAATACGATAATGACAACTCGAATATGGTAACCATATTAACTATTTTGCCACCATATTTATAGGTTAACATATTCGGTTAATTTTCAGTTTCTAGTATCGACATTTTTCGTGTGGGCTCTCTATGGGCTGCACGAATGTTTTCCGTAGCCAACCCGCAGTGGCGGCGCTAGGCGAAGTGGGCCATTGCCCACGGCCTCGCACCTCAAAGGGCCTCGCGTTCCAAAGGGACTTATAATTAACCGTAGAAAAATATGGCCAAAAAAGGGTCTCTTTAAGTCTACTTCGCCCACATGTACACATTTTATCTCGCGCCGCCACTGCCAACCCGAAACAGAGGCCAACCCGAGGCGAACAGTGCGCGCCGACCGCTTATTACCATACGATATAGTTGTGACGCACGGCGAGACTTAACCGCGGAGAGTCAATAACCTCGTCCTGGTCGTTGGAAGTTAACGGGTTTGCTCGTGTCTTGTCGTAGGTACACACGTATGCACGCGGCAAGAATTATATTTTACTCGTATTTGTTTGACTTTTTAGTTTTTACTATTATTTTTTAATTATACTGCACTTATATCCGCTGGCTAATAGGCTATATAATATAATAGAGCGTTCGCTCAACGAAAATTCAAATCGTACAATATAGAGAGTAATAATTTCTGTTTGGCGTTCCCGCGGCAAACATTATAATAATCTTATTTCCGTCAGTATAGCGTTAAAAACAACGTGTGATATTAATTATTTCATTATTATTGGTGTGACTAATGATCGTTTTGATTTTTTTTTCTGTTTCAGTGTGTATTATTCTCTGTACGATGAAGATATATAAAACGGCTGCCAGCTCGCGCGAGAATGAACGCATCGAATGATTACGATACGATACGCGAATTGATTACACATATTTTATAGTATATAGTATTAACGTTATTAATTAGTTTTATCGATTTTATAAATTTAAGTTACGCGTATCGTTTTTACTTGCAAAATCGAAAACATTAACAGTGTTAAACTAAGACTCTTATGATTGCATACGCGTGTATACGCGTGCTCACCAATAAAATTTACAGTGAATCGACGATACCGTTGAAACTTGTATACTTACCGTTACCCATTTTTAAGCATAAGATTCTCATGTACGCTCACGAATATTATAATAATTTATACTAATTTTTGTTATTACCAAACACTCGTTTCGTCGTAGCCCACTACTATATTATATGATGTTATATCGTGTCATACAAATAATATGTGTACTAAAATATGTCGCATTCGATTTGTTTTTGAACGTTTTAATTATACGCTGTCATAATAATATAATATAGGTACCAAATAAACGCAATGCTTTTTGTCATTCGCGTTATTATATTACGTTGTTTACTTAATTATTTTATACTTGAAAACATTTCACTATAATACGTATTTGTTATGAAATAATAATAGTCGGATATAAAATAGCAACAATCCTAATCTTTATAAATTCAGTTTCTGCACAATATTACGTATTATAGTACAACGAATAGAACACACGTGAAACTTTATTAATTTTTTTTTTTGAAACCATTTCGTTTTATACATTTTTGACGCGTATGTTTTTAAAATAATTATTTAAGTACGATTTTGCTCAATATTAACTTCTTTTATTTTTGTTTTTAACGCAGTTACGAATGTATACAATTTAATTATATTATATAATATATATTTTGAGATAATAATTACTCGAGTAAAATTAATTATATATTGGTACATATATTCAATTAAATTAATGGTATAAAATGGTAGTGTAAAGTTAGACGCTACAAATTTATTTTTTGTTTTTTTTTTTTGCATTGTATTGCATTTCTTTAGAGATTTTACTTGTTTTCAAACAGCGCATGTATTGTACATTTTTAAAGTCGGAATATTTTTCATTCGTAAATGGAACAAAGTCAGGTATACTAACATAAAAAAGTTCTTTTTTCGTAAAACAATAATATTTCTACCGTGTAGCTGAACACGACTACGTATCAGCCTGTTTTTTATTGAAAAAAAAAAAAAAAAGAAACATTAACATTTGTGGACTGTAAATAAAAGTAAATAATTTTTTTATATTATTTAATCGTCGACTGATCTAATGAGTAGGGATAGTGTGCCATTTTATGCTTTTACAAAGAATGGTATTTTTATATTGTAAACTTGTATTGATTAATATTATTATAATCAACATAATATATTATGCTGTTATTAAAATAATGTTGAATAAAATACACAATATATTATTATTTCAACAGCTCGTGTTAATCTTGTTTATCGACGAAAGTCTAACAATTCAAAACTCACAAACATATATAATATCAGCCATCATAGTAAATAAATATTAGTTTTTACTAATAAATTATCTTTTTAACCTAACTAATCAGTTTTATGTATTCCTGAAAATTTGAATTTTATTAGTTCGGCTTACATAATATTGTACTTCGAATTTGTTAGCGAAATTGACTTTTGATTTGACAAGGTATTATGCACAATGTTCGATCATTAACTGATTTTTTATACTTATATGATCATATGTTTCGAAGAACCCAATAAACCTGAAGTATTACAACAACAAGTAAGTTTCGAAAGAGATTTAAATTTTCATAATTTATTGAAGTTTATTTGCAGCTAACAATAAATAGAATAGGTACACGTTCTTATATTTGTATGTCACATTGCCTCCTATACTGATTTTTATTTTGTTAAAATCAGTGTTGTAAAGAATACTTTTAAATAATAAAAATAGTAAAAAAAAATAATTAATAAAATGAAAAGTTTTATAATATACCCAAAAGTATTGAAAAATTATAATATTAAATTTTTTATAATTTTATTTTATTTATAAAATAGTATTTGAGTAATTGTGAATCGATACTCAAACACCTACTTACTTTTATATGTATTTAAAATACTACTGTCTACTAAGAAAAAGAAAAAATTAATTAATAATAATAAAAATCATTTTATCAAATTCCGTGATTTTTTTCCACCTAATCGTTACGTTGCAAATAAAACCCGTTAAATGCCAATAATTTGCGTGTGACATACGGAGAAAAAAAATCGACGCCACCAATCGACGTTTAAATTTTTCTAATATACAATTTAATTTTTTTAATAAGGAAACAATTTTAAAAATTGTTTGTCAACGTTTTAAAGTGTTCGATTGAGTGGTATAGTTAAACAACGAACTAAAGTTTATTAAAACATTGTTTGAATATCTAAAAAATAAAAGTATTCAAAAATAAGTATTTGAATATTTTACAAGACAATCATGCTATATTATAATTCGTTTTCCTTGTATTTACCAACTGTGTGCCACCGATATTTTCACCAACAAAAACGTTCTAATTTATGATAATTGATATAATTGATAACCATTAAATCGGTAAAAACGAACATTTTCATTTGGCACTGCGGGGTATCAAGTACAACAATAATTTATAACGAATTCTATAAACTAGTTGCAATATTATGAAGTAGACCTACCCTACTCGCTTAATCGCAATCAGGTTAAACCTCAGCAAAAAATTATTAACACAGCCGATAAAAAAATACGACGATGCCAATATAGTAATGATCTACGTTGAATTTTAGCCCGAGAGGTTTTTTTTGTCGGAGGTATAAAAACCGTCATGGGTGAAAGTATAGGACAATAGTTTATCGCTGATGCTTAAGTACGTGACGTTACTATCGTCCGTTTCCGTTTCAATAAACATTTCAATTGAAAAAACCTTTAAACAAAACTAATTCCATAAAAAGTTTGCACCATCGAAGACACAAAACTCAAACCTAGACTGTACGGGCTGCACAATATACATTGCATTTTATTTTAGTGTTGTTTATATATTATCATGATTTTTTTCTGTTATCACGCATTCCTTCTTGGTACACCAAAAAATTTTGTTTTTGGCCACACAAGTTGTACTTTCTTTGAATATTTTTGATTATTTTTTGTGAGTTACAAAAATTTCAAAATCGCTTTGAACGACTGAATTTTGACACGTCATTTAGATAGATAAAATAAACTGGTTATTGGAATTATTGATCTCTTGATTTTTTCACACGGTATCGGCATGAACGTGCAATTTTAAAACGTCGTGTAAATGTGAAACATTTATAGCCTTTAAAAAAAAATTAACTTATGAATCTGACGTTATAACATATGGGTATATGTTGTTGAGCTTGTGTTAAAAAAAATGTTATTTGTAATATTGAAAATAAAAGTTCTTATGTAACTGGTAAAAATTAAAAAAATCATCGATAGTTCAACACCTGTTCAACTCAGTAATATAGACAAAATAATTGAAAATAATTTTCATATTTACATAATGCATATAGATGCCTACCATTGATACTCGGTTTCAAGTAACTTGGAAAAATTGTTGAGAATTCATATTGAAAAAATTATGAAACTATCGTGCAGTTTAAGAAAAATTTTACCGTTTCTGAATTTTTTGCAGTTTTCATTTCTGTGGTAACAAATTTCAAAACCATCTGATGAACATTGTACATTCGTAAAAGTTGGACCTTATTCGCCACTGTTTAAGGTTGATAAAAAAAAAAAAAAGAACATCTCTGCAAAATCGATCAATTCTTCGTAAAACTTGAAGTCTAAAAAAATTATTCTGTGGGTGAACCGGATCAGTAGATGGTGCAATAATTTGCACCATCTACTAACTTTTGAACTAACAAATTCATTCCAACAGTTTAACCTGATTGCCGTCGTTGGATTTTTAATGCGTTTACGTGTTTTAAATAAGTTTACGGTATAATGATGTATTATAAATGTGTTGTTTTAATTCGCGTTTTTTATTAGATCCCAAATAGCTTACAACACACTATTGAATAAAAAGTGTATCTACCCATTATGCAACATGTTAATAATTATGATACAATTGTTGTACATTGTAGATGCTGCATTCCTAGATCCAAGATAAAAAATGAAAATGATCAAAAGCGTATAATTAAACTGTTTCCGGGATGTGGCGGTACGTGATTTCTTACATAACTCAGGGCCACTTTAGTATGTTAAAAAATTCCTTTTACGGTTTGATGGCTGTCCCGTAATACGCGTAGGTATCTAGCTACAATATATAGCTGTGGGTACCTATATTTCGGTTGGTGTTGAACACGGTGAATTATCGTTAATAACTCGCACTTTTACCACGGTATATTCTCGCAAGATGCATACTAAGACTGTAAATGAAAATGTACATTTGAATGCACATTTTTGGGGGGATAAAACGACTTCGTGAGATTATCATACATGTATTGTATGTACTCAGGTGCACATTTTCTCGAGATTTATTTATTGCGACGAACGAACATCTGCGACACCTGTTGCGCATTTTTGTTATAGTGATATAGCAATTCTTTCCTGGTCATGTTATTGTATGACCTGCACATTTCGATAAACGGCTGTATGGTGTTGAATTATCGGCGAGCTGTATTCAATGTGACGTTTATAGTTCTTACTATTATTATTATTACAATAAAGCTTTGTCGTACCCTATTTTTTTCGAAAATCCATTTAGCCGTCGTCACGTTTCGACGACTATATTTTGCCGCCATTTCATTTCGGCGTCGCCAAAAAAAAAAATAATTTTTATGGGAGAACGAGAGGCTATTATTAGGTAATAATAGTAATGCAGTTTAATATTGTGCAGCACCAGGTTTAAAACAGTCGTTTCGAGGACGTTTTTTGACAATTTCTCGGCGAACAACTTGAAATTTTCACGTTTGTGATCGCTATTTCGTGAAGAAAAAGTGCTCCGTTCTATAAACACAAACAAACTCACGATTTCAAATGCTTCATAGTTTATTTTATTTGAAATTTCTTTTGGGTATTTTGATCGCAATATTGCACCGCAGTTACTGCTACGTATATCGTGCGTATATTTACAACATAATATAGGTACCTAAAATGTTAACGATTAAAAAGTACTTAGGAAATAAGTAAATGAATTTAGTTGTATAAAATCAACAATAGATTTCACGTTTTTTTTGTGTTTCGATTTCTAAATAAAATTAAATGGTAGAGAAATCTTACGATCGGAAATTGAAGAAAAAAAAAAGACTGTAAGTAAACTACAATAAAATATTCGTCTCCAAGACGATAAATAGCTGCGGTGCAGCAGTGTATAACGATTTTCGTAAACGGTATTTTAAAAGAAAATAAATGAAATAATCTAAATTCACTAATTTTACATACACGATGCCATTTGGCTGATTATTATCGGCTCTATTCAGTATTATAATAATTATAGTAACGATGAATTGTATAAAAAGCGTATTAACAAATCCGTGTTATATTTACAACAATAACTATAAAATAATAGGTAAATTATCTTATTGGTCGTGAATACGATTAATTTGAATGTCGGCGGCAGTGGGTTTATTGTACAAATAGGCTGCAGTTTTGATTTAAATGTACATTTATTGTTGTGTATGTCCCGTTTTGGTCTCGTATACAGTTTTTTTTTTTTTTCGTTAAATTTTCGTTTGAAGAACGCGGTTTCCTGTTCGTCTATATAAATTGATTAAAACCGGACCGTACATAGGCTCAGCGTCGGAGGAACCGTGGAAGTCGTGTTTAATAGAACCGAGTGATGAAGTAGATTAAAGTTTAAATAACAGCTCCAGTACAAATTAATTAATCGTGTAAATGTATACCATTTTTGAACGAATAACAACAGTGTTATTAGCTGACCGGTTGTTAAGACACGCATTCCATTCATCTGATAATAGTGGTTTACTGTGGATGGTCTCGGACCTCATTACTGCTTCGTGCTTTCGTTTTATTTCCTGTGACGGATACCTAATGACTTGTGAAACGTTAAAAAATAAAAATTGCGTAGAAATCATAACTGTGTGGGAGTTTACAAACAGTCTTACAGAATAATATTGTTAAGAGTTAAAATCGATGAAATAAATCCTAGCAAACGATTTCTTATGTAAAAAAAATTCCGCAGTTCATGCTATTTTCCGTTGGTAAGCTCGATTGGATCAGTCGGAACAGTTTTTGAACATCAAATGTGATGAGAAAAAACAGTCTAAAACGGTTGTACGTAACGATATTTCGAGTCAATAGCATTAATGTGTATATTTCAAAAATCTTGAAATCGCGTGTTGTTGTTTAGCAGTATGTTCGCATTTCGTACAATTGTATACATAATATGTACGTACATTGAAAACATCCAAATTTATGTTTTTTTTTTTACAACATGCAAATTTTCGTTTTTACTTATACAGTCTTGAAGACTGTGGTATGAAGAAGAATGGATGTATAATCACGTGCGCACCAACATTATGTAGGTACAACATAATAATATTATTAAAATTTCAGGTTATTTTGGCCATAAAAAAATGTAAATATTTTGAATATTAACAAACGTCGTTTTGCTATTTTAGTGCTAAGATATCTGAAATATGATTACAAGTTAGTTTTAGCGTTAAAAATTGTCTTCCAGCTCGGGCGTATAATATATAGTTGAAAATTAGCGAATTTGAAAAAGACAAAACATATGTAAACGGTTAAATCGTTGATTTTTAAAGTATTTTTAAGTTGGTAATAGTTCGATAACATACAATATATTAAGCATTATAATAATTCCTTTCACATACTTTAAATGCATATTCCTACGTCTCAAGAAATAGTTGCATGGTGGCAAACTGTTCCAAAATAAACATTTATCAATGAGTATTTTATTTATGTAGTATACAGCATGTCACAACATTTTGTGACATCTTAAATGATAATATAAGAGTATCTTGGATAATCGGGTTCATAATATACTTTTTGAGCATTCTATTCACACGAATAATATTAAATCTATATTGTTATTATTTATTAAATGGCTGGTATTAGGTACACACAACACAATATATCTTAACAGTTTTTAGAGTCTGAGAGCGGAGCGAAGAATGTATTTTTTTTAGAAGAAGTGGTGCAATAATTAAATGTTAATCTTGGTTAAAGCTTTTTTTGTTTTTGTTGAAAATTTGATTATTTTCCCAGTTGTGATTCAAAAATTAAACTGCAATTTTCAAAAATTTGTTCCGAACGACATGAAATGTTCATGGCTGCGATCGCTTTTTCGGTGGAAGGAGTGCTCCGATCTTAACGTATGATTCCACAAAAATTATGCATTTGACCCTAAACCGTACTTTATTTGAAGCTATTTTTATAGAACGTATGGTTGATTATTGAGTAATATTTCAAAAACCACATACATTTCAGAAGTGCTCCGAAATAAAAAAAAAATCGAGCCAAATAATAAAATTCAGAATTTGTCGTGTATATTTGACTGGCTGAGCTGAGAGAACGCTTTATTCCACAATAAGCTTATTACCCGACCTAGAATCGTTTCCTTTTTTTTTTATATAAATTGAGTATAGGGCAGCAAGTTATACAGGTATGTTCGGAGTGTTGAGTGGAGTTGATAAGAGAATATAACAGAGAAAGAGTGTGGTGGAGAAATGAGAGTGCTTAGACGCACGAGTGAGTGCAGGGATAACAAGAAAAGATAGAATAAGAAACGAATGCGTGTAAGAGGTGCCGGCTAGTATTGGTGTTGCGTTAAATAGCGGATAAGACGAGAGCAAATTGAATTAGGAAAAAGAGACAGAGGAAGACCGAAGATATGGAAAGATATAGAATAACAATTGAAAAATGATTTGAGGGTTGTTAGTGTGAAATTGAAATGATCGCATAGCAACTGAAAGTGTTGGCCAAAGTCGGAAGGCGATAAGTGACCGAAGAGCAGCAGCAGCTGTGCAAGTACGTATGAAATTATTCCCAGATACGATTTAATAAAATATTCCGTCCACACTTGCTCCACGATCGGTTTTGCGCTCGACCGGTTAACCTTCGGGTCGCGAGCAAACGTTGCGAATCACATAAAAAGGGCGCCCACGCGTGCAGTTTGCGTGGGACACGACTGGTAAACACACGTTGAAAAATACAAAAATTTAAAAATGTCAACAAACAGTGTGCTTTCCGGCTGCCAGACATCGATAGTAAGTAAACATAATATTACTTATATATATATATATAAGTTACAGACACAGTATATGCGGTGTGCGTAAGATTTACGTCCATGCGACGACTAATATTGTACGTTATGCCGTAAAAACAGCGCGTCGTGCGATGTAAATAGCCATTTTGAGACTCGAATAATAAAAAATACTCAACGGTTGTGCCATCGGATTATTTTATTATATTGTTTTCCAGATATTTTGTCACAATACGTCTCAAGACCGATAACGAGCTTCCTAATTGTACCTACAGGCTATGCAGTAATCGTACCTGGCTATTTCAAGAAAAAATGAACTGAAGGGTTTTTATAATAATATTATACTGTTTTATCAAGTCGCATTCGCATCATCTGCACCCCTTCCACTTTAACCCATTTAAATATACATAAATTGATTGATTTCAGTGTGTTTTTAATTTGTTTTCAAGTGGCGAGATTCAAACAAACGGACACGCGTGTGGACTATGCAAATCACATATTGCGAGGAATAATTATGTACGTAAATAAGCAAGCTTCCCTTTTCTGATCTCGGCTGTTGACCGTATGGTATCCCAAATTATTTTACTCGCAAAAAGTACATAAAAGTTTTATCAATTTTAACACCAGACGTTAAACAGATAGTTGAAGATTTTTAAAATAATTAATATTTCGAAAATACGTACAACATAATATAGTGAATGTATAAGTATATATATTGTACCTATACTTTCCTTTCACTTTGTCCATACACTTAAGCAATAAGTTTGACAGTAAAAGTAAAATATATTGCTAGTAATACCTACTACACGTATCGTGTTCATCTACTCAAGATTAAGATTAGAAGACCGAAGCCGAAGGGCAAAGCTGTGAAACTATTTATGTGAATTAGAGACATAGCTGGTATAAGAGCGTATTATGATTTATTAAGATTTTTAACACTTTTAGATTGATATCTATTTCATCGTAAGTGTCCAGTTTTACGAAACACCATCGTCCGGGGCCCTGAACATTTAAATACCTACGTATAATATGAGCGTATAACTTTAACGATGTGCACACCTATACACGAACGTTTAGTTTAACAAATTTACCTAATCTATATATATAATAGGTGATAGTATCGCTGTTATCAATGACTCTTTTGAACGTTCGTTTTAAAAGTGAATGCATTTTCATTTCAACTAGAGTTCGCAGCTTTTGTTTGATCAGAAAAAAAATTCGATAAAGCAAAAAATAATGTGCGATATTATTATTATTATTATTTATTTTTTTTTTTTTTGTATTGGTAGTTACTATAGATTTTTATTGATTAAAATAATGTTTCTAATCTATTCGATCCATTCAGACACCATAAATTCAATTTTAGGCGTTTTCTTTAGTTCAAAATAAATTGGTAGGTACCTGGCCTGCCTGCTATTATCCTGGTGGGATAGGTTTGAAAAGTATTTATTCATAGTGTTCAAACTGCAATCGAAATGAAGCAGAGGGCAGAAAGATCGTGTGAACTGGCTTTGTTGCCACTGCATTGGTCTGACGGACATAATCGTATAAACAAACAGGAACGTAACAATAATTCTGGTTTTATATTTTCAAAAGGCATCCTCCTGAGGCTTTGATTACATAGGTATCCGTTTCTTTTTTCGACCAATACATACTTTGATTACGTACTTGATTTTTGATTTTCACATTCACACCTGCCTTAGACACAATTGTCTGTCCATTAAAATATGCAACGTTCATATTATTCAAATAAGTGTATTTATATGAGAAGACATTGAATAATATTTACACGCTTCTCGAGCACCACTAATATTATTCTAACCACACGGAGGATTCGATAATATATTTCAATAAGAATATTGTATACGCACTATAGAAAACGTATAGTAACGTCTCATACGTGCAAGTGAATGTAATTGTGCTGTTGATGTGTGTTTATTCGGTTTTTCAACGCTGTACTACGATCGTCTCGAAGAAAACAAAGCTATCCGTTTCCGGTCTGTCGATGCAACAATATATTATCGAGTACCTAGGTATAGGACATATAGGTATATTGATTTTTTTTTTTTTTTCTGGACCTCGATTCTTGTGTAAACATTAGAATGCTATTTAATACCTTTAATATAGCTATACTTTTGGGAATTTGACCGTTTTCGTTTTTTCCTCAGAACTTGAAAAATAATCAAAAATTTTAAAAACGTTTCAAATAAAGTACCATCTCGGATCAATTATCTATCTGTTGAAGTATCGTACGTTAAAATCGGAGCATTATTTCTACTAGAAAAAGTGATCACAAAAATCGAAAAAAAAAAAATCTAAATCGACGTGTAAAAAACACGTTTCCCGTAATTATTTGTGACTCCCATATAGAAATACACGGCTGTCCAAAATAACAAAAATTTCAAAGTTCCATAACTCCCTCAAAAATAATCAAAATTGACTGAAATTTCAGCGGAACACTCATAAGACCTTCCTGAATGACATATATAAGTATCAAGTCATCGGAGCAACTCGAAAAATTTGCCCGTTTTTTGTTTTCCTCAAAACTTCGAAAATTTCAAAAAACGCTTCAAATAAAGTACCATCTCGGATCCATTATCTCTCTTTTAAGGTATGTTTCCCACTTTAGTATTTTGTAAGAGTTTCAGCTTGGTCCGATTTTCATTTTGAATTATTTGTTCGCCCCATGAGAAATACACGGCCGCCCGGAATGACGAGTCTCACGACCAATCCAATCCATCTGCAAAATATAGCAGGCGGCTGTGGTGTAGCACAGATTTAGCATTATTGACGAAATGAGAGAAAAGTAAAGGTGAGAGATGACCTCCTTGGGGGTACACCCGAGGTGGCAATAAAGGTTTCAGACCTAATATCGAATAGCTTCACCCACTGAGGCCTATGTGTTAAGAAAGATTCAAACTAAGACAAAAGAGGATCGCCAAAATCAGAAGATCGACGTATGTGAAGAAGAACTTTGTGATTTACAGAATCAAATGCCTTAGAAAAGTCAGTGTAAATCACATCAACCTGAGCGCCAATATCGAAAGAACTAAATACATAATTACACAATGTGATGTTACATTGTATTAATTATATTTTATAGTCACCTCTCATTGTCGCTCATAATTTACAAAATTATTTCTACAATATAGTCAATATTTTTAACCCGGTGGATTATAAAAATTACTGCAGGTTTATCGTAATAACAAAATGCCGGAAAAAGTATAAAAAATCAAACACACCTATAATTCGTGTATGGATAAATGAGTCTTAACGATGATTCAAGAAAAATGGGAATTAAATTAAATAGTCTCGATGATAACGGGCTGCAAATTTATCTAACTCGAAATTTCTTAAAAATATAATATAGGTACAAACAAGAATTCAACGATTCTATATTTTGACTATCTTTACCGTAGCAAAAGTAATTTTTCCCATGTCCTGCGTATAATAAGTGGATTTACGCATTGTCCGTGTAAGCGCGTTAAAGATATAGTGCGCGAAAAATAAAAACATTTTAGTGTGGTTTTAACGCAAAGACAAAGTTAATTAAAAACTGATATTATATTCACATACGGATAATTAACGATTAAAAATATATTTGTACTTCAATTGTCATTGAGTACGTAGTTTTTCAATATCAAAACGGAAAAATTCATAAAAAAGATATTTTCCTGAAACGTATTTGACGTTTTATGAAAAATAGGTGTATAAAAAACAATTTAACTCGTACACAGTTAGTACACGTTATGGTGTTTATAAAAGACTTGCGCAATATTTTTGAATGGCTCCATTTTGATTCAGTATATACTTGGCCCAAAAATGGATCGAATTTTTAAGCTTACGAATATTATATAATTATAACAGGTACGTAAAAATATATTACGCGTAGGTAATGTCTGTATACATACTGTACAGGCTTTGCTGAATTTCCATGCGGAAAAATACAGGTTATAAGTATTTCATAATATTATATGTTTATTGCGCTAATCTGATTTTTGAATAACGCAATGTACACAGGAGTTCGTAAAAAAATAACGAATAACTTATAGTTATTTGTTGACCATTTTTGTTGATTATCAAAAAAAAAAGGTTTTGACGTTAGTACTTATGTACATATTTTGTTCGGTCAATTTTTTTGTTTACCGTGTATAGTATAACTGGATAGGGTGCCAAAATACCCCGGTCGGTGTGGGGGACCTCGTTAAACGGCAACTTTGTACGTCACACAAACGCGGTACAATATATGTGTATATAAAAAACAAAATATGCGAAAACAGTGTACAAAATCGAAAGAAAAACCGCGTAAATACACGTAGGTACCCTGGCATGTTGTGTACCGACGTATAACAAAGCCAGGAATTCGCTGTGCTGCAAACACAATACGATAATATAATGTACAGTAATAATCGTTGCTACGGACGAACTGCAGGTGAAACCATAAACTCAGCAGTACGCGAGTGTATAATGTCTGTGGACGAAATAAAACGAACCTGCAAAAGCGCGCGTCGTAATCCAACGGACAGGTGGTGGGTGCTGGTTGTAGGAATCGTGTGTATTTTGAGACCCTAAAGATTTCGATATCGGCCCGCTGGGTAACGTGCGATCTCTCGTATTTGCCCTTTCTTTCTCTTTACAATATACGTTGAACCACACACGCGCGTATTATACAGGCGGGTAACAATAGTCGTGTGGTATTTTTTTTGTACTTTCGGAAAAACAATGGTTTTAAGGTTCGGAACGGAATAAAATGTACAATTTATTCAAAGAAACGCGTGCATCGTTTTAGGATGATTATAATCGATTACATCGTCGCGTGTGATTTAAATGATACACGATTCGGTATTCAAAAAGTTTTGAGGTACCTACCAACGCAATATCAGCGTTTTTTGCCATCACCATTTGCCTCTGGAATTCCGTACACGCGCGGTAGGTACATATAATGTCACGTTGATATGCGGTTGAAATTATCTTTTATCTCCGCACGCAGTATAGGTGTTTGGTGAAAAATCCGCCAAGACGGTTTGTCGCGCTGACACAAAAATGATCGCTGGCGTCAACATCGGTGAAATTATTACCCGTTATTGCTCGGTCGACTGCACTTATAGACCGCAAGAAGACGCTCCTCACAAAACGATCAAAATTGTTGGCATTCTTATTTAAATCGAGTTAAGGAGACTATTTTATACCAATGACGACGGTTATCAGTACAGGCCTAACTCAATACAGTTACACGTACCAAAAACCATCAACGTTTTTTTGGTAAAAACGTTTGGAAACCGTAGTGACGGTACCGTCTGTGACTAAAAACGTGCTCGGACGATATTGAAAACAGAACCAACGTCTAACGCTGGCACCTCCTAATTCTCCAACGGCTAAAAAAATACGGCCAATCTATACGTCGGTGTGCAGGTATATTGTTGTGCCGGGAAACGCGTTTGAAAGTGTACTGCGAGCACATGGTAGATACACCTCGTATACAGTAACGCTCTGCGGTGTATGCGCAGCTGCACCTGCACGCCGATGGCCGCTCCGAGTTTATACAATAATAACAATGTAATCTCACTTACGTCGATCCCCCGTAGTCGATCCGTCGTGTGTGCGAGACGAAAGAGAAAAACGAGGGAACAAAATCGTGTACACGATGATGACACGAGAGCACCTACATCGAGACGGCCAAGGTCGGATCTCCGGTCTGGGTATACGCGTGTACCCGTGCGTGTGTATTATACATGTTATTATTTCAGGTAGAGGCACGTACTGTTTTGTTTTTAATTTTTTTTTTTTTAGATAACCGTGCACCTAGGAAATAACCCATCAGTCATCCTCTCGGACTCTTTTCTCTCTTCCTCTCCCCATCAACGACCCTGCCGTCGCGCGAGGGCGTGTTTAAAAACACATCATCGTCGTATCGTACGTGGCGGATGCGTCTATTGTTTCGTGGCGTATCTTCTCGTTGGGACTGCGCGCGTCTGGATGTCGTGAACGCGGGAAAGGGACAATTTCCAGCGGCATTCGGATTTCTTGATAATTTTTTTGGTTTTTTACGCCTCGTACTTAAAGTAACGTGTTGTCGTCGCGCTGGGTCTTATACCGCGCAAACGTTATGGTTCAACTCGTGGGCAGTACGATCGATGATTACAAAAATGTGGTCGAAGCTGGCACATGTTAACAAGGTGACACGGAGAAACGGTCAAGTCTACGGAATAATGTACACGGACCTAACACAACACCGTACCTGCTCGTCCACTGCACGGTCGCGGCCTCCGCAGTAAACAAAAGTAGTGTTATCGTATCACGTTCCGGTAGGGTTTTTTTTTTCTCCATAACACATATACGAGAGATGCTCCACGGACATTCCTAAACCCTAGTTATAACGACAACAACAATATATAGAATTACGATGTAGCAATAATAAAAATAATAAACAATTCGACGATGTTTTTTATAATATATATATATATTACGATAACCGATGTAATATTATAATTGATAAAAGGGGCGTACCGCGACACGAGAAAATAGTTTTTTTCGATTACCGTCGTTCGTCCGTAATAAGGTACACAATACAACACACGAGTGAGTACTCTTACATAACAACGTACGGCCTATAAAAACACGAAGAAATTAAATAGGAGAGATTATAAATTACGCGTATGCTTTATTACGGCCTTCTG
>CM029359.1:27810882-27870846 GCA_017140985.1 Hormaphis cornu
TATTAAAAGCGGGTTGGTGTATGGTTTAATCTAAATTATATTTTTTGATAATAGCATTTTTTTTTATACACCTTTCACGGTCCCATATTACACAAACATAGAGGTCAGATTTATATTCTCTTAAAATATCTTAACGCGTAGTTTAAAATGGGCAACGTTTGATATTTATACGTAATATACCAGAAATATGACATTTTACGTCCTTAACAATGCAAAATATTCTGTGAAAATAAAAGGTAACGATTTAAATTATTCAATTTTTAATATTTTTAAGTTAATTTATTATTTTGTTTTATAAAATTCTATAACAGCGGTAATATCAAACGGGTATTATAAAATTATTTTCACCTACAAATTATCTATTAAAAAAAAAATTATTATCGTTCTCAAATATTCTCCAACCGTTTCAGTTTTGAACATTCCATAACCCCTGCTGAAACGTGCTTTTTTATGAAAAATAAATTTGTTCCTTTGAATTCTGTGTTTCGTGAATCGTACGCGAGACCGTAAGAAACGAATGTGTAAAATCATACTCCGACTTCTTGATACCTACGTTTAAGATTCAATTCCGAAACTAATATCACACCATAAAAACGAAAAACTACTGATACGAATTTCATTCGATTTAGTTTGGTCGAGATTTATGTGTGTAGGAGGTACACCCGGCTATCTAAATCAGACTTACTGCGGTCGGCGGTGCGACCTTGCAGGGCATATTGTTGTTTGGTTTTTGGGGTACAAACACTCATTTAACTCGTTTAATAACTTCAATACACGACGTATACTGGGTACACGCACGACTTTTTGGTTAGCGACGGATGAAAGAGTTATTACAATAATATTTAACGTTCCCAGAGCCTTGGCACATTTAGTTATCGGGCCTCGTACCTACGTGTACGTCAATCACCCGGTTTTGTTTCAAAATATCACCGCATTTTGGTGGATAAATTTGTTTGTCCTACAAACAGGTACCTATTTACTATACCTGTAATGTCATTTTGAAATAAGTGATGGTATCTGCCGAATAAAAAAAAAGGAAGGAAAGAAGGGGAGTAAATTTGAGCTTGGGTGAGAAGATGTTTGGCGTACAGCTATTACGCTTTGGGTCACTCATTTGGGTAGGCCAATGTTTCGGAGGTTGCAGTGGTTCAAATTCACTATAGGTAATTTAATAACTGAAAGCAATCGTTGAGTTAAAAAAAACAATTCTCCGTTACGTATCTATACGTCCTGGTACGAACCAAAAGTATCAAAAAAATATCAGCTGTATTAAACTACCTTTAACCAACTGAAACACGGATTTTTTTAGGTAATCGCTACGCCAAACAACTTCTCACCCGACCTCAAATTTATTCCCTGTCTTTCCTTCTTTCCTTTTTTTTTTTTTTTTTTTACGTAATATTACATATGTAAAATTTTATAAATTGTTTCAAATGACGTCTAATTTAAATCAGATTTCCAAACTTTTTCGTAATTTAAAGCTCATTGATCAGATTGCTCCTTCCACTCAAAAAAACAAATAATCGATTTTGGCGATGTTCCAATTTTCGTCGTTTTCGGCAGATAACTCAGAAAATAATCAATAAATGTTTAAAAAAAAAAAAATATACTTTAAAACCAAAATCCAAACTTTTTTGTGGTACTCAACGTTGGAGCCACGTCATGTTACCCATTAAAAGTGATAACAAATGTCAAAATTTCAAGCGTTTTTCGGAAAATGGTCAAAACATTTTTTGGTTTTTGGGACACAACTCAAAAACAAACGAAAATTAAAAATAAAAAAGCTTCAAATTAAATACAATCCACTTTCCAAACTTTTTAGTGCTATGACGTTTTTCGATTGGACTTTCTCACACCCTCTGCTCTTCAGAGTGTTTAAAGAAAAAAAAAAAACATCGTTGTAAAGACAATATAACATTCGATGCGCTCAGAATCTATAAATGAATGTTTCGTGTGGTTAGACAAAACTGATGATCACTGGCCAAGACCACTAATCGACAAAATTATAATTCTTATGTACCTATATTTTCCTTTTCCCTAAAATAAAATAAGAACAATTAACTTTTCCGCCTGAAATGTGTCTTTCAGATTTTGCTGTATCCACCGGTTTACTTGTATAAATAGCATTTAATATTTACGATGTCTAACCAAAACATGTGTAGTCTTCATGAAGAAGTGGGTTTTGTAATGACTTCACCAAACAATATTTTAACTTTTATTGGCACCTATTTAAAAATTAATATTTTAGTAGAAATATGAAAGCATTTTTGCGCATTAAATTGTATACTGCAATCAGAAAGGGTTTTCTAGTTTCAAACTTCCCCCTTCAAAACGTTTTCATTCTTTATGCATCTTTAGATTTATAAACACCCACCAAAAAACGAAACAAAATTAATGCTAGATACAACAATGCCTTTAAAATGAGTTTCTACAGTCAGCAATTGAAGGGCCAATTATTCAACCGATATAGTAGAGTACTTTATTTTAACCCTTCTCAACAAAGGAAAGCTACGAACAATGGTAATTTTACAAAGCGTCCTCAAACATTATATTTAAGTTGTATTGATTGCAATAGTTTTAAATCACAAATAAAATTCAATATTAATATAGCACAAAAACAATTTTCAAAAAATTTGATAAACTGTCGAATAATGAATATCAATTTTAATTCGAATTTGTTTTTTAAAACCATAATATTAGGAATTAACATTTATAAACGAATTATGTTTTATATTGTTATCCACTTTTAATTCATATTCTCACGTATTTATTAATTGTACTAGAAATACTAAAGATAAATTTTTTCCCGAACTTGATTTTAAAATATTAATTAATATTAATTTAAAATTTTTTTTTTTAAATTCTCAAAACATTCAATTAATTAATATTTAGAAGATTATTATTTATAATGTGGTTGGATATATCCTGTTTTAGATTTTAAATAAAAAAACCATACCAAAAAAATAAGATGTACAAAAAAGTCATAATTGTATATTTTAATTGTTATATTTGGTTTTGAACTTATACACTTAAAGCTATATTAATCTTAACATAGTTTTAATAATAAATAGTAGGTACATATTTAGTAAGAAACATAAAAAATGTACGAAACACACAATCATATTAAAGTGAATTTTGGACAGTATAATTTTGTAATCATTACAATTTATTTCACGTTTAAATTTCCATCTTTTAATAATCCAACAAAAAGAAAATTAAACACATTTCAAGTTCTTTTATATACATTTTGCTAATAAAACATTATTAACTGCAGTTATTTGTGTGAACCATCAAATACATGTTTCTTATCAAAATAAAATTAGTACTGAATCGTTGCTAGAATGCTAATCTATAATATAAAACTGCAGTTCAATAAGTTTGCAGTAATTACTAGTTAATTAAGTTGATAAATCAGTTACAACACGTTAAATAATAGAACATAAATGGAATATTCAAGATCTGTTAATAAAATGAATAAATTTATAGTATGTAAAAATAAAAAAATAAACAAAGATCAAAAATGATCATTTTATTGATAAAAAATATATATTTACTATTAAGTACTATTTTAAATGGTTATCATGTCATCAGCAAAATTTATTTCTTCTTACTCTTGCCTAAAGTAAGAGTATGATGTCCCATGGACATGTACTGCTGCTTTCGTTTATTGAACTCCGTTACATCATCTTCATACTTCCTTCTTTGTTCTTCCAATCTCTTTTTTTGTTCATCTTGATCTCGCTTCAATTTATCAAATTTAGCATGCAACTAGAACACATATGATTACATTTTTTATTTTATTGAATTTTAAGAAAATGTATTAATATATACCTATAATTGCTTTGAATTAATTATATTTACGCATTTATTATTTAACTAATATTACAATTTTGTCATTTTTAATTAAATAAGTAAAAGATTAAAATTGTTTTAAGATTTTTTTTTTTTAAAGAAAGACTCAAAATTACACAATAGTTAAAAATGCATACTACCAACATTCATAAACATAAAAACAATGTATTGTTTACGCACAATAGAACTATTATAGTATTATGTAAAACGCATATACAGTAAGGCACTTAAACTATTTAGGTTAAATGAATTATATTTAATTAAGTACGTAATTTAGAGAAAGTAATTTTTTAACACAGTTTCAATTTTCTATTGTTTTAAATATTGCTTCAATTAAAATTGGTCAAAAATACTAGAAAGTACAAACTAACTTAAATAACAAACATCAATATAAATTTCAAATTATTTTGATGTGTATTTATACACAATATGTATTTATAAAAACTTATACAAAATTATAACTTGTAACTTTTTAATACATTTTTTTTTTTAGACAATTTTAATAAAATTAACTTTATTTAATTTTAAATATTTTATTCCTTTTGTATTCTATTAGTTTTTAAGAAGAATAAAAAAATAAATTAATCAAGTTTATAGCTAAAAATAACAGAGAAAAGTAATTATTTACCATTTACTAAGTAAAAGTACAAGTTGTAAAGACATTTTTGAAAATTAAAATTATTTCTGGAAACAATATTAGTAAGATAAGAGCTGAAGTTTAATAAGACTTGACATACTGATCTTATAGCTATTATAATTATTAATTTAAGTAACTAATAAATTATGACAGTTAATTAAAATAATGAAAAAAGATTTAAATAAGTAATGTAATTAAAAGTAAAAACAATATCAATGCTACACTTGAGTAAATTATTTAATAATAATTACTCGAATAAAAGTGACGGGCGAAACTTACAAAACAATGAAAATGACTAATCAAGTAAAAAATTCACTATCTACATGTATGGAATTTGACCAATGAAACTGTAAAACTAACATTTGTTTACAGAAAACTCATTAATTAGAAATACGTTCAACAAAGTGTTTTTATACAGTTTACATGACATAACAAATTACCTCTTTTTCGGCTTCTTTTAATTCAGATTCTTTTTCTTTAACTCTTACAACAAACATTTGTCTCATTTCATCTTCGCGGTTCTGTAGTTCTTGTAAATGATGACTACGTTTGGCTTCAAAAGATTCTTGAAAACTTAATGGTTTATTTTCGTTGTCAACATCACTGAAACCCATCTACAAAACAATTAAATTAAATCAATACTTCCTAGATATTTGCACATTAAAAGACAATGAAACTAAAATGTTATACTTGTTCCAAACGCATTTTTCGGTACAGTTCATAGTGCTTTTCATGAGTTTTTTCTCTCAAGTCTTCCATGTTGGTTCTGATTAACATTTCTCTCAGTTTAACAAAATCACAATGAGATTCATTTTCAACTGTTAACAAATAAAGAGTATATTTCAAGCATTTTAAATAGATAGGTAAGTAACAAGAATGAAAAATAAAAAAATTATAAAAACCTTGAACTGTTCCCCATGGATACTGTCGAGCACGTACCATTTTATTTGCAACCTTTGCAAAATCAGTACTACCTACAACAGCAAATGGTAAATGAGTATTCATGGTAGAGTTAATGTCAGCAACAGTCTCGTCCTCCGTGGGGAATTGATAGATGTTAACACCATTGGATTTTAGCTCAGTTATTATTTTAGTCTAGAATATATTAGATAACAATTTAAAACAACAAATACAAACTTATTACACACATAAGAGTACAAAAAAAAGATTATTTTACCTTAAACTTTTGTAGTTCAGATTTAGAAATAGTATCTGCCTTAGCAATGATTGGAATTATATTTACTTTTGTATCAAGTTTTTTCATGCACACCAAGTCAATTGATTTTAAACTGTAATATACGAAAATAATACAATTAATTTTCTAGTTCTAATTGTTTTTTTGTAGCTGAGATTGTATTTTAGTGGCGTATTTGAAACTCGACCAGGGGGGGTGATGGGAGGTTTCAAAATTGTCCTCACACATTGCATTACCATAGTACATAGTCAAAATTGGCCTAGACTAGAGGGAACTTAAAAAAAAATAGGAGGGATGATCTACTTAATTGCCCGCCTAAAAATAAATATTCTCCTTTATTTTACAAAAACGTGTGTACGTAACTGTCACATGTTTTCTTATTGGGGTTTTGTAAAGTATTATCCGTGTCAACAGGAAGCCGGCGTAGTAAAGATAAAACAATTTATGACGATCTACAAGCAAACTCACATTTTGGCGATTTGTACTTGAAACACATGTTTTAATTTGTATTAATAGTAGTCCAGTTGCTAGTAAGTTCACACTATTATGGGATATTGCACAAATACATAATTGGAAAGTGAGAGCAGCTTAGACAGTAATAAGTTTGATACAACTAAGTAACCCAGGTTTTTTAGGTTTGGAAAATCTGATGTCGGTCGTGCTTCATCGCTAAATTACTTATATTGTTATTACCCGTGGCCAGTGGGACAGATGAAGTACAAACAAGCATGAACTCTTGTGTCGTGGTACGTTGACAACAAACGTTTGACTTTCAGTTCTTCTTGTAAGAAAAATTCAAACTGCGTGTCAATATAGTCGACAATAGACTTGAAACTGTCTTCTTTGTTGATCTGGTCACCGTAACCAACTGTCTCGACGAGGGTCAGCTAAATAAAATAGAACAAACAAATCACCAAACAATTAGTTTTAATAATCACAGAAAATAAACACTATACTCCGCACTAAGAGAGACAGTGTCCCGACCGCAACGCGTTTGACTGTGCGCATCTGTTTGAAATGTGGCGCAAAGTGGGAAAACTGGGCTCGTAGCAGTCGCTGCCGTCAGTCGGCGTGCGCGGAACGGTTTACTTCTCTTGTGGCGCGGAGTATAGTATTGGATAGTGTTGAGTTAAAAAAAAAGAAAAACACATACGCAATAAGCATATCCATAGTTTGAGAGCGATAATTATAAATCCTACCTACCTAAAAAGGAAGTTATGAAAAACAAAACAATATTAATTTCATTGTATTGAAAGTTTATACATCGATTCTCCGAGTTTCAAATATAAAACTGCTTTTATGAAATTATATTAATCGGGGCGTTGTTATTCCGTACAGGGTCATTTTAACAACCAACTATACACAACGTATAACGAACGTGTACGTCGATTTCTCTAATAAATGTTTATAGGGCTTGTTGTTACTACCTTCAACTGTACGTTGCTTTCTTGCAATTCATACGTGTGCGCTTTAAGTTTTACGTTGGGCAATTTGTGCGTTGACGGCGTGGATTCGAAATTGGTGTTGAACAACGAATCCATCAGCGTGGATTTACCCAAACCGGTTTCACCTGAAAGACACAACAGATGGTGGTGATGAGTAAATCACAATATCTCGTCGGAAGACTGCCGGGTGAGAACGCTCACCGATGCACAGGATGTTGAAGACGAAACCGTTCTGAGCCGACTTGTGCGTCAGCTGATCGGGCATGCTGTCGAAGCCGACGTGTCCATTCAGGTTGAGCGTGCGCACGGATGGCAGCTTGTTGTTCTCGTCCAACTACGAATGCGCATTGTCAAATACACGTTAGGAGATCAGGATTAACGAAATTCTTTTAAAAACGCCGAAAGCGATACGACTCGTCGGTTTCAATGGCGATACTAGCCTGGCACCTACGTATCGTGCAGTGCTCGAATCGAGAGAGTACCACCAACCCTTCATTTTTACAAAATATTTTGGGCGTGCCCTTTCAAATTCACCGTCCCTCGTCGTTTTCGTTCACAGGAAAATCGGAACGTTTTTGTAACCGTCTACCGAACAGCTCCTATTATTTTTTTTTTCAATTCGAGCACCGGACTTTGGCGTTTTCTCGAATATCTAGAACGTACATATATCGCGACGGACGCGGAAGGCGTCGGTTCGGCGCGCGACCGACTTTTCGTCGACGGCGCGCTCGAACCCAAACGAATTATGTGTCGTATTATTTTGAAGTTTTCCAAAAAAAAAAAAAGGATCAAATGTCATACCTTCGGTCTGTTCGCTACGGCGGCCATGATTATCGGGTGGTATTCAGTTTTGTCCGAAATCTCGCAATACTGATGTCGACGGTGCAGATCGCCGCTCCGTGGCCGTGACGCGCGATCGATTAATTAATTACACACGTTGACGCCTGCGATTAAAATATAAAACGCGTGAACGATAGTAATTGTAATTATTACGATTAATCGTATTGCAATTAAAACGTCCGTACAAGGCGACGTACTTTTTACGCGCTCGTCGCTTCCATAAGTTTTGTTTGTTTATCGCCGAATTCCGTATTGATAGCGCTCGCGGTGACTCTCTCTCTCGGACAGGAACGCCGCCGCCGTCGTCGTCTCGGTCGCTTTATCACTCGCCGTACCGCGCGACGTTCGTCGGTGAACGAGTCGGCCGACCGTTCGCAGCGGTTCTACCGACAGGTGGCGCTGTCGTGAACGTGCGGGATTTGAAATAATTGTGTAAGACAATATCGTGATTCTTGTTTTTTGTTTTAATTCGCTGTGGCCAGTGTTGATTGAAAATATTCAATTTTCCTGTAATGTCGAGTGTGAGGGGCCCCCATAAAAACGCTCTTGAACTGTCTTCACCATTGATTTTATACAGTACATCATAGTTTACGTTTTAGAATTATTTTGAAACACACTGTGTGACGCCTACGCTTAAATCTAATTATGTGCCTAAATTCTAAAAAAACACTCCGAATAACTTGTCATTTCCACGGGAAACCACCGACTTACAAACGAAATTGGAACAAATTTTTTTCAGTAAGTAACCTGGGTTTGCGAAATCCTTTAGTGGTTATCGTTTTTCGAAGGCATTGGTTGCTTCCATGATTTATATTACTTACACCGCCCCCCGAAACACTAACTCACTCAGAGCAGTGACCTTAGAACTACTCCACCCCAAAGGTTGCTGTATTATTTTCGTGCCCTCATCTAACAACATGTCGTTACTCCGACACGCTTTGCGCCCGAGTTTTTACGAGTTTATCAAGTTTATCTAGAGTATCGTGTTTTTACAGTGATGATAATTGAAAACGTTACTACGAAAATATAACAGATTTCAAAGGTCTCTACATTTATAGTTCATAACGGTATCAAAACGTAATATACGACTTTTATCACATTTATAAATAAATGTCTAACAACACGCGATGAAGAACAAATTTCAAGTCATTTAAACCAATATTTTTAGGTTTTAGTGGATACTTTTAAATTTTGAATCGTAGAACTATTATTGGGTTGTTTTTTCTTTTTCAGGACGTAGGTAATAATAGATTATCCAGCTTGCTCAGAATCGGTTTTCAAGATAAAACATTAAGCACTTTACTCCGACCAATTATGTCTCACCCGACCTATAATGCGGTCGAGAAAATCTTGGAAGTAAAATAACGTTTTGGATCAAAGACATTTTTACACGCCTTCATAGTGTCGTACTTCGTTTTATTCATTAATCATTAGTTCTAGTTGTGTTCGGTCGCGTAACTCTTTCAAACATTTATTGAATTTTCCACACATTATTGAAATGGTAGGTACGAGAATCATTGTAATTACAAAAAAAAATTCGTTTGTTTTTTTTAGCTTCACGAAAAGCCCAACAGTTCTCATAATATTTTTGTTAAAGCTGCACGAAGTGCGGTGTGGATAAAAGATTGATTTTTGACTGGGGTATGAACTTTTCACGGTTTTCTTTTTTCCTTTTTTTTTTGACTAGGTACTCACTCGGCTAAGCCTATACAGCTGAAATATTTGTAAACATAAAAATAAATAAGTACCTGCTCCGTTCCCTTCCACCACACTTTCCGTTCCCACACAAATCTAGTTTCGATTTGATAGGTACATTATTTTACGACGACGACGACGGCTTTTAGTTTTATCAAGTTGGTTTACATTAAACGAGTGTACATAATAGAAGTATTTCATTGAGTTTCGGTGTAAATAATTAATAAAGTCGATTTGCGTGTATAAAATGCCAACAGCACAATACACACCTATATATTCTACATTATATACGCAGCGTAGGTACCTACTATATTTAGTACCTGCACGGTTGTTGTTAATGTAGTTGTTTATCAACCGAACCGAACAACAATATTATTCGGAAGAAAAAAAAAAAAACAACAACAATGAAAATGTGTTATTCGATCGACCTCTAATAATAATTATTGACACATGAGCATTTTACAGTACCGGTACTTAGTGGTTGACAATAAATTTTTGTAGACGATCGCTGAAGATAATAATAATTGAAAGTAATAGTGGTACATCATTAAGGGGCCTCGCATACCTCGATTTTCATTTTCTGTTTGTCACACGTCGATCGTACACGGGCATTAGACGGCGTTTAGTCCTAACATCAGTCAATAGTATTAATATAATATGCGACAATCAGGAATCTGTAAACTGATTTGAATTATCCTGCAGGACGTCTGCTTTGGATCCTTCGAGCTACATTAGTTATTTTCTTGTCATTTTACCCCGCTTTATCGATACAACCTTGTAAACAACTCAAATATTCTCTATACGGTATACCTACTTGAATAACGACGATATGGAATCTGCACTATATCTAACAATAAATACGTGTACGTACATTTACAAAAAGGAAAAACGAAAGTCAATGAAACATTAAAGTCGATAAAGGCTTTTTTTTTAGGTTTGAACATTTTTTATTTCAAATGTTGCACCGTTTCCGGCGTCTTCAATGACTGCGTAAATTATAATTTAGATACATTAAAATGTCCAGCTATACGACTTGACAATGGAGCTCGACCAATAGATACAGTCCCAAAATATGCTTTCAGTCGTTAATAATTTAAGGGAGCTAAAAATATTTGAATTGCGTCTATGATGCGCCGTGTATTGAATTCTATAAGAAATTCTAAACGTTTTTTTTACTTGAAATGGGTGTTTTGGTAATGATGGGTGCAAATAGTAAGTAAAGTGCAAATAGTAAGTAAAAAAATGCAAGTTATCATCGTGCTTGTCGAAGGCGGTGGTGTATCGAAAAAACGTGAAACAAAAAACGTTCAACACACGCCACGAACTACAGCAGTTAATTTGGGGCCGCATAAAACACAGGAAAAATTTTGCCAATGAATGACATAGGCACAGAAAGTGAGCGTACAGGAAAATATTCGTGCGGGAAATAATTAGTGACAGAAACTATCAAAATCAGAAAAATTTAATTTCAGGAATAATCAAAACCAGGAACATATTATTATGTTTCAAAAGTATATCCTCATTTTCGATCAATTTGTTATAGTATCGTTCGATTTGCGCTTCAAAGCTGGGATATTTTCGTGTGAGAGGAGCAAAGCGACGGCGCCGAGCGAGCCAGTGCCAAAACTCAGTAATAATAGATTCGATTTTAGTTTATTTTTAGGTTTAAAATATTTCCCTTTTTGTGCGTTCTAATAACAAAAAAAAAAATCCTGATTTCAACGGTTCCTGAATATTTTGTTTTTCCTCAACAATATTTTCCTGTTATAAATCATTCCTAAGTATAAGTTTCACGAAAAAAAATATTCCAGTTTAGACTATTCCTGACATTTTTTTCCATGGAAAAAAATTTCCCGGTTTTGTCGTTTTCTGTTTTTCACTATTACTAAATATGATGTTTCTGAAATTAATTTTTCCTGTGTTATTATATCATAGCCCTCCGTTAATTTGACAAACGGATTTTCGCAGTCGTTTATTTTGTTCGAACACGACGTGCAGACTGGAGTGAAACGAGCTCCCTTCACTTCCCTTTTACCAGCAGCCTTTAATCGTTAAATTAATTATACGCGTTGGTATAATGCACTTAATTAATTACGTTTCGCTATAATATAACCAGTAGCGTGTAATAACTATACCTAAAACACTGCATGTAATGGTATAGATATCAGATATACCTGGTATAAGAAAAACGCCCTCTCTTATGAAATAAAATAAAATATTCGAAACTGTACGGAGTACAAAATAGAATCAACGACTGCACGCCGTGTTTGGGCACAACGCAATAATTCAATACGATTCGTTTTAAACAATGCGACTAAATCGTTAGAAACATGACTTCGGTGAGCTATCAATTATCAAATATTTGTAACTATTTTTTTTTTTGCGATACCTCTATATAGTACCTTCCTATTAGCTATACCAGCAACTGCAAACTAACAAACACAGAAGGTATTGTTTATAACATATTGTCGGCGTGTGTGTTATGATAGGTACTGTTGCTCAAGATTATTGTTAGAAAATGGAAATGTACGTCATACTAATATGAATGGTATATTATACTTACTACTGATATGCAACTGCGAGCAAATACCGGCTCATTTAGAAACGTTGGGTACGCGACGGAGACTATATTTAGACTTTAGAAAACAGCTAAAAGATGAAAATATATGCTCACTCATTTAACATCATTTCAAATACAAGTTCGAAAAATTCAGTTTTTATATACCATAATTCAAATACTTCCGTACATAAGGTGCATGAAAAAATCGCGGAGCACTATTTCTATAAAAAAAAAAAAAGAGTTTTCAGACAAAAAGCAACAATACATTTCTTGCTGCGCTCAGAAGATAAAATGTTTAACCAAATGCACCAAATTTCTTCAATATAAGCTGTAAAAACCGGGAAATGTGTTAGATTGAGACGCGGAATCGTTCATTAGGAATTATCTAAAGTTTCACCCAAAATATAGTATCTCTATTGTATTGAGCTAGAGGCGATAAACACATTAAACAGCTTCTCCGTAAATACGCCACTGCAGAGATAATCTTATTTTATTTTGGTATAACACCTAAATAACACGCTTATCAACATAACAATTATGTGTATGGTTCAAAACTTAAAGCACAACATTAACAGTTTATACACAAACATTTTTTTACTGCTGACTAATACAGTACACCAGCTAAATATGTTTAATTCTAGTTGAAAATTATTTTAGTGTTCTGCATTTAAAACTTGTCGTTTTTAAAGAATATTAATTGTACGCATAAAATTATATTTATGAACCAAATGGCAAATATTGACTTACCGGGGCAATAATAGCAGCAAACGCGGGTTAGATTTTCTACCAATACCTAATACCATTGATTTTATTAAATACATACATATATATTATAAAATCAATGCTAATACCCGAAAAAAAGAGTAAATTATTATATTAATTTTTTTATTAAAAAATATAAGGATTCAGGAACTTTTTTTGTGCCGATATAGCATAGCTGCCGACAATGTAGGTCAATTATTAGCGATTTTTGTTCCTGCAGCTATAATTTATAATGAAATATAAAACATTTTTCCCTAACTGTTTTTGTTTTCTATGAAAACCGACAACAAAGGGAGAATCTGTGTTAACATTACTCCCTTGGTATGTATATAGTTTGTTGAACAAAATATACAACAGAATAATCAATATAAAATACGCAAAAGAGAGAAGCAACTCGTGACAAACAACCAACGTTTACATTGCCTCAAGGGCAGGAAGTTTATTTAAGACCAGCTATGAAAATTTCGAAAAAATCCACCCTGCAGTAGTTTCCAAAGTCGTAGAAAAATAAAGCATTGATGAAATCGAAAATGGTTTCGTTTTTGTATCGCAATTTACTATTTACGTGGCCAATGGCCCACCGGTGCATGCCTTACCTTTTTTTCATTCGGTAACTAACAATTTACCCACTTTCCGTCGAACTAAATTTTATGTCATATGATAATATCGTATTATTTACTCGAGTTACAGATGCTAAACTCATACCTACGTATAGGACTAGGATAAGGGAACAATATAAAAACAGTCAAGTTTGTTTTTTTTTTTTTTTTAAATTTTTATTTTCAACACAACTTTTTTGTTTAAAAATTAGGTACATGCATGATATACAAACGAAAATTATTGATAAAAAGTCGCTTATAATTAATGTATTAGTACATGAACTATAAAGACTAATAATCACACAACATAATAATAATAATAATTATAATAATAATAATAATAATAATAATAATAATAATAATAATAAATAAATAATTAGTATAATAATTTAAACAAATATTATTGTATTTTTTTCTTATTGGTTGTAATACATGATATATTATTATATTATACGATATCAGCTCTCGATTATATACTGTAACAACCTATATTGTATAAATAATAATATTGTGTTGAGCCGACGACATCGGCGACTGTTTTACATTTTTTTTATCTACTCTAAGTTGTACGTAAACCTAAACGTATAAAATATACTTTGAAATCGTTCAAACGTATAACAGTGAAATCGTTTGGGACACAAAGCAGTTGTTTATATTATAATATTATTATTTGACTGTATTATTATAACATTAGTACGAATGAATTGTCACGATCATGATACGCTATAGATATGCGGTCTCCTATGGTACGACGATACAGAGAAGTAAAAATATATATTATAGGTATTCAAGAAAACAGTTGGTCCTTAGTAGTACAAAATACTAATTTAATTAGCGTTTTAACCCCATTTTTGTATTAATACAATTATAATATCATAGTAAAACGTTTTTGCAATAACTTAATAATATTATGTATTATTAATTTTTTTTTTTTTTTAATCAACAACAACAAAAACGTTCAAATATTATATCTGAGCACTAATATAAGCAAATACCGATTATTTAACTCCTTTTATACAATTCTCAAATAGTTTTAATGAAAAAATAGACTTTTTGCCAAAACAACATCATCAGTCTTTGTTCAAGTACTTTTTTTTTTATTTTTAACATTTAAAAAATTCTTAATTTTATTTTTTTTTTCTTGGCGCTATACCGTTATGTCTACAAGTGCGTTTTAACGTAATAAAACATTATTGTTAATGGTTTTTTTTTTCAAATATTATGTCGCTGATGATTTTATAGGCATTATAGGTGTATGACAATATTGTAATGTTATTTTATACTATCCGCGCGTAATGTTTTTCTGCTGATGCACTTTGCGCATCGAAATTATAGCGATTTATAATAATTGTTTGATATACATATACATATTATTATGTTGATTTTCCTGAACAACACCCAGTTATAATATAGACTTCCACGCGAACAAGAAAGAGTCGTTTGAAGGGTACAAAAAATGACGATTGTCCTAACAAAATCAACGCTTATACATTATAATAATAATATATAAACAGTTGTGAGGCACCTAAATGTTAATTACGATACATATTATGTGAACTTTGTTTAAGTCTACACACAACAAAATAGTATTCCCCCCGCTATTTTTTTTTTTTTTACTTTTTACTTTTCACAAATAGTTATAATAATAATAATAATAGTATAAAATGCACTAGCGTGCGGTTAAGTATACTAACGACGCGCTATTATAGTTTTCTTTTTAAACTTAATGTCTTAAAAAGCCTAGTAAAAATTCAAAAAAAAAAATTACAATAATACATTACTTATATCAAAAAAAAAAAAAAAAAGTGTCTATCAACACACTGGTGTAACCTAGATATGTAAACAGAGCGATGGTATTTTCATTATTACAACAATATTATATCGTATTAGGTACAACAAAATAAACGCTATTGTCTAAATGACTAGAAGTTCGTTATTTTTTTTTTGTATGCATACATCAAATTCGTCCACACACACTGCGCTAGCTTTTGACTTTCGGTTTTTTTCAACCGAACTGTCCGTCGTCATACGCGCGCGTATGTTTTTTAAAACGTTCGCATACAGACGACAACGAGTTTTTTTTTACTATTCGTCCGTGTTAGAAAAAAAAAAAACATACAGAATTAAATGTTTTATCATTACAGTTTTTTAACATTGTGATACGGTTCTACTCGAGAAACACCACGACGATATTTGTACTAAACAATACAATACTACTAATACAGACCTACTACATAATAATACACGTAATATTTTAATATTATAAAGACATAAAAATAATAATACCTACGTATAATATAAGTATATAGTTTATGTTATAATGCTGTTGATAATTATAATTATAATGATAGTATAAAAAAGTATAAAAATATTTACATAAAGTATAGACTACACGAACAAAATAAGTGTAGGTATATTATGCATGAGTCCGCGACACAGACTTAATTATTTTGTCCACCCGTTCCCCGTACAACATATTGTTTCTATTTTTTTTTTTTTTCTCGTAACAAGTGGCCAGTATAATAATGTGAATCGTACAATAATAATAATCGTTGAAAATAATTTAAAAAAAAAAACGTGAGCGAAAAACGAAAATTTATATTTTACCTTCCGCCGTATAATATTAAATTGACATTTGTTTCAACCCGTCGGCCGCGCGTACGGGGGGTTTGGTTAGGGGGCGGTTTTTTGGTCCGACACAATTGGCGCGACGCGTTCCCCCCAGCCCCGAACGTACCTGTACATTATAATAATAACACAATCATACACGGTGTATTAAATGATAAATAGTAATGATAGCGGGGAAAAATAAAACGTACCAAACAAAATTGACACCGAGTTTACAAGAAAAATAAAATTTTAGTGTAAAATCGTAATTTGCGCGTACGAAACTGTTACGGTATGTCGTCATGCAAGTGTCCAAGATGGACGGACCCTGTGTGCCGCCGCATTACAGACGCGTATGCGACGATCGACACGATAAAAACCCTCCGTCGGGGAAGACATACGTAAAAAGGAAAACAAAAAAAAAACCCTACTACGCAACAATTATTGTTTTCTTGGTGCTTTGCCACTGAAGTTTTTCAGTTTAGTGTTTGATTATCATAAGCTTTATTCGCGACACGGTATTATAATAAATTATTAGGTACACACTGCCTTTACCCACCCACCCACCTACTTACGAAGAATGTAGAGAAAAATAAACGTCTGCAACGATAAAATACGTATTCGTATAAATATAAGTATGTATATGGTATTATAGAGGTAGAGGTACGAAATTTTTTTTTAAAATTACACTATTTACTCTACTTATGTAATAACGCGCGTAAGGTAATAATAATTTTTAGAGCCACACCGACGCTGCTCTCCGTGGTGTGTGTTAACGTAATATTATTATAGACGTTTAGTAATAATCGTCGTATTGTCTGAATGATATAAATTCTTAATAATATTATTATTTCCACGATAATGTAATTAATTTATGCAGCCGGATAGGACACGAAGGTAATGATTTTTTTAAGTCGACGCGCGTTACACGGGTCCCACGAAAATCATTATGTTATCACAAATCGTTATAAAATCGGAAAAGTGGTCGTTTTTTTTTGCTTAAGAAACTGTAAAAAACTAGTTCTCACGAGACAGACACCCATAAAGCAAACGTTATTGGAGTCGATTCCTCCCAAACACACCCAATCTGCAAGGGATTTTTTCATGCGAGTTTTTGGAATGGGAAGGTACGAATAAACAGTCAAACTTTAACGGACTGCAGCTCTTTTCTACTCGCTTCTGGTACAAAAAAAAAAAATAGTAAAATATCGTTTTATCGCTAAACACGACCAAAATGATGAAGAAAACTAATTTAATCCGGTCAACGCGCAATACCTACTTAACTACTGGATAATTGACATTGGTTTTCCTACTTACTTATAATAAATAGTGTATACACAGTTGAAAATAATCGGACGTAAGATCCTATTATGATGACAACAATGGGTCGCGTTTAATAAATAAAGTATAGCCGCTGTTTGGGCAAAAAAAGTTGTTTCGGTCAAACGACATGAAAAAATTGTGATTTATTTTTCAAAACGATATTGACGATAGAATTTTCTTTGGGAATATAATGATTGGCCATGTCGTCTGTGGGTTCCCACCGATTTCCACGTCGTGCTTTGTGCGTGAATTGCACGATAACCACAGCAGTTATGCACACACAAAAACGAATGCGACAAAAAGTTTGGGATGTATTTCAAGAAAGACCTCTGGCGGGTGCAAATGACGTTATAAACAATAATTAATAGAATGTTTATTCTTAAAACTATATTATTACAACTTAAGTATATAATATATATATATATGTATAAAAATGGAAATTGACTGGAATATTTTGATCATCAAAAGAATTTATAGAATTGAAAAGTGGTAAAAAAAAAAAAAAAAAATAACCAGCCGATAATGTGTTCCCAAAATGGAAAGACATATGGCGTGTGCGTTAACTTGAGTGAGCCAGAGTATTCGTAGCAATGGTAATAATAATAATAATAATAATGGCACATGGTCGATAATATTTAAAAAAATTAAAATTAAATAGAAAAAAACCGAGAAGAATTTCTAAAAAATTAATCAAACGTAAAAGTCTCAGTAGTAAAATATATAAAATATCAATCAATCGTAAATATTATGTCAAAACAAAACTTAACATGGTCGAAAAATACGCACCCTGATATTGAATTGTTGCGAGTTGGAAAATCTGTTAAAGTATGATAGTATCGTGGTGTAGTAATTCATAATTCTTATATATATATAAAAACTTTCGTATCACGAAGAAAGCAAAATAATACGCATTTACCCTTGTCAACGATACTTTAAACTCTAGGAAGGTTACTCTACTGTTCCCAAGTGTTGTTACATATTATTGTTAAAAATTACATTGGCACGATTAAAATATAAAGATAATATTATTATTACGAGTTGTAAATAACTACTACTATTAGGTCTATACATTCTATTAAGCCTAAGGTTTTAATGATAATAAATACACGTATGTATGATTTAAAAACAGTACGTTCTAAAACTATTAAAGTCATTTGTGTTGTACACAATCGGTATTATTCCAATGACAGTTTTATATGGCCATAACATACACAATATATAGGAAACGTAAAACCAGTGTACTACTAATACGGGCAACACTAAACCTACACTACTACAATAAGAACGACGATTACCGATAAATAGGCACGGTTGTTTTTTATACACCATACAAAATATTAGTATTGTACGAGTATAACTACTAACTACGGAATAAAAATTATAAAAAATAAAATGAAACCAAAATATTACACAAAACACGTTATTCTAATGTACCCACACCTAATCGATAATTCCAAAAGAAAAGCAAAACAAAATCTAGGCGCTAGAGTAAACGAAAAATAATTATACCAAAAATCAAACCACACACTGACTAGAAAAATTATTAATATAATTTATGTTTAGAAAATAACAAAAAAAAAAGCTTATAATCATGGAATGTATAAACAGGAAGTAATAAAAATGTTAGTAGGACATTCGGAAGAGCTTATGGTTATGTATGTTACTGATAGGAAAACTAAGTTGCTTCGAAATAAATATAAATAAGTTGAATTGATGTTTTTGCAATTAATTATCATGTATTATAAAAATTATATTTAAAAAAATGTATAACAAGTTTTAATTATCTTTAAACATAAAAAAAAAAAAAAAAGTAAAAATAAATAAAGAGGAATAAATAAAACAAAAAAAAAAATGCGCATTGTCTTACAAAAAATAATCATAGGAGACAACAGTATTGTTGATTACTGATAAAACACATAATAATAATGTTGTGCGAAAAAATACAGTTCAATATTGAACTTAAACAACAAAGGCATGATATTATTATGTTTATTATTTTAATTTTTTTTTTTTTCAAATTGATACAACAACTTAAGCAAATAATCAAGTTACTAAAATGAAACGACAGGCGCAAGTTTATGAAGCTATTAGTCAACTTAATGCTTCATTATCAATTTATTTAATAACCATCAGTAATAAATAATAAATTCAAAAAATCAATTTAAAAATGCAAAAATAATAATAATAATAATAATAATGATAAAAAATAATAATAATAAAACGCGTAAAACACAAACACAAAACACTACATTAAAGCTACACATTATCTTAGTTATTTTTTGAAGTGCACAAAAAAAAAAAAAAAAAAAAAATTAAAATTAAATACTGTGGGGACGCTTTTCCTTAACTATAAGAATACGAAAGTACAAAAATCGAATAAGAATAAAAAGTCTAAGAATGAATGGAATAATAACATACATTTTATCATACGTAAAAGGAGAAAATTAACTAAAATTAAACTCAACAATAATAATATCCAATAACTACTTAGACACAGAAAAACAAAAATTAGTGAGCAATCCCACTATAACAATTATTACTCCCAAATAAAAAATGATAAAATGTTTGTTGTATAGTACTTTTTTGTGTGTACATTTTATGTTTTAACTTTTTAACGCTTGATTATTAATATAAAATAACAACGCAAAACATGAGAGTTACACACTTACACAAACATTGATTTAGTAATTAATATAATTCTAGTATAAGTAATTATGTAATATAATAAATGTATAATTAGGACAAAAAAAAAAAAAAAAAATTGTAAACCTGTACATGTACTAAATTATTTTTTGAGTTCGAATATAGAAATGAACCGTATTCAAAAGATAAACAACATAAATAATGATTTAAAAGATAGGTATATTTTTAAAATAATACAGATTAAAAAAAATATGGTGCGAGCATCTAGTATACATTAAGTGGCGAAACAAATAGGAGATTCGGAATCCGAAATTTGACTAGAAAAGTCCCGTAAGAAAGGAACGCTTCAACAAACCAGAGCAGATACTTTGAAGTAATAACAAAATAATTAAAATTAAACAAATTAAACAAAATTAAAATTAATTTATTTTAAAGGCATATTGGTAAGGAAAAATATTCTGGGATATTTCAGTTCATTTTAATGAATATAAAAATAATAACAAAAATAAGTAAATTTCGCGCACTAAAAGAGGACAAAGATACTCGCTAGCCTATCTATTTTTTCTTCAACTACTTTTTAAAAATTATGCATAATAATAATAATTAATTCACATAATAATAATACAAAATAACAGTCCTTAAGTTACAAATTACAAGTCTCAGAATTTCATCTAACCTGGTTACATTTAAAATATGTTTTTCAAACATCCAAAGAATAAAAACCTCACGAAGTTAGAATATAAAAAGTTAAAAGTGACAAAAAAAAAAATCAAACAACACGTAGGTTCGCCTATTGTTTGGTTTTTTTTTTTTAAACTGGTATTTTCTGGTTTTTAAGTACTCGAAATGTAACAGGTTTACACAGTGAATTTTCTAAATTAAAACAAATAATAATTTTATCAATTAATAAAAACATAATTATGTAATTTAACTGATGAGCATAATTTTAATGCTCTAGACACAATAATGATATACCATGTAAGCGAAAAAACCTGCAACATTTTTTTTTTTTTTTTTTTTTTTTTCCGATAACAAAATTTTATATGTGATGAGCAGTGACGACGACACAAAGAGAGCAACTTTTGTAAAAAAAAAAAAAAAAAATTAAAACAGAATTTTTTCATGGCGACTCGATTCAATTTAGGAATGCTTAATAATGAGATCTACATTAACATCGGAGGTATTTGAATGTAACGGTAGATGTATAGCCGATAGTCCTTGCTGGCCAACACGACAGATCCGTCATCCATGAGAGCAACATCGAAGCACTGGGCGTGTTTAACTTTAGACTCAAGAGCAGACACTAGTTGCCCTTCCTGGGTGAATATGGTCAGATTGAAATTGTTGTGATTGTCGGCGATAAGTATCTCGCCCGAGGCGTTGATGCCCACGCCAATTGGATAGTTAGTGATCCCTTGACTACCGATTTGCCTAAGATACTGACCCTCATAGTTGAACACCTTCACACAGTGGGCCCTGTTGTCAGATATGAATATCTCTTGCTTGTCGTTGACCACGACGCCGTTGGGGAACTCTAGATGCTTGGAGCAACCAAATTTGACAAGCACATTACCAGCCTGGTCGAATATGATCACACGCATGACTTTACACTCAACTACTACGATGCGGCCCTTGTTATCAACAGTAATACCACGAGGGTGCTGCAATATGTTGGCACCAAACTTGCGCACAAACTGTCCGTATTGGTTGTAGATCTGAATTTGATGTGTGGGAGATCGCTCGGTGACGATGATGTCACCAGACGGTTTAACAACTGCTACACGGTTCGGGTATAATAGTTGCCCATCTCGTTTACCACACTCGCCAAACTGGAACTTGAACCTGCCTTCTTTGTCAAATATCTGGATACGGTGGTTGTTAGTGTCGGCAACGATTATGTCATTCTGAGCGTTCACGGCTACACCACTAGGTTCAGTAAATTGACCTTCCATGGCACCGAACTCGCCAAACTTACAGTGGTATATCATCTTGTGACGTTTGATCTGAGACTTGGGTGGGAATATAGACGCGGTAAACAGTTTGCTGGATAGGTCTAGAATAGAGTCATTATTGTCGATAGTCAACGGGAAGTCAGGGCTGCCATTCTGGAATATGTCACCGCTGCTACCGTTTGACCATTTCTCGTACGGATTGATAGTGTTCATGCCATTCATGCCGTTCATTCCGTTTAAGTTGCCGATGGCGTTGAGATTCAATTCGCCAATTGAAGTGGTGGAAAACGGTCCCAAGCTGTTGACACTGTTGAACCGCTTCGAAAGGATGTTTGTGTCGTACTGGCCGGACAGAGGGCTGGCTGATTGCAGTCCGTTGGAGAAAGGTCGCTCGATTACGCCACTACCGACTCCGTTAGTACCGTTGTGCTGCAATAGATCCACGGGGCCTGCGGTGCCATTGGCGACGCCGCCGCCGTTCATACATCCGTTTGTGATTGTCGAATTGCCATTAATAAGAGATCCGTTTGTCGGGCGAGCGATCGGAGGTTGTTTACCCTGTCCGATCACTCCCACTAGTTCAGTGCTGGACCGCACGTATCCAAACGTGTTTCGTACGCCCACTTGTATGGCCTGATAGTTGGACACGAATTCTAAATCGCAGATATTTTTTATGCTACTATCTGGTTCGTAACTCATCAACGATTGCAGTTTAGAATCCAGCAATTTTTTGAACAACAGACATTCCACCACGTTGGCGTTTTTGGTCAAACGATCGACGAACTCGCCCGTCTGATAGATTTTATCGACCACTTCCAATCCTTTCTGCGAGGACTCGTTCAACGTCAATTGTTTGGCACTAAACACGCTCTCGACCTCTTTGAGCAATTCCTGTTTACGTTCTTCGAGCATGGACCGATAAAAGGCAAACGTTTCGTTTATCTCGTTTTGGGCCTTATGATACTGAACTTGTAGTTTGTTCGACGTGTTTTCGATGTTCTTGACCGTGTTGCGGATGTCCGTCGCCTTGGCTTTGCTCTCTTGCACCGTGCCGTTAAGTATCTCCAACAGTTTTCCACCGATGTCACTCAAGTGTTCTACGTCGTGCATGCTGAACTGATGATCGCTCAACGTGCACTCCTTGCAAACGGGTACGTTGCAGGTGCGGCAAAAGTATTTGAGCGTTTCGTTCTTGTGGCGCGAACAGAACACCACGCGGTCGCCAACGCTGGTCGGTATGAAAGCGCTCTGGTTGTTGGTCTCGTCGCTATTGTTTTCAAACGTCAAACCGCGCAGACGGTGGTCTTCGAAGCAGTTCATGTACTGATGGGCCATCATGCAGTTTGCGCAAAGCGATTGCTGACAATCGTAACAGTAGGCCACCACGTTCGTGTTGAGATTCTTGCAGCCCTTGCACACGCCGTCAAACTTTTCTGGATTCAATTCGATGGAACCGTTAATGGTGAAGTCCGGCAACAGGCCGGCGATACCGCGAGTCGTGAGAACGCACTCTTGATGACAACTGGGACACGTGATCTTTTCTGGATGGTCTTGGTTGTTCTCTAAACAACCGTGACAGAAAGTGTGCAAACAAGGAAGTACTCGCGGGTTGGAGAATATCTCATGGCACAACTGACATTTGCGGGAACCGGTGGTGTTGCTCGTTCCACTGCCACCTGTAGACACGCCGGAACCGCTGCTGTCTGAGTCGGTCGGCGAGCGGCTGGACGACAATGATCTGTTATAGTCCGGGCCGAACGTGTTGAATCCGGATAACGAATCTAGGGACGGCGTAGGAGAAGCCATTATTTAATCCAACGGGTTTAAACCTGTAACAGATCAAAAACAAACCATCAATACATTAATTAATATTAATTTACTAGGTAAATAAATAACGACGGTGCGGTTCGGTACACGATTTTTGTAAAATCCAAACTCGGACGGAGTGACAGAAAAAATTATTTAGGCACGACAATTGTCCTTATTTCGATTAATTAGAATCTATAATCGATTTGTGACCGCAGTATTATAAAAAAAAAAAAAAAAAAGCCGCGGACAACCATCATAACATACTACAGTTGGCGGGAATTTATCAATATTATATTTCAAGCGTACGAGTCATAATAACGACAACGTATAAATATCGCGAGTGCAAAATAACCATGGTTACCAATGCAGCATCGCCGTCGGTACGACTCGGTTCTCCACGGGGAGAATACACACTCCACCGTTGACCTCTCTACCATCACCTGCGTCCACCCACCAACTCACCCCAAGCACACGGCGCACGCGCGTCCCACCATATAGCTTCTGTGTGTTGTTGACAGTCGGTGGTAACAGCGCTACGAGGGTCAATGAACCATAAAGCGTTTTCGACCGTTTTACATTTGATCTTCTAAATAAGTACTCCTAACGTTACGTTTTTCAGTTAAAACTTGTAAAAACTTAAAAAAAAAAACGCACAGACAATAGGTATAATCTTCTAAAATACCTACAACACAAACCGAACAAACTTCTTGCGTGATAATAAGTCAAAAGATTTTGATTTTCTCCACGATACCTACCAAAAAAAATTTTACTATAAATAAATGAATTTTTCTTTTTGCTGGCGTTATTTCGAATAAATACGAATACCTATAATTACTTAATCGGAGATTAAAAAATAGCTGAAAGGTAGTCGTCTCGCTAGGTTTATCCAATTGTTATTTTGAACACTAAACAAAGTATGAAGAAAAATCAAATATTACGCGTTTCGTCACAAATAATTACAAGTATTTTTGTTAATCAATTGAATTTTGAACAACGATCGTGATCGATATTAAAATACAACATATTATAGACAACATTACAGAGAGAACTCGTCACTCCTATACCTAGCGCAAATATTATTGAAGTTAAATAATGAAAAAACGCCTCTAAGAAGAGATGGCCCGCGTTTTGCCGACTACCGTTATTTTCCCGCTTACACAATAGCCGGAACACGTTTGTCAAGGGGCAACGAAAGAAATAATAATAATAAACGAATCTCGCCTATAGACGACTTACCTACTGCCTGACATAAACGAAATGTTTGGAGAAAAAAAAAAAATGCTTTTGTTAATACGTCGATTAACGTTCTATGAGGATTAACATAATTTTTCGGACACACACACATGACTGACACGGGTTTCTATTAAGGAAAACTATATAATACATAAACTTGTACCACCGTGTATGAGAACCAAACAATTTGTAGGGTAATGAGACCGCCGCTTTTGCGTTGTGCGGTGAGGGCGCGCGATACGTTTGCACAACGGGAATAATTGTGAGAAATAACGTGTCAACGGGGGGGCCCATCTTCTGAAAGGTGGGTTCCCTTGTACACATTTTCCCCCTACGTATCCTTTCATGTTTATTAACTAAAAATGTTTTAAAAAGACCACGCCCTACAGATTTTTTTCTTTTTTTTATCGAGCCGTTTTATTGCTATTTTCCCCCTCGACTGTTGATTTTGGTTTCTGAAAACCCCTATTACGTTTCCGTGTAAGGGAATACCTACCGAGGGATTTGGTGTTTTTACCCGGTACAGAAAAACTCGAAAGACGTTTTTTTTTGATGCCGACGCGCGTTTGGAAAAAGCGTGCACGAAAAGCGTTTTGCGAGGGGGCTACGACGGCGCGGCAATAATATAAAATACGCGCGGGGACGAGAAAAACACAAAAGTTTCGTAGTAAGGGGGTTGGTCGCCGGCGTTTCCAAGGCGACTAGTTGCTCAGCTGCAGCGGTGCGCGCACTTGAAACAATAACATTCAGCATATTATTACCACATTGTAGTGTGTTGTTGTTGTTCTTTTCCCTATGAACATTGTATAACTTTTGACGTTTTTGAACATTGCAACGGTGGTTTACGCGTCACTTAATCCGTCAATTATCATAAGACGACAATCGAACAATTTTTGGTTTAGAATAACGCGCGCAATAATACTAAAGAGATTTCTAAAGACTATCGGGGTAAAATGATCAGATTCAGTGACCGACATGTCATTATTGCAACAGTATACAAAAATTCGAGGAGTATACTTTGAACAAATACGCCGCAAATAACCAATAGTTAAACATTATCATCAAATTCCATAGTAAATTTGTCAAATATTCGGTAGCAACTAAAAATTGACGTGGACAACAGCTGAAGAAATATGTAATAAAAAAAAACTTTTAAAACTAATAAATATTCCAAGTGAGGTGGGTAATTTTTTTTTATAATCATACTTATATTTAATTAATTTTTTCGTGTTTTCTAACCGACAAAATATGAGTTTTATATCACTGGCAAAGTTGTATTAAGGAAAATAATTTGATTATAATTTGTTATACAATTTGTATTCTATAATCGACGAGTAAACGTAACGGTCGAAAAAACTCGAGAATAATATTACCGCCGCGTAGTAAGTGTGTATCACTATAATAATAAAATTGATAAAAATCTTGCAAAAATAATATGACGCGCATCTAGACCTAAACACGAAACACTATGCGCACAATTTCATGTCTATATAGAGGTTCGGTTTGATTTTTTTCGCCAAGTTTACCGCATAGTAAATCGGAGAGACGTAAAAAACACATTGAACTCGCTTTGTTCGTGCAGCCTGTGTATCTTTGCAGCCGCTATATCACGTCATTATATTTTTTAAATGACGTAAAAAACGTCTTTACATTTTATTAACTAACTTTATCTTGGGATTCAGTGTTATACAAAAGTAGACCGCTTCTCAAACCGGCACTAATTCACTAGATCCAACTCGTTAACCTTAATCATTAAAATAGTATAATCAATAAAAATTTTACTGCATTATTAATTTATTGCTGTCGGAAGTTCTTGCCAGACAACGGGTACAGCGTAAGATACAAATTTATGTCGTATACGCATATTATTATTATAATGAACTTTATGATTATTTGGAAAAGTTTTGGAAAAAAAATTTGCCATTCAACTTGGACTAGCTTCAGTCAAAAAGCGGTAAGCTATAGAGAAGCGTAAGCAACAGGGAGAAATAACGTTGGATTATTGATTTGCCTTGGAGGAGGACCTTGAGAACCCGGCTCGCGCAGACATCTGCAAAGGTCAACGACCGCGATTTTCAACTAAAATATAAACTTCTCTTTCTTTTAAAATAAATCCACACTTTGTCATACACTATAATATAGGAAGTTGGAAAAAATATATAACAGTCTAGAAAATGCGAGATGAATGCCCCATACTAAACACGTCCGCACATAAAATTGTATCTATAAAGGCTACAAAAGTATACACTAGGCTTTGGGCTGCAGGTTAACCAAAAATTGAAATTAATATACATATTATACGATTGAATTATCTTAAAATGATATTTCATTTGACCGATTACGACGATTAGATTTTCGCTTTTGAGTTATTAGCTTATGTATACTTAAATGTCAAACACAGTTGGCTGCATCTAAAACAATTTTTATTATTTTTGGAACCACAATCGTCGGGATAAGTACTTAGTATTAGAAGAAAATAAAATTATATAAATTTTTATTTTCTTAAAAATGTGTAGAAAAAAAAAATGAAAGATTACAGACGATATTCTGTAATAGTTGTTGACAACCTATAGCATATTACTGGAAAAAAAAAAAAAAAAAACATTATGTACTTTTAAACGTCTCGATATTTTTTTGTTTTTTTTTTTCTATGACAATTATATTTCTGTGGTATCAAAAAAGTCTTGAATCCCGAAATCACGTTTATTAAATAGAATATGACGACGATATCTAATAGGAAAAAAATACAAATGAACAAAAAAAAAAAAAAAACTATAAAAAACACAAAATACGTCTATACTTATATTGTTCCCTTTTCTCGCTGCAGCTGCTACTACGACAACAACTCACGAGCCGCATATACACACCTATATATATATATATACGCTACAGTGTGACCAACGTGTTAGCGACGAACCTTCACCTTGGTGCGAGTGAATATTGTGGTAGGTCATACGTAGGTATATCAGGCGCACACACACCATCGCATGACGCGAGTTTTTGTCAGATTTTGTACAGAGCCAAAAAATTTAACGGGTATTTTGCGCTTTTTAAAAATTTACATTTCGTAATACTTATATGTGGTATACTTGTCGTTTAACTTGGGTTTACAACGGGTTGGGTTTTAACCGCGACACAAAACTATAATCGTCGACAGTTTTAAAAAACAAAAATGGTGATTCGTGTTTACTATCCGTAACAACACGATGTTGATAATAATCACGATACCAAAAGTAAGAATAGCAATCGGGTTGTCGCGAACAACATCATTACACTGACAAAAAAAATATATAAACAAAAATTTAGTATATTGTCATAATGGTCAACATAATAGAGAGGACCGCGAGCACGTGACGTAACGCGCGCACGATCGTGTATAACTTGTTGAGAAACAGAACCGCCGCGCGCATTTTGTTATAACAACATTTTGTAATAATTTATACGGCTACGAAAATAGTTCTGACGATGACGCGAATTATTTTAGCGATCGAAACACAGTATTGTAATCGAGAGAAAAAAAAAACGACGGGATTAATAATAATAAAGCCAACTCGAAGCCAACACAAACTGCAAACGCGCTGAGAGAGAAACAAAGACATGACGTTAGTCAAACAACCGCGTCGTCTTCATGATGACAATTTTCATACACGATAAATACTACAGTTTGTTATGATATTTATAACCGTTACAAACAGACAATTTGATACCGTCCGTATACATAGGACACATAAAAACACATTTTGTTTGCACGTAATACATCATACCAGAGTACGACATAGTAAGAATAATTTTTTTAAAAAATACATCTGCGCCTCGTGTCGGACCGACGGTCACGGATAAAAAAAACCAAAGTGGATTTTACCGAGCACATTATAGGTAATAAGACTTAATATATTTCACTCACAAACATGTAGTAGCATGATTTAAAAAAAAATCGTGAAATACCCGATTATGAATATAAGAGTTATACGTGATAGATAACAGACGTGATGCGTTTTATTTCTTACGATAATTTTAGAATTCGCACATCTTCGTTCGTACATTTTGGCTTACAAACATTTTTAATTACAGCTTTTTTTTATTTTTTACACTACACCTACCACCCAAACGCTTAAAAAATGAAACTTTTTTCATGGCCCGTCCGCCACACACCGTCGGGTGGGATGCCGCTGGAGTGTCGAGCATTATACTGGGGCCGCATGATATACCCACTCATCAGCGGCGTCCACAGGGGCACTTGGCCCTCGACTCTTGGCTTTTTCTTCGGTCAACCATCACCTCATCAATCGTTGTATTATGATGATAACTTGAATGATTTTTTTAATTAAAAAAAAAAAACCCAACAAATTCTTGCGGATGCCCTCGCCACTTATTCATCAAATCGACCAGCACCGATATTTCCAAGTGTATATATAGTAGGTGTATAAAACAGATATCAAGGTTCTCGTCATCATTATAGGTGGATTCGAACGCGAGAAAGTTTGCGGACCGAGAAAAATAATACGTCGCGTCGAATGTACGACTATAGTAAAAAAATCATTTGTCTTTTGCACGTTTGGCGCCAAATTTACACAATAGACTAAAAAAAAAAACACCACTGCCAAAACAACATATTAATTGTTGGAAGAAACGCGCGCGCGCCTTTTGTCGTCGGCAGTGGGTGCCGCCGCCGATTGCCGCGCGCAGCACCTGGCGGCGGCGGTTTTGCTTGCCTACGTTTCTTTTTTGTCGCACAGAGCGAAGCCACCTGCTCCCGTCGTCTTTTGTTCCACGGATTGGGTTTCGCGCTTTAGTGAAAGGTTGAGCACGAACGAACGGTAATGGCTATAATATATATTGCAGGGCGTCGGCCCGTGTGGCGCGCAATACGGGGATTGCAGCGAGGGGAAAAAAATAAAGCAGCATAAAAACGGTAATAATAGTGAAATTTAGGTCGCCGTACAATATATACATATATATCTGGCGAGTTGTATTTGGCGATCACCCGATTACTACAGCAAGCATGAAGCTTTAGAAGTTTTGCAACACCACATACGCTATTTACACCCCTACTTCCAACCAGTTCTTGATTTTGGGGGGACCGCATACCCCTTCTAATTTTGGTAGGTACACACTTGATGGGGTCCCTAGTATACAGGCACATCAATACAATTTTTTATTCGTCTCCCTACTATTTTTTATCCGAGTCAAGCACCGCGGTTGCGAACAACAAGACGAGGGACTACCCCTGAATACCACGCACACAATGTGATAATGAGTTGGGGTGAACAAATAACTACTGTCACGCATGCGCGAAATGCGGTTTCATCAGTGTTTTTATGCATCTGTTTACATAATAATATTATACACAACGACGAGTAATACACAACGACGACGTGAAGTAAACAATATAATACGATTGTACATGTATAGCGTTCTTAGTTGGCAATCGTATCCTTTTTTAGAAGAAAAATTCAATAATATTACTATATTTATAACTGTATAATATGTTACACACGCTGACGATGAACACACCACATCACAACATCGCGAGGCGGTGTACGTCGGATATAGGTAGTAATTATTGTTTATCGACAGTTTTGACAAATAAAATTCATATGGTAGACAACACGGTTGAGGTCGTTCTTAACCGGGTCACTGGGTCGCTTGGGCGTATTTCGCGCGCGTCCAAAAAAAAAAAGGAAAAAAAAAATGTCTACACGCCCGTGGTTCAAGGTTCGAAAATCGCGTAAAAAATTCGGGGGCGAAACATCTCCCTGCACCGCCGGCACACGCTGTTGATACGGTTTATCGTCAATATTATCACGCGCCTAAAATTTCGAATCGCGTCCCTCAGAAGCTGTGCACCAGCAATCGTGTTGCTGTTGTTCTCTACCGAGGACGAAATCTAAACAGCCAAATCAGCCTCTCAAGGTTATAGGTACCTACAATAATTAAAATCGATGGTCATCGCAATGAACGTATACGTGGTACCTATAATCGAAAAGATAAATACGGACGACGTTTAGTCTTCCTGATGCGGATTACTCAACATCATAATATTACGCGTGAATTCGTTTTGAGAGTTTGGTAGTAGAATATTATTTGTTTTTAGTTAGTGAAAAGGGCATGGAAAACGTCGATTTCAGCTTAAATAACAAACAGATTATACAGATGTTTGCAATGTAATGTGTTAAGTTTTCGTAATTCGTATATTATCATTATTATTACTATACACGACACGCACACGACAATGAATTAGTTACTTAACTGTAATATAATATAGTATGTAATAACAACCTTCACTAGATGACCCATTGGCACAAATAAATCTCACGAACAATATTCGTACATATTGTAGTACATACAATATGTCATAACGATAGTATAATAATCGGATTACTTTCTACTATAAGTGTAGAAGAAGAAAAAGAAGAAGAATACGCCATCGCCTCCGGTTACGTATTACATATCATACTGTTTTTTGTGCGTGTGACGGGTGTTTTTAACTAGAAATTCGGTAGAAAATAATTGAAAAAAAAAAATAGAGGAGATATACGAACGTAATAATCCGTAAAAATTAAGTCACGTAGGTTTAAAAATTAACATTTTGAAAATATAATATTCGGTTCAAATGCACGAGCTGTACGAAAATATTAACTATTTTTTTCGATTCTGTGGTGTTATCGAAATGTGCTGCACATCGTCGCACTCAAATATTTTTTAGCGCCCGCGTGATCACGACGTTTTCTGTCTTCTATGTTAACAGTGGCGAGCTCAGTTCGCGGGGTTATATCCTCCCCCAATGGGATTTTTTTTTTTTTTAGACTTATAATCAGCCAGTTATTGTTTTCAATACTAAAAACACTAATCATAAAAAATAAAAAAAACCGATAATGATACAATTAATGCATGTATTATTTAGGCGTACTTTATTAATATTTATTTTTCTACGAAAGAACGATAAAAACAATTCCATATTTAGTATTTTAGCGTTCCGGAACGTTACACAAACATAACATCACAAATTATCTGTTTTTTTTTTTTTTAGTTCCTCATACGTTTAGGACGGTGGGAGGGGGCCAAACAATACTGTGTGACGACGACAAAAAGCTATATTTGGAAAGGACGTGAAAAACATTAAAAACAACATTTTGGTGCTATTAATCGTGGTTTCTACTCGTCTACTTGCGTAATTTCTGAGATCCAGTTTCGTACACAACATTGAGAACGAGTACGTTAATAAAACGGATTATTTTTCCCATATTTACATGCTATCTCTTTGTACATTTCTGGGCACGTCACTGCCTCTATCATATACCTACTACACATGCGGCGACAGACACGGATTACACCGCACTTACGTATTATCGTACGAAATAAATACGAACGAAAATGAAAATTGATAAAACTAGATTTCCGAAGAACCGAGACGACGCTGTGGCCAAACACCGTGAAGGTCAGGCGGTAATGACGACGGTAGCGTGAAAAACACACGCGTATAACATATAATATATACAATAATAATATAGCAATATACAAAATAAAACTATCACAGTCGGTGGTAAATCGCAAATTAGTCACGCGAAGCGCAAGGTCTTCGGCCGGAAAATCACCGCGATTCAGACACTGATATAATACGTATATATACTCGGTATGTATATTCTCTTTCTCGCTCGGCGACTTTTCCTTTCGGACTAGACTTCACTACTACCCTTGGGGGTAAGGGTACGTACTTGCGCGGCATTCACACGGTAGTGGGTTTATTATCGTCACCGTAAAAACAAGGTTTAATAGGCGTTGATATTTTTTTTAACCATACGCGCTGTTTATTGTTATTTTTGAAAAACGCACCGTTGCAGGGTAAATTAAAATGTCCTCTGTGAAAATTTTAACTCAAAATTATACATTTCACACACCTACGACGAATTTAAAATATTAGGTTTGTTCAGGGCGTGTTTAAAAACTATGTTTCCCCCTCCCACCCGTAATTTTTAATGGCTAGCGCGACCCAAAAATTGTAACCTAAATCTCGGTTTTTTGGAATTTCGACACGCGCGATAGCAGTAAAAACATAAAATTAATACCATTAAATTTGATTTGTAGCAGCAGCGCGGTGCGCGATATTCTTTTTGTTTACCCATCATATTTAATTAAAAAAAGAGAAAAATTTAATGAAAAACCTATATACAACCTCAGGTTGTATCTACAAATCTAGAAAAGCAACAATAATCTATAGAATTCGTGCGGAATATACGACTATGACAAAAAAAATTTAGAACACCACGCGCGAAAGATTTGGGTCGTTCACAAACAATCGAATGACAAAAACAACAAGTCTATTATAACGTATTATGATTTAAAAAAAAAAAAAATTCTTATCCGATCAAACGCCGAGGCGCGGACGAGAAGCCGCGACAAATGTCACGCACAACACAAATTTTTTTTCTTTTATAAATTTTTCTCAAAAACCCAGACAAAATTAATACACTGCCAAAACGATACACACTGTACATATGCACAGGAGTCACAACTATTAGCTTCCCACGTACAAACATTAAAAATCAATGTCGATGATATCATACGAATAAATATTAGGCACCTAGTGGGTATTTACAGTCACGACCGCATAAAAATTATACGTTTATATTATATATCATTTGACAAACGTTTAGGACCAAGTCCAATGGTTGGTATAGACGCGCGCTCGTGTCAAAAACACGCGAAAACGGACAAAACGTGATGGTAACATTAATTACTATTATTATAACGTATAGAATAGGAAAAAAAATATTATGTATTCCCAACGACGACGCGTTTCCGTATGTTCGTAACACGTGCTTTTTTGTGGTAAGCAGTCCGTTTGGTTTTCAAAATGGAATAAAATATTATAACGGCTCGGTGAATTTGTTTTTTGCGCAAGGGCGGTGAGATCATTTTCGCAAACACGTCGACGTCGAAGAAAAATGAGGTCAACTATATACCACTATCGAGGTATATATTATATGAACGGTTCGGCCGTGTATATATATGGAGACAAAATGACGTAATCCAAGGCGATTAAAAATGTTTACACTGAAACGATGGCGTGTGTATAGAAATCAGTTTTAACTTTGGGACAATTTTTTTACAACCTATAAGTATATGCTTAAATAAAAATAAAAATATTTCACCTGAATGTATATTCAGGTGAAATATTTTTATTTTTTTAAAAAAACTTATTATTCATACACCGATCAATAAATATGGAACGTTCTAAAATGATTTTATTGAACCCGATACATTTCACTATAGGTCACTGCTCTGAAAACACTACTGTGTTCCGAAAAAATTTGGGCAATTTATCATATTATTTTTGCCCGCGCGGTGTTTTCAATTGGTAGACGACGGTTAAAATTTTAGCCAAAATATAAAATACCATAGTTAAATTTCTTATATCGTTTCGGGTACCTTTTAAACGATTTCTTTACCAGACACTCGAGGAAACTGCAGTTTGACGTGAGTATATATTTTCGTCTAAATAATAACTCGAATACACAATATTAGTGTATCGAGCAAGTGTTGTAGTTTGTTTTTTCTTCGTGTAACACACGCCAAAACACGATCATCCGCTCTATTCGGTATTACTAGTGGACGAGAAAAAAAAAAGACTTTTTTGCCGATTGCGCGCGAGCTTCTCTACTTCGACGTGGGAGCGCCCCGTATTACGATATAACTTTAAACGTGGTGCCCGCTTGTAATTTAATTGTTATACAGATATAATTAATTACGCGCGTGCAGGTACGCATAAGAGTATATTGGTGTTTGATTAATACAAATTCGATTATTATATATTATTAACAGTAATAAATCAAAACATCGTAATAAAATAAGTAGAAATACTTGTTTGCGGGGGAAGGCGCCGACCGGCCGACGACAAACTGCTGTCGTCGTCCATTTCCCCGCGGTTAACGAACGGATAAAAATAAAAGTGGTTCCGCCACACATGCTACACAATATAACATAATAATAATAGTAGTAATAATATGCTCTAGCGCACGTCGTCGAGTAAAAAAATAAAAGAATTATAAAAATTGAAAAAGAAAGAAAAACGGGCGGGCAAAACAACGTTCGAGCATGCGCATGGCGCATTGTACACATAATACATCGTAAAAAACCAACTTGCTTTACCCAATGCGCATAATATACACTATTTTAGATTCAGAGTGAAACGAAGAACGTATTGTTTTTTACGTAATGTGTGTGTGTGTTTTTTTTTTCACAATAACTTCTTCAATAATACTCCGATTTTTAACGTCAGTACCTCTAACGATAGGTACACGGATGGTACTTTGAGGGGTCACAGATTTAAACGTCTATAAAATTAAAGAGTTACAATAAAAAAACTGACCAGCAAAAATAACAGAATAAACGTTAAAAATTACAACAAACGACGTGTTTTTGACACAATCGATTTAGATTTTTGGCCATAACTTCCACAATAAGCTGAAACTTTCAAATACTATTAAAACTGGTAAGATACTAAGTATATTGAGTATAAAACATTGAAATTCAATACAAGGTAATTAATCACACGTTACTAAAAAATTTCGAAAATCCGTAGTCACAATTATGATGGTTAGTTGGAATATTTTCGAAAATTGTTCATACTTTTGACTATTTTTGGAAACGTAACTCTCACAAATTTGTTATTTAAGATTTGAAAATTTAATATGTTACGTAGAACAAAATTCGGAAGAAAAAATTTTAAAAAAATCCACCCTGTAGGATTCTGAAAGCGTATAAAAAAAGGATTGAAAAACGGTATTATTTTGATTATTAACAATGAAATTACACACTGTTATGCAATTGGTACTAAAAACGTAATAACGCCTCTAATAATGGTCCAAATGTTTTGACATTTTTACACGTTAAATTAATAACTAAACTAAACTTCGTGACTAATTTTTTTAGGCATCTGTTCTCTCTATTTCGCTATTCGAGCCACTGAGCTCACTCAGAATCGTTATTTTCGTAAGAAATTTTTAATTGCTTACAGATTTAATGTACAATTTCTATATAAACCTTCCAAAACAGTGGTCCACAGCGTCAAACTACCCACGCGACTTACAGTGATTCCGGGTTATTTTATTTTTCGTCAACCCCGGCGATGTCGTCGCAACAAATGCACACGTTTGCCAATATCGATTACCGCGATTTACAATAATCATTGATTTGCAATCTTTGTCAGCGCTGGATCGTCGCGTCCGTTGGATAAGTTTAAGGAGAATTGGTCTGTTATAATATTATTATTTAGCAAACGCATCAAATTTAGGACAAATTAAATATAAAAGGGTTGTGTTTAATATAATTTATTTATACACTATATCTCTAAATATAAATAGCTAACACTGAACACAAAACCAAAAACTGAGCCAAAAATCAAGATAGTCATTTTAAATTTTGGTAGTTATATATAGTGAAAGACCATCGGAAAAATCAGCGGATTTTTGAAACACGTACGCGCAGATAACGTAGGCTGCGACGACATCAAAAACCGAATTTCAAGAAAATCCTGCAAATGGTTTTGAAACCATAAGACGCTTTTTTCAGTACTCATTCCTTTTGAAAACATGATAATTTTATAAAAATTTTTTTTAATATTAATTTTAATTAAAACATGATACTATTTACAAAGGTTAATAAATTTCCAAACATTGTGAAAACGACGTATTTACGTAAAAATATATTTGACTCTTTGAGCGCATGCGAACACGCTGCAGTTTTAATGATGAGCGATGACTCATAAAAATAGGGTTATTGAATTGTTTTATTTCATCAATAGTAGCAGTAAAAGACGACAAATAGTAGATTCGTCAATTTTACGTACCGATTATTTTTAACATACATAACATACTCAATTGTCATATGCGTTAGTGTACATATGTATGATACTCAAAAAATATGTACACCAATAAATTGTATTTGTCAAACGTGCAAAATAAAATTCAAAACATTAGGTACGTTACCATGGTTTTACAAGGCGTTCATTATTTTTTAAAAATTTGACAACATTTTACTTGGTCAAAGTATTTAAAGGTCTAATACACATACCTATATATTTATCCTAAAAATTTTAAATTTAAAAATAAGGTTTTAAGAGAATGTATACTATAAAAAAAATATACCTACTATGATTTATGAATCATGATTTCGAACATGTAAAGTATACGCATTGAATACAATAAAATGTTTAATATTGATAGATCCTGCAGAGCGCAGCGAGAGACGTTTTGTTTTTATTTTCCTGAAAACAATTCTCTGAGAAGAAAAAAATGATCCAATCCTAATGAGTCACGATACAAAAAAGATAGGTAATCGGCCTAAGCTTTTTTTTTTAAAATTATTTGTGTTATGATCCGAAAACAAAAAAATTTCCAAAATTGTTCCAAATGAATTGAAATGTTTACACAACATTAAAAAACATTTAACGTAGGTATGTGTGTGTGAGATTGGAAAACTATTTGATGATTTTAAACGATTTACAGAGCTTTCAAATGTATAGAATTTTTTAATTTTGTTTCACAAAACCATAAATTTTCGGTTTATAAACGTTTTTGCACAGATTTTGTCATTATTTGGCTATCCTTTCTGAAAATTATTTAAATTTATTGAACATTTTACTACTGGATGATAAAACCAAAGGGCATTCAAATTACTAACAGTTTTAATAGTTTTTAAATTAATCGTAGAATTTGAAAATTTTCAAAACCTAAATACATTTTGTAGTTTCAATAAAAAACTCGGAACATTTTAACAAATCTTAAAATATGCTTCTCGTTAACAATTTAGGTATCCGGTTGATTATTATTTTTTTAATATTCACCGCGTTATTATTTCGACCTTTTGGTCGGCAATAAATATTAAAAAATTATTCAAACCAATTGAGACTATATTCGAATTCTTAAAAGTATTAAAAAACGAGTACCAAATGGAAAACAAGAATGTATAACTTGTTAAGTATTTGACTCACTGAGCTCGCTAATAATCGTAACTTTCGTAAGCAATATATAGGATGATGCAGATACTTGGTCTAAAAATTAATCAGGGAAACCGGAAATTGATGTAACAGTGTATGTTTTACTCCAGTTTTTGTTGCAATTAATGTAAAATTTATAAAGAAGTAGCATAAATGATACACGAAACATTTGGAGATCGCTAAATAGGAAAACTATTATACACATCAAGGCTGGGCAAGTTACCATTTTATTTTTTAACTCGTTAAGTTAGTTTGAAAAGCAAAAAATTTAAAAAAATACTTAAATTAAAGTTAGTAGTTGACAGTCACAGTATTAAACTTAACTATTTGTAGAATTGCCATATTACTAAGCTAAACAGGTAGCTTAGGACTACTTCACAGTTCGCAATTTAGAAGTGAAAATAACAAACTTTAAAAGTAGGTACCCCTGATTTTTCGAAGATCCAAATTATCCGCGGGAATGTATTGGATGATCAGATACTGATATAAAGAGTAATAGGATATTAGTGATAAGAGCTGTTGTCTGTCAACAAAAAACAACTATTTAAGTTTGTTAATGCCGAATATAAAAAAATAACAATGAAATTCTATGAGTGTATAAAACACAACGGAAGGTGCGCAGGTAATAACTAACACGTTTGAAAATTAAATTTATTCTATATAAATTTTAAGATTTTTAATTTTTTCATAAAACATAACGAGAAAAAATATTAACGAGTGAATTTGCCCAGCCTCGATACATATTACATAATATATCAGTCGAAGAAATCGGAGATTATTACGTAGGATGCTCAAAAACGTCATAGACCGCACGGAGTCGACAATCGGGGGACATCTATCTAGATCATTGATAATACGGTCAGATCAAAAGCGTGAAAAATTCTCGCTAAAAAACATTATACGCACAGTGCTGTTGTTAATCAATTGTATTTTTCTGTTAAAAACACGGAGTAAAATAATAATTACGCCCCTGATACCGGAACAACACATTTTTGATATGAACGATCAAACGGTAAAAAAATATGCGCGGACATAATAGGTGTAGTACAATGCACAAAATGGATTTGGGAACCCTTCGGCATATTTTGGGAACGTGTGCGCGACACAGAACACCCTAGAGGTTCGTCGTGCAGCAACGCATCGCGCGCGTTTACGCTGCGACACGACAAAGCGAGATCAATACAAGGAACAAGACGGAGAGAAAAACGTGCGATGTTCATTCGACTGCTGCTCGAAGAATTTCGAGAGAACCGTCGTTGTGAAACACGCACGTCGTCGTACTCGGGTCGATTTCTTCGGTACATAACAATAATAATCCAACACGAGACTAAAAAATGAATAGGATATAAACAAAAAAAAAAAAACGTTCGTCGGTCGCTTCTTGACGCCGCACACACACACGCATGGAGTGAATGGGTGGTACACACACACGGTCGTTGTCGTTCTAATCTCCCATCGCCGTCGCCCCACCAGCACCGCCATATATATTATATTACCGCGACACGGAGGGATGAAAAAAAAAAAAAGAAAACGTCTAGAGAACATATATAATTCTATAAAATTAGTGGTAACGAGAGGATCATTATTCTCGTCTAGTCGGCGTGGTTTTGGACTAAACGGCGTAAACATACGACACGAAACGGAGTACCACGTGTGTGCCACCGGTGTGGTGTGCAACGTCTATAAATATGGTAAAAAAAAAAAATAATAAAAGTGTACCACACATGGCGATTGCTACCGCTCGCTCTTACCGCGTTTGGCACCAGCTGCTGCTCTCTTTAATTTGGCCCAGAGAAGAACGTACGCGCGCGTTTTGTGTGTTTGGATTATTAACTCACGCAGTCGCGTTTTTTTTTGTACTCAAGTCTGCCCCTCGGCCCTAAAACCGAGCAGACGAAAAACCTAAATCCGACACTACACTCCTCCTCGCTGTAATTTTTTTTTACACCGGGTGGTCAGTTTAAAAGTAAGTACATAAAATCACACGGCGGTTGTATAGTTTTTTTTACCAAGCTCTGAAACGAGAGAAGAAAAAAAAAACCATTGCCGTTTAGACTGCGTTTGGTAGAACAAAAACCCGAAAATAGGTACACACCTCTTACCTACTACAGTGAGTAGTACACAACAGCTCGTGAATAATAACGTAAAAACGGGCGTTACTCAACAGGCGGGAGAAAGTCTAGTTGTCCTTGAAAAAAATATACCTACTGCCTATGACCCTAACCTCCAGGCCGGCGGCGGGTCATTAAAAAAGTCCGCCCCCCCCCCTCCGTCGTTTCTCGGATTGGACGAGGATTTTTTTTTTTTTCCGTCCGTTCCCTTACGAAAAACACTCCTCCCGACAAACAGTATTTACAACGTACGTTTTTCCGACCAGACTCTCGGCGTTCTCACGACCAACGCGTGTGCGTCGTGTGTGTGTGGGAGTAATATATTATTATTATTATGGTTCCATACAGTGTACCCATATTATGTGCGGCGGTACACAATAATATTGTTATAAAAATGTGGGGTAGTCGACCTGTAGGAAGGACAGACAAAGGTACATTATATATCTTGGGCAGAGATGGACCGTGACGTCGGCGGCAGAGCCTCCTCTCCGTTCGACCGTAACACAACAATAATAATTGGTGTGGACAGGATGAAGAGGAGGATGAGGAGGAGGAGGAGGACGGTCGGCCAGGCATCCGTCCGAAACAAAGAACCTCAGTCGACCGTCGTCGTCGTCGTCGTCGTCGCCGCCGCCGCTCCCTACCAATATAAACCATACGCGCGGTCGGCCGGTACATAACGTATATGTCACGTACGCCGTTGATGTGATCACACAGAAAAAAAAAAAAAACACTCCGCGGGTGAGCTAAACGGCCGTACCGACGGTAACAGCGGTTGGCCGCGCGGAGAGGGTATACTATAATAATATGGTGGTCCGAAAGAGAAAAGTAGAAATATCAGTTTTACACCCTTACCCGTATCGAAATTTTTAAGGTTATCGCGTACGACAAAATTCACACGCTTTCGAACGATTTACGTGTGCAAATTTGAATTACAAAAAACTAAATTTTACACCCTCGTAACGAATTTTTGACGTTTTTACCCTGTACGGCGCGGAGCTTCGAATACGAAAAAACAACAATTTTGTACGAAATTTTGGTTTGAAAAAGAAGACGGAAAACGATGATCACGTGCGCTAAGACGGCCGCCTCTGGCAGACAATGACCACGTGCCTCCCGCCCACGTAACCCCCTTCAGAACCGAATAGGGGGGGGTGGGGGGGAGACGGCCCCCTCTACGTCACGCGGTCGCCCGGAATAATGACCTCGGCCGGGTCGCTGGCGCACGCACGGTACACTAACAATATTATCCTGAAGAACGGGGAGAGCAAAACAAAAGCTACACGGCAACGCGACAGCCGTACACGACGATAATTTTTTGTATTCCGAGTACGTATATGAATTAAATTGGGAACGTTTATTTGACACGTTTTAAATGTGAATTTTGTTGATTTAAAATGAAACAAAACGACAGGGTACCCCCTAACCCGAGCGTGGGATATTAGCTTCGAAAAACCGTGGAATTCGATTTATTTGGAAAACAATGCGCACGATCTATTTGTGATGGAAACGCGTGTTCGAAACTCGGCGTTTTATTCCACTTGCAAACAGTTCGTTTTATCAATGCTCGTCGCGTCGCGACAAGACGACGCGCGTTCTCTCCGTCGTCGACCACCATATAGACGTAATAATAATAATTTCGTACTATTAGTTTGATATTATTATTATTATGTCTATGACCGAAACTGGCGAAAATATTAAACGATCCAGCGTAAAAAAAAAATTAGCCTATATTACGGCTAAATAATTATAATAAGCCTATATTACGGCTAAATCGGTGGATATACATAACAGTTTTTTTGCTCCGCGAACAGCACAACCGCTGTCCGGCTTTTTCGGGTACGCTCGTGCCGCGTAAGAGAGTACCACACCAAGCAGAGACGGGCGGGATTAATGACATTTTTAACATTTTTTTCCCGCCACCCCAGACGACGATCGCGTGGAACGTAGGGGTGGCGCACGTATAAAGCAGTTTCGTACGGCCAACGAAAACGTGTAAAATAAAATTTTAACTCGACTAGTGAAGTGGCAAAAAATCAAACTGCGGAGACTCGCGAAATATAACGATAAAAACGAGAAATAATGTCTTCTTACCTTCAACACTGACGAACGAATTGCAACGAATCGATCTTCTCAATTCCATTCTGTAACACACACATACAATTTTTCCACATTAGCTATAATATACTATAATACACTATGTTATTTTTAAACACACCGCGATATGACATTATACTACTATCGACGGATCGTTAATATTATTATTATTTTTAACGTGTACTCCGCGTGTGACACAAGGAAATTCCGTTTGCGCGATAAAAACGTGGGAGACGTAACAGACGTGTGCGTCAATAGCGGCGCGGGTGACTACTTACCACTGTGGTCCGGGTGGTGGTGTACGTGCGCTAACCACGTGATTCCGGCTGATTTTTTCCACGTTTTCGTCGCGGAACGAACACAAGAGGACCACCTTCTACGAGTCGTACAGACGGAGAAAAAACACAAAACGGTGGCAGCGTTCAATACATGTTCGTGAAAATTTTTATTTTTTTTTCAAAAACGCGTAGCAATAACAAAAGGGACGCGCGATCGCCGATTCGTTTCACTCGAGCGGTTAGAGATATATTTTTTTTCTTTCACACACACGCAGTTTAATGAAAAACCTAACGACACGCGTGTTCGAAGCGAGGGGGAGAGAAAAAAAAAACGACGAATAATTTTTTTAAAACAACATCGGTTTATAATGTTATTTTTTTTTTTTTTCTGCGACTAACCGGCTCGCGGACCCAAGGGGCGAATGAACGCACGAGTTGACGGTGTGAGAACCGGCCGATCTACTGAACTGCGTGATCGTCCGCCGCGGCGACGTCGCCGCCGCAGCCCAGGTGGACGGGACCGCGGGCGCGCTCTGGCGGATCACGTTCTCTCGCCGCGCCGAAAAAACATTGTTATTACCATTATCTCCCTCTTTTTCGTCTTCTGGCGCACCGGCGCGGCCACCCCGTCCGTCCGTCCGACCGCCGTCTGCAGCTGCCGCTCTGCGTTCGTGTCGTCGTACGGCCGCCGTTTTTCTATTATTATCGTATATTTTAACACCACGGCTCGGCGGTGGTGGTGGTGGTGGTGGTGGTGGTGGTTCAGCAGCCACATTGGATTTTATCGAAACAATAATATCTCCAGGCGGCAAATTTTAAGGGTCTCAACAATAGACGTAACCTAGGCAATGACAACATTGTAACAACCGAGACGCGAGTGGAAAAAATATCTTCGGATTACGTTGGTGGTGGTGGTGTTTTGATCGTCGTGAAATCCGCAAGGCCGGGGACAAGTCAACAAGTTTTTTTTTACCTCGGTCGAGTTCTAACCGAGTTGATGGTCAATTTGTGAAAAGTTAACGTTGAAAAAAAAATTAACTCGACATAAAATAAGGATAATATTATACGTGTATTTTGTGACTATTTGACTATTTGACTATTTTGTGTCCACCTCGAAGAATAATTGTTTTCGTATTTTATTTCGATATTGTCTTCTATGCCGTGTTTGTCTGCAACCTGCACTTGACCGTTGTTGTGCACGCGCATTTAGAGATTGAAGTTTTTCAATTCAAAATATCGTACTATCGACTTTGACGGTGATTTCGAAAGAAAAAAAAAACGTTCGTTATGAAAATGTCGATGAAAGTCATTGATGCAGTCATTCGAACTTTTGTGTTAATGTGAAAAAAAAAATCAAGTCTAGTCCGTTAGAAAATTAGTACTTTACATTTTAATTTTTATATCTTTAATCATACTAATCGGAGATAGTTTCTTAATTTTCAGATGGGAACTAACCGATTCGGGTTAAACAGACAGTGCTTGATTTGGTAAAAAAAAAATAGTAGGAATTAAATAAAAAGAATTTTTCGTATTGACACTAGACCATTAAGGGTATCAAATTAAAAGCGGTACGCAAAAATATTTTTAAAAAGAGACTCCATCCCCCGCGTACTTCCCACCCCTAGTCGAGCACTGGCTAAACTACTCTGTACAAATTGGAAATTATCATTTAAAACGCGTAGTAGATATATTTTTGTATTGTTGAAGTCCGATAGTAATTAACAATTTAGTATAGTTGTTATTATTCTCCACCATTCAGTGCATATAGATGCAAGTACAAATAAACGCGCATAAGATTATAATATTAACTAAAATAATAATTACACCATTTATTTCTGCCCGTTATCTAGGGTTATAATTTTAGATAATATTTATTGTGTTTGTTTAAAATGAGTATGTAAATATTTGTTGTTTATTTAACATTTTATAACCGTTTGGTGGAAAATATACTATATAGACGCGTGTGCCAAATGTATATCGTCACAAAATAATACGAAAGTCTTTAAATAATAATATACCTAGTACTATACTATTCTCTAGCGCGGCACAAAAATATTTAAATTTTTGTCTTCCATAAACGAAAAAACAAACGATTTACTATTATAGCGAGTGTATGTTCATGTTTGCACAGGTTTTGTAAGAAAAATTCTTGCCGAAATATTACGTGTACACCGACCTTAGTTTGTCAGTACAGACATGTAGAATATACACTTTTACGGTGATGTCTTCTGCAGTGAAGTAAATGTTATTGTAAAATAGTGCGACGGTGAGCAAAAGTTATAATAACGCGATGTATACGAAACTAAAAAAGTAAAAGACAAGCATTATAGTGATTACCAATTGTGTAGACCTACCTCCTATAGAATGTCGGAGTAGCGAGTTCGCTTTGGTCGGGTCGCGCTGCTTCGTATTATACATATTTTTATAACTTGTAAGCAATACACTTATACGAAGATTACGATTCTGAGCGATCTCAGAGAGTCTCTGACACTCAACAAGTTGTACGTTTTTGAGTCGTGTACGCATTTGGTAAGTAATTTTTTGAATATGTTTACAACGATTTAAAACTTAAATGCACTGCGTTGAATCAAAAAAAAAGACCAAAAATTCGACGTGTTATAACTTCACCCGTTCCATAAATGTGCGAATAATGTTCAATACGTTTGAAGGAGTTAGGTATGGCTAATAAAGACGTAATCGTATAATATGTGAAAACGCAATTCAAACAACAGTAATTGCGAAAATCGATTTCCGAAAATTTTCAACCGCATATTGTTGATTTGACAGTATATTTAAGTTTCCAGACACTTATAACGGTATAACTTCGAAAATTTAGAATTCGTAAAAATTAAAAAGTTTCGTAAATCGTTCGTCAGAAATTTTCGAACTTGGTTCCGTTTTAACACGCAAATGCACTTAAACGCCTCCTTAACGTTATACGCGAACATTTCAAGTCACTCGGCCACTCGAGACACCTTTGAAAATTTTGAAATATCAAAGCTTCACTTTTACCCAAAAAAGTGTTAACAAAGAATATTCGTATTTTATGTACGACTATTTCCATTACTTTTGTTTTAAAGATAATACGTCTACTAATTGTATATACTCACATAACTATTATTGTAAATCATTCATTGTTTTTTGAATAAACCGAATTTGTTTTAAAAATTCGTAAAAATATTTTTGTTTCTTGACTTTTACACATTTCGTGAATAAAAAAAATCTTTAATATAATGCAATATGAATAATTGGACTAGTTCCCCTGTGGGGGGGGGGGGGGCAGAATACACCCACGGCAGTCCATGTCGGCCGTAAAATGCGATTAAAATGGACCTAAAAATGGGCAGCAACATTGTTAGTATCAAGTATAGATTTATCTGTACATGAGAATAACATCTCTTAGTATAGTGGGAGATGTCATTGCGACGCAGAAGGCAACGGGAAACCACTGCATTAGTTTTCCCAAACAACAAGCAATGAAGGACAAAAAATATTTGAAGGACGAATAAATGGATACAATAAGGCAGGCATAATACATAGAAGAAATGATTAAACAAGCTGAATGTATTGGCGATGTATAGACATGAAAAGACTGGCTTTTAACAAATGAAGAACCAGATTTGCAACGACAAGGCCTTTAGTAGAGAAAAAGTTAGTTCCCCATTACCTCGCAGCTCTTATATTTACCAACTAGATGACTGCGGAGTCCGGAGAGTTAGGTACAACGGGATAAAAAAAACTCCAATAGCACTCTTACCAATGCGGGAGATGGAAACCGCGAAAACGGTCTTTTAGTTTCCATGAATTTTTGAAAATCCGTTTTTCCGACTCGAAAACGTTGCATCGAAAATATTTTGTTCCGTTTTGGATGTTTTCCCGATGGTTTAGAACCAACACGAGTACGGGGAACAGTTTATGTTCTCAGACGTGTTGTCGTGGAGTCAACAGTTTATTAGTAACCTACACGGCTATAGCAATGCAACGGGCGGGTACAATTTTTTTTTCCTCCGTTTGTTTTTACACGCGATCGTATTATATCAATACAATAAATTTACGCTTATTATTGCAGTTTTAGGTATTTTATAAATATGACTGTATAAACTATTATTATTTCTTTATAAGTCGCAGTTATCGTACATGGCTAAATTATATTATATGCTCATCAGCATGCGAATAAATTATATACAACGGGTGCTAAAATAATAATTTAACGATTAATAAAATAGTACGAATACTATTCTGTAACGCACGTTATACGACAAAAACCGGAAAGAGTATGATATTATTATCTATTTTATTTTTTTTGTGACAAAACAATATTTACGATTCGCTCTGCGGAGGCGAGTCCTCTTTGCGTATATTTTATAGTAATATATATTGTCTAAATACGAACGCGACACGGTAAGTCGTAAAGATTAAAAAAACTTACAATATAGTTGCAGCATAAAATAATTGCAATAAATTAATACAACAAATTTAGTATAATGTACAGCGTACATTGTAATCATCATACGAGTAGCCATAATGTATACCAACAATATTCGTAACAACATTGTTGTAACTAAATAAAACGGCGAATTTAAAACGTTTCTAAATTTAAATTGGTCTTTATTAATATTGCGCTTCGTAAATCAAACAGCTATGTTATAGTCATCGGTCGTATACCTATTTTATATTCACACAAACAAAGCGAATAGGTAGGTCTATAATATAATCAAAAAGGAAATCGACTACAGCAGTACAGTGCTTGAACCGATTCCAGTATACAAGTAATTTAAACCAACAACAATTTTTCGTTTAAAATTAAATTGACTTTTGTTTTTATCTTTATAGTCACCTACAAAAACATATAAGTATACGCGAGTTTTGGAAGTACCTGATTGTATCATATCGACATTGTTTAAAGTTAAAACATTTTATAGACCGTTCATGTTGATTGCACAAAAAAAAATCACCCCACAAGTTTTCATACAATAAAATATCCTTCGAATAATAAAATATCTAAATACGTCGTATAGTTTTTACCGCGCGTTGTTCAATTATGACGTACGTCCTACCTATGTAGGAGACCTGTTATGATAACGTGGATCCGCGGGCAGAAAATCTTGTGAAATCGGAAAATCTGCAAAAGCTAAAACAATGTGTTTTTCCTTTACATTGTTCGGCAGAGTTGATCCTGCTGGAGTGTGCTTCGGAATTAACGTTGTACACGCTTTTCGTCATAACAATATACCTAATATATTGCCGCCGTGATAAATCGTTCTTTTCTGCAGCGTTCCGACTGCGCCGAAAGCCCGAAAGTGTACAATTCGCACAAGCCATTCACAACAAGGCACTATGGCGGTTATAATAATTATTCACCATATTGTTTCAAAAACAGCCTCCGCCACGGCTGTTGCGGCAAAGTAAAGCGAACGACCGGCGAAAATTATAATTATGTAAAAAGAATAACCATTTTTTTTTTTCTGATCTTTTTACGAGAACATTGTGCACCTTTCGTTTAATCAATGCAGCTCGTGATGTACCAGACGCTGTTGTATAAATTAGATAATAACTATTGTTTTATGTACGCGGCGACGGATAAATCGTTTGGAATATATTTTAATGAAATATAAACAATAATAACAATATTGCGGATAATAATATAATAATTGTTATTAAACGTTGTTGTCTTATCGAACAGCGGTTATTATCGTTTTAAAATGCGAGCGTGACGCCATTATGTATACTGTTAACCCGCTCACTGTGTTATAATAATATTACTTATTAGTAATACAGTTTACCACTATTAATTAGTTATTCTCGTTAATGAGAGCGGACGACATAATGTAAAATACTATTAACTAAGTAGTACGTTGAACGTGGATAACATGGTGTATTACAGACTATGGGTAATATGCCTTTATCATAAAACAAAATTCCGCGTTATCGCAAATAATAATAATAATAAAAAAATATAGTCTGAAAGAGTAGCGACCACTCATTGGGTGGGTCACTGGTTTGAGAGTTGCAGCGGTATCACTTAATTGTCTTCGATAATACGATTCTGAGCGTGCTCAGTCGTCTATAGTTGTATATAGGTTATAACCTCTACGTTCTGGTAAATGTTTCGAGAACTTCAAAGTTCTATACTTGGCTCGAAATTTTTCAAATCACTTAAAACTTTCATCATACTTGCGTCTTACCTATTTTAATATCACGTAAACGTTTCAGCTTGTTCCGATCATCGTTTTAGACGTAATGGCAAAAAAAAACCTACATCGACGCGTAAAAAAACACGTTTGCCGTAATCAATGTTTCCCCGAAGTTTCACGACTGTAACTTTTTCAATTTTGAACTTTCAAATCTGAGACCTCCCGCAGTACCACCAGAGCTTATAGATCTTTCGTTAGACGTACTTACTTTAAAATTCGGAGCATTTCTTATACCACTGAAGTCGTTCACAGAAAAGCAAAAAAACATCGTTGTAAAAACAATAAGTTTTTGGCTGCGCTCAGAATCTAAAATAAGATGTCTTACCGATAATCGTGAAAAATAATATTGGCTCAGTACGACGACTTCGGTCAACTTATGGTTACCGTCGTAAACTTTTGGCCCGGCACGCGAACAGCGTTGCGGAGTTATTTTTTAGACGTAATTTAGTATTCAAATTTTTATAAATTATTATGAAATACAATACTTTATCACTTGAATTTCTTTCATTAGTTTGTGCGTCTTTGGTAACAAGGTGCGATTGCACTTCCGTACGCCGTGAGATGCTACTGGCGAAAAAAACGTTCTGGGGTGTTATTGTTTAGGTACCTAACGGTTAAAATTTCAGAAATTGATCGCCCTACGTTATACAAACTATAGTTAGGAGTTGTATTTCATAATCTATAGCAACATCATTTAAATTGCGTTCGTACGACGTGTGTATTATCGGTTTTTTCATAAAAATAACATTTTGTCCAATTTTTAGGTCTTGTTCTCCGCACCGAGACTCGTAACCGCAGCACGCCGCCACTGCACCAGTTTTTTTTTATTTAATTTTTTATTATTTCATAGCGGTACAAATTTAAGTTCGACCCAACGGATCTACCCTATACACACGGTCAAAGTGTGTTATTGTATAAAACACAATTTCGGTAGCTGCTGGTATATTTAGATTACAGCTGTTTGTCACAGTCAAGAGATATTCAAAAACCGACACGGATTAAGAGTGGAGTCAGTTATTACTACCAAAGACCAAAATCTTTATTTTTTCATATTGAACGTTTTTCTTATATTGAGATGAAAAAATTTTTTTGGGGGCCCCTGGTGCTCGGGGTCCCGGTCTCTGAAACCGGTACGACCGGTGGTAGTTGATCATGTCATATACCCTCCATGCAGAGAACGCCGCAGTGTCCGTATACATTAAAAAAAAACAGAAATAATTTGGAAGTATCAGAACGGACGTGTGAATTCGCAGATCGAGAATTTTCGTGCTCGCCCGCACTGCTACACGTTTGGAGATTATATTTTCACGCGTGCGCGGGTCGAACACGTACGAAACCTAATACAGGAAAACACCCCTCTAGCGCACTTTCGCTTCGTATTTTTTTACGACGGACGAACAAAAACAAAAAGGTTTTCTACACCCAACACTCTCGGAGACGTGCGCCTCGAACCACCGACGCACCGGAGGATATCCTACGTATTATCGTTGTGGGTATACTTAATACGAGTAGTGTTACACGCGGAAATACCGGCGTTATAATGTTACACCGTCGGACGATCAGGGCTTCACGCGTACGTAAAGCGTTGTTGTAGTTGTCGTGTTCACCCTCATAATACCACAATATCACGTGGGGGGCGTACAGAAACGGATGATCATACATCGAGTGCAGTCTGTAGGGATACTGTAGGGCGAGAGACGGAATACTGATTATTTTTTTCGATCCTGCAGCGCTGCAGTCGGGGTCTCGTTGTTACAGGGCTGGGTCGCGGAGAGCCAGTAGCGAGGTGTTTCACGCGCGTCGGGAAAACTCGAAAAGCGTCGCGTTGCTTTCGACGCAGTGTCTGCGCCGCGGGGGGAAAAATGAAAAAAACGAACAAAAATGTCCGAGGAACATGGCCGGACGAAAAAACGTGCGAGAGCATTCGTCCGTATTGAACGCGATTTGAAAAAGTCATACTTACGTATTGTGAAATCTGATTGAATCGGGTTTAACGGATTATTATTTTTAGGTGTTCAACGCTTATAAATGTTCGACGTGACACCACCCCTCCCCCCATTGCTTGCCTATCGTAAGCCTGTTTTTGATGCATTCGTCTGCAACGCGAATTTGGAATGGAAGGTACACACTATGAACAACGCATTTCACGTAACCCAAAAAGGGAGAAAAAAATCGTTAGGTCTGGTGGCGTGGTCATCGGCTGCAGCGACGCATATGGCTGGACCGTTGAGTAATGGCAGTCGAAAAAGTCTGCGCGCCGCACGGCAATAATACAGACTCGCAAAAATTCGTTGCTCGGTCGACATTTCGTCGACAACGCTAATCAAACCACTACTCTTGAAACTCTATCGCGGACTCGTCGGCAATCGGTAACACCTCGAAAACCCTCGTTTCGTTCGGCGAAAACTTCGAGAACCTGATTTCCAGCCTACTAAAAATCGGACGGACCGTTTCGGAACGCCCTGTATACTGCGCACCATCCATCCTGCTCGTGGATACCTGCAGCGTTTGTGTATTTTGTGCGCGTCTCCGGTTACGTCTCGCGCCTGCACGTTATGTGCACCTACTGCGGCGGGCGGCGGCGTCCCCGAGTCCTTTGCACAATATGACGTGTACGCGAGTATAATTCCGGTCCTTTGGCGCGCGCAACCGACTCGGAGTTTCGGCCCTGCCGATCGAACCGAATCGACAAACGCAATTCTGCCGTACGCACGATGTTATTAGAAAAGCCACTGTATACGTGTAATTACGAGTTACGAAGACAGTATTAAAATAATACTATATAATAATATTATATTAAACACCGCGAGTGAGATTTGTTTTTTTTCAAGGAAGAACACCGAGCGTCGACGTATTATTTAGATTGTTCGCACGATGATGGCCAATAAACGGAAAACGTTATTCGCGATAAGAAAACGCGCGTTTTCACCACAGAACGTACAGAGCAAAATGTCCGCGAGAAAAACCTTTTATTCTTACATTCAAAGAAACGATGTCGACGTTACGACGAACAAAAGCGTGCAAGTAATTGATGCGCACCGCACTGCAATAGTTGTACGATGAATTATGTTCAAACACTATAGTTCGGAGCGAGGTTTTTTTTTACACCTGTTAAATTATATTCCATTTAAAATCGATGAAATTTACGGTTCGATATTTTCTAAGACGTGTGTTATATATACACACGTTTATTCGACGATTACTTGTTTGCCAATATCATTGTACTGTACAAACAAACTACGGACACGTTTGATCAACATAGAGGAAAACAAAATATACATTTTACACGAAAGAAGTTTAAACAATCGTACCGCGTGTATTAAGGTGCTTAATGCGCGGTTTCTAGAAAATTCAATAATTAAAATTACAATCACTGTAAAAATGTCTTGACGTATTCGTGTACAAATAATATTTATGTGGCACCATAAACACCGAACGTGTATAGTCGAATTGAAAGAAAATGTGCAGAAAAGACAATTATTTTAAATTCCTATTTATTACGGTTGTATACATATACACATTGAAATAAATGTTTTGATTCGTAATGCCTGTTGTGTTTTTTTCCAAGAGATCCCAACTCACAGGCAGAGGTATTACCTGTGAGTGCCTACTTTTCACGTATTAAACAATCGTCGAAGATGCGAGTGTAATAGAATTTAGTTGGCGAATCAAGCACGTGTGTAATTTGACGATCCATACAAGTACCTATCTATAATACGTCGTCAAGTGCACTTCAAGATGATTTTTATGTTATCATTTCCGTTTATTCGAGACTTATTCTTTCCAACAATGTCGTATAATTATGAATATTTACTTATATATATACTTAGAAATCTATCATGCAAATACGTGATGTAGCTTGTTGTTGTCAATTTCCTGTACTACTTCTAAACCGTCGCAAAGCAAATCCTGAGCACGTCCGTCGCGTTCGAAAGTGAAACATTTATTGATTAGAAGGGTTAGAGGCGGGTGTAGTATTTCCGTTGTTATTATCTACCTATCTATAATATAGATTTTTATAAAACAAAATCGATTATGTTTATATCTTGGTGCTTTGGATTAAAAACGCGCGCCTTACATTCTACATGCGAGGTAGATTGACAGAAATCGCATAGCAAGGAATATTATATTGTTTCAAACAAATTGAAAAAAAAAAAGACAAACTTTACTTTATAATCAGCTTGTATATTATAGGTACAAAACTTTTTTAATGCAGAAAAAGCGTAATAACTAGCATTAAAAGTGAACCCGAGTGATTGATCAACAGCTATACACACTAACGTTATATAATGTAACGCTAATGTTAAGAAAGGCTGTCGCGTTTGTAAATGGAGTGACGGCGAACTCGTCCATTCGCAAACTAAGCTCAAATGTTTGAAAAAAAAAAAAAAAATGTGAAAAAAACCGTCTATAAAAAATTAACGGCCCGTTTGTTTGTCAACGTAAATCACATTACGTTATAGACAGCTCACGTTTTTGCGATGCCGACCAGTATACCTATACTAGGTATATTACATCAGTTTTCCTCCGAAATAATTTTTATTGGCTTCTATGTAATAATATTATTATTATTATTATTATGTAAATGCGAGCGCAGATATTTTCACTGCGAAGAATCACGACGGTTCCCTGTATTCCGTAGCTGAACGTCCACGTGGGCGGTCTGACGAATTCATTTCGGACAAACGATACTGGAAACTCGCGAGAATATCGAATTTATACTTCCTCCGTCGTTGTAAATGCTCGCAGTAGAGAATAAAAGATCGGCTATGCGGCTATTCCTACACCGTATTTTACCTAGTATTGTATTATATTTTATACAGAGTATTCAACGGAATCGAAACTAGTACAAAAAAAAAAATGCAAAAAATCGTTTCTTTGAATTGGACTCGAAAAAGACAAAAAAGAAAATTACAAAAATGTATACGCTTATACTAACTATAAGTTGTAACACACGTATTATGGTCGATGAAATTATAATATTATATATTTTGCAATAATTTTACTGGATTAATGTTGAAAAAAACGTCGACTGTACGGGTAAACCATTAGAAATATTACTGTTATATATTTTTAATTAATCAATTGTTACAATTATTACAACAATATATAGTATTGTGATTCGTATCATGTACATAGGTACAGCAGCCGATAGCACATTAATTATTAATCTTACCAATCAACACGCAGAATGCCGTGAGTCATTTTAATAAATAACATTATTACGTTATCTCCTTTAAACTCGAACCCATTTATCTTATCGGAGTGCGCGTAAGTGATTTTACGTAATTGTTTAGCGCCATTCATCTGCAGCCAGAATGTTTGATAAAAGCGTGATTTAATAAAAAAAGAAACATTTGTTTGTCCGTCAGTGTTTTCGTTAATCGATAGACTACAGAGTCTAAACACTGCTGGGAAGAAAAAAGAAAAAAAAGGGTGCTTTTCCAATATTATGTACACCATCAGCAAATAGGAAAATAACGATAGTAATTATTATGTCATTAGTTTCGTCGAATAATATTCGTTTACATTTAAAAATCTAACGTTTCGACGCGTACGGGAAACTTTAGGCTTGAAAACAGTCGGATCGAGTGAAAACACGCAAACCTCAGTTCAACGTTCGAGTAGTTCAAGGTTAGGTTTGGAGAGCGCTTGTCATCCGTCCAAAAAAAATTAAAAAAATACATCTCGTTGTCCATATTACGTACCGTATAAAATAATAGCGTATTGACAACCTGCAAGTAATGCAGTTAACAAAGTTAGGGCCTTAGGGTTTTTTTTTGATTTTACGTCATAAACGCGAGGTTTAAAAAAAAAAAAATTAAAAAATCCTCATTATACTCGTTGTTCATTAATTACGACTAAGATTTGCGGCTTTTGAAGATACCGTGTAATGCTGTCACTATTTTAATTCTACACGCGGAAATTAAGTTTAACAAATTACGATAGACGTGTCGTGTGAAACGTGGAAAAAAATATGTGCAATATTAACTGTAATAATAATAAATGTCATTATATCGAGTATAATTAAGTGTCATTAGGTTATTTGTACGTATGCAAATTACTGAAAACGTAATTAGTTCAAATTTTTTTACCATACATAGTTAACCGGGTTCATTTTTCACTCTAAATTTATATTTAATTTACACGTTGCTATCAAATGTATTTACATTTTTTTTTTTTTTCGATATTTGCTTACCTACATCTGAAAATGATTGTCAATATCTGAAAAAATTGCTGATAAATGATACGGCGTATGAATTGTTTAGTATCATATTATACATAGGTCCGAGCTGGCACTTTTGTAAATATCGTTACAACACGTTTTGTAATTACCTCACTCTTTTTTAACGTTTAATTTACAAAAACTACGGTTCGTCACGAAAATAACGAATTCATGACCGTTTAACTTTTTTTCGTTAGATTGATCCTGAAGGATGGCGTATCGGGATTATTATAGTCTTTCATAACGTGATCGACATCGAACTCCTCATCGAAACTCACGATGGTCGGGAAATCAAATTAAGTGTTCAGTACATAATGTACGTGTCGTTAAGACCATGGGACAGTGAACCTTCTGTTATTATAACATATTTTGTACGTTTTTAGCATAGAATGGAAGTATGAATAAATTTTGCTCCTAATGGTATCTAAAACTCAGGTCGGTCCACCTATATGCGATCGGCAAAAACAAGAAATTCAACATGTTACAGCATCAAGATGTCCGTGTAACGTATACGATCGTTCAACGTTAAAATTCCGTAATAGTGTGTAACATTACGTACCTCATACGCCGGATGATAAATAATACGTATAATAAGATTAGTTTAAGTTAGTTTCAAACAGACTAGTTCGTTTTAAAATCGAAAATGAATAATACTTATGTCTTATTATAACAATACGTGATAATATGTCCTGCACGTATGAACACGACCGCGAGCCCAATCCATATACGACAAATAAAAATACTGTGTCTTATATCCCGTGTTTTTTTTTTTGGTTAAATGGTTTGTTCCAATTATTTAAAAACAATTTTCGTTTATTTTTTAGTCGGTTAATACAGTTTGAAAATAGAAATTTTGCATTTTCAGTTCTTTTATACTATAGTTCAAACGTTGTAGTTGGAAGTCTGTAACTTTAAATACACAATCTATACGTCATGTTTCTTGATTATCGGCCAATTTTCAAAATTAATTTCTTTTTAAATGTTATTATTGGGTTTAAAATTGACTGCGTTGTCGAAAATTGAATTTCAAGATTATTTTTTTTTTTAATAAGTACCTAATGAAATTTCCAAAAAAAAAACTCAATGACAGTATACAGGTATACATTACTATTGTGAATCGTAATAATTTTGCAGAAATAACGCGTATAAACGCGCTCTGGCGGAATTCGATAGTAACTTTATCGGATACTTGTCTTCCTTAAAAAACTCGGATATTGTATTATATACTGTTTTATCGTATACAATCTGCGCAATACCACACTGTATAATGCCTATATTACTATATTCTGTTGATACGTGATAGTTGATGCGCCCATTAATTGTACGTCGTTATTATTTTATGTCACACGTTCAGCTACACGCGCTCAACGCGTCTTATTCGTTGAAAATCGCTTCATATGCCTACGATATTATATAAATCGTGGTAAAAGTCGTGTGTCTTACAAAAAAAAAAAAAAACCGAGCCATACCGTGTGCAACGCGATACCGCGGAACCACGCAGTGCGATTAATGTCATGCGTGCACCTCGTGTGTTTGGTATATCGATTCGGTTATTTTATTTTTGAAAAATGTCCGAAATATAAATCAGTCTGACGTACAAAATACGTTTGCATTGCGTACGTATTTATACTGGGCGCGGTGCGATGCTGGTCGCGCGGATGTTGAGCGGAGCGATAGTTTTTGAGAAATTCTGAATTTCGGGCTCGGTTCGTCGTTTGCCTGCGGAGCCTCCGGGCAATCGGAGCGCAGTTCCATTTTGATTGTTGACGTAATATACGCACGTGCTGCTCATCAGTTTCCACGGAAACCGATCGCCGTTGGTTTTTCGGCGATTACCTCCGCGGTAGGTCCGAATTTGGATTTCATTTTTTTCGAGCCACCAGACGGCCTTCGCGCGCGTGCGAAACTCGACGATTATTTCAGACCTTTCAGAACGTTTTCTCTCGATGTCCATTTTTCGTTCGGTGATCAACTGCTACGCGGCTCATCCGCCGTTCACTAGATTCACGCATTCCCGTGTGGATACGTGCTACACAGTTGTACCAAATCTGAACCGGTCGAGTCGTTTAGTAAGAGTATACGACCATTGCTCAACCATACTCAGCACTTAATAATATTATATCACGTGTGTATTATACATGTTATTTACGCAAACTGGAATTGAATCGCGTAGATCGATTAGCGTGTCAAAGTTTTTTCTCCTTTTTTTTCGCCCCAAGTTTATGGACATTACGATTTGTAACACTACCTGTCTTGTTACGTCCGCAGCTCCGTTCTGTCGGATTAACGGCGAAAAAAAACAAACGAAACGATCTGCAGGTACCAACGCGGGGCCCGACAGAGAGTGGATTTCGTTTTCGATCGCGGCTGGAGGTTATTGCGACGACTGCGTTACGAGTCGTTATTGTTATAGTCGTGTTATATAATGGCGGCGCAGACACGTCGGCGCAGACACGTCGGAAGACGAACGTGCAAAGTGTCCGGCGAAATAAATCGTTCGGAAACAAAAATTAATAACAGTCCGTCGGTTTTCCGAGTCGTACGTACGCCCACGGAGGTCATCGCGCGAGCCACTTGCAACGCGCCGCAGGCGGATCTCTGTACACACGCGTATTTATTTACGGCATGCACTCAATATCGCCACTCGCGTAAAACAAAATAATCCGACAAATCGTTTTAGTGCGTATAAATTATAATCTAAACACACATTACACCGCGGCCTGCAAGTATGCACCGCAAGGCAGATCAAGTGCGACTCCATTATACCTGCAACGGCGGTCCAATGACGGTTGCACGTAACAAGTATAAACGACGACCAATGCAGCGCACTTTACGCGAGTTGACCCGACGGATTTGCGACTTTGCGCAAGCCGTTTTCGTTATTTCTACGCGTGCACAGTATTATCCCGACACGTTTTCGGCGCAGTCTGCTCAGCAGCTTTGCGGTTAACCGGCAAGTGTCGAAATAAGATTCGCCCAAAACGTGTACTATTTATACGTACCTATCTCGGTCGGTTAGGTTAGGATGTATACTGCATCCTCCTCCTACACGTCCACCAAGACGGGTAGTTATAGTATCGGGGGATCGACGGGTGGCTTCATCGGTAAGGGTGAGGAGGACCGGGAGCGGCGCTTATTTCACTATAACCGTGTGATTTACGTGTTTTTTCTCGGGCGTACCACTCTGCAGCGGTTTGTCCAGCAACACAGAAGGACACCGCGCATCTGCTGCCGGCGAGACGTCGTTCTCACGTCCCTCTGACCCGTATCCGCCCGTATCGTGCGTGCGAAACACGACGCATAATAATAATAATATCGGATTACGTCCGCGCTATTGTGCAAACGCGACTCTGCGGCACTCGGCGCTGCAGAAGACTGTTGTTGTGGTCGTCTCAGGGCAGCACACACCCCTCCTGCGCGGGAAGACGGCCGGCACTCGACCCTCTGGGCCCTTTTACGCGCGGGGCGGAGGGTTCTCTGAGAGGGCTGCACCGTCCTAACCCGCGGCGTTTCTTCGATACGACACGATATTTTTACGCAGGCTTTTTTGTACGCGGCCGCGTTTCCACGTGTATAGCCCGCCGAAGAAAACCAGTTTGCCGGCCTCCCTGCGCACCCGCCCCCGCACGCCGCCGACGTCCGCGGCCCGTTTAAAAGATCGTACGTATTTTTTTTCTCTCATTTATACGCACACGCGCGCAGGCCTGCAGACGAGCGAGTCTATTTATACGCGTAGGGTATATATATACGTACATAACGCACGCGGCTGCGACGTAAAAAAACAGTAGGTATATACTACGTGTATAATATACGGACGATGTGGAACAAAGGATGTTTTTTACGCATATACAGAGTATAGGTGCCTCGGGTTCAAAGCCCGCGGACGACGATCTGTATGTGCTCGTGAGTGTTATACATGCGTGTGTGCGCGCGCGCTGTTACGTGCGCGGTTGGCCTCATGACGCCCCCACCGATGCGATGCGCCAGCTCTATATACGCTGTAAAATCAAACTGGTTTCTCGGTGGAGGAGTACGCGAGTTCAATAGGTAGTATATATGGTGGGCGAAGGGTGCCTGCGGTACGAGTGCTCGTGATTTATAAAACACGGAAAGACGACGTCGCGCGGTCGGACTTGCGGAGGAGACGTACGTACGGGTCCGTTAACTATATGTTTGTACACATCACTTTGAAATGTACGGCACAGGGGTGTCCAACCTCTTGCGAAGAAGACTGGGCCGCATCGCGTAGGCAGAAGTTGTTGCACGCTCTTTTTTTTTTTAATACGTTCAAATTTAACGATTAAATTACACATTCCGTAATACAACGACACATTTTTTTTTTTTTTATAATCTTACAATGCCGCGAACAATAAGCAGATTATTCGACGTATTATGATTTTACATTCTTAAGATAAATTTGTTCCCGTAATATTAAGCACACACAATCAATTCGTGGTTTTTGAATTGAAGTAAAAATCTACCGCGGGTCGGACACCCCTGTATAGCGCTTGTAGACAGGCACCCACGTACGCGCAATGTCCTATTACACTTATGGGCGTTTTCGACGTTCGCCGAGATTGGAATCTCGAGCATTTTCGAGGTGCTATATCCTGCGAATGAAATTTCAATGATGATTTTTCGTCAGATACAAAGAGATCTGTGAGTAATATCGAGACGCAAATCTTTTTCCATACACTCGCGTACGGATGAACTTCATTCGAGTTCATTACGGTCGAGATCGAAGCTGTTGACCATTCGCGTCCGGCAACACTGGCCGCCATGCGTATGTGCATTGTCTATACTATTTTCCCCTTATTATTCGTGTCTGCGTGTACAGCGGATATTTTATTGTTGTTTAAAAACAAACGACGTGTTCACGTGATAGTAATGCGTCGCAGTATACACATAT
>CM029359.1:27880846-27935371 GCA_017140985.1 Hormaphis cornu
ATTTACGATCGGTATTTTTCGGCCACGTTCGGTACCAAATCGATTGCAAGAATAAATCGCGATAAATTGAAAATTTTTAAAATATTGTTGACCCGGAGACAATTGTTTACAAATTTTTTTTTTCTTAATCATGTCCGAGTGGATCTTGTGGAACCCTCCTGCCGCGCAAATTCGCCACCGGTTCAAATTTCTGGTTGCGAACGCGTCAAACACGACAAACCGTTTTTCGTTTAACCGACTGCAGACACTGCAGCACGGTAAGACGAGGAAAATCATAATAATTTTACTCCGGTCGGTACGATCGAAAAACCGATTGGATAGGTTTTTAACTGTATTATTATAGTACAACGAGGCGCGTAGTTATTGACGTTTACCGCAATATTATGATTTTTATTTTTGCCCCACTCGGAATGTTTGAGTCCTCGAAAACGGCTGTTTTTTTTATTTTGCGTAAATCAGCCATTATTGACCCGCGAGGTTGCGTACACAACTATAATATATTGATTTCGGTCTGTTTGTGTGTTTTTGTATCGCGTTTTTCAAGAATAAATAATAATAATTGAAACGCAACTGCTGCAGCGAACGGCCGTCAATGTTTGCACAAATCACGTACGACACCGAGCGACCTTTTACAAGTACAATATTGTATTCCGCGGGTTTGTCAACACTCAACAACCCCTTTTACCGGGCGTGCGTGTTGTGTGCAGGCGTTCCACGGGGACAACACTTAGATGTACAACATAATATACAATAAAATACTGCCTATCATACGAGTATAAAACGAAATGGTTTTTTTTTTAGACTAATCAGGGGTGTCATTTAGGCAGGGCGTCTTTCGCAGAGGATCCAATCTTTCCCCCCGTACTACATTTTAATATTGACCGGACTAGTAGAGTTTGCAGCCCTTGTCAATTATGATGAATCACGAACACAATCCGCTTTTGGTTACCTTTTTACATTACGAATGTATCGACAACAAAGGTAATTATGTGCTCTTTTAGTATATCCGTAGTATACGTATCTCTAAGTATGAGTGTTATTTCTACGAACGAAACAATAATATAGCTGGTATCCAACGTAAATCATTCGCAAACTCTAGTGGCGCAACTAGGGCTTAAAGTTTCGGGGACGATATGATGAAAGTGAAACGATATTTTTTTTTTGAATGGGAGGATGTTTAAAGATTCGTAGCCCTCACGGGGACGTGAGCCCCCTAAAACAGCGCAAATCCACGCTCTGCGGCCGGCTAAAAAAAATTAGTTGACCACAAACGTCGAACGTCCGCGCCGCAATTTAAAATCTGAAACGGTGCCCCTGAGACTAACGCGCAGGTAAAGGTAACGCGAGTAAACAAATTATATTGAAATTATACAAAAATTGAGTAACAGAAAAAAAGAACAAAATATAATATATTTAAAAAAAAAAAACGCACATTTTAGAATTCGAATTTGTTTTAGAATTAATTTCGCCGGTATGTAGCTACGAAATGGAAAATTGTTTTTCAAATAAAAACGCGATCACCTGCAGATTTGTTCTTCAAGTATGTTTATAAAAATATCAATATTGCTTGCGACCTGTGCCATTAACAGTATATCATACGAGTAATATCACACATACGCGTTAGTATTGGAAAGCAAATACCGATTTATTTTGTCTCTACAAACATAATACAGCACTTAGCAGTGTTGATCAATTAGATTAGAAAGCGATACCGCGCTGGCACCAAATATTAATTTAATAATTAAACGCATAACAATAATTAAACGCGTACAAATATGCAAATTGTGTACATTTAATAAAAAACAATAATAAGTATACAAAATAAGGATTTCTACGAACGCGTTTGATCTGACGCAAATCTTCAACTATGTACAGACTGTACAACCAACAAGCACGGATTTTCAGCGGTCATTTTTATACACCGTTGTAATATTATTTAATCAATAATTTTATAGATTCTGAGCGCAGCAGTGAATGTTTTTACCTTTCCGAGACACATTTATAGACTCGCATTCGGTCGATGCTTTTTTTTTTTAGAAATGTTGATTATTTTACGACTAAAAAATGTACGTTTTATTATTTTTTTGATCATACATAATACGGCGCGGTTCTAAAATTAACACGGTGTCGTAATCTATACGTCTAGACTCTATCTATACGACGCTGCGGACATATTGTTCAATATGTATTACGAATCGCTCTGCTGGAGAGGTTATAATATACGCATTATTTTTATTTACATAAATCGTTTTGTTTCCTGGGACTCTCAAACGATTCATGTAAATATTCCAATCAACGTATAACCATTAGCATGACACGACTACCGGTAATTTAATATTACATTGGCGTCCACAATTTGTCTGTGTTGTACGCCGTATATACGGCAAAAAATAGGTATCTATATACGCATTACACATTATAAACCTGCCTATAAATTATTGTATTATGGACAAGTATAACCGACCGCGGGCTGCGGGATTTCGTATGAACCATGCATTTAGTTTCATGTTGGTTTGTCACAAAATAATAATCACTGCATAATGTATATATAATATATTAATCGCTGTGCGTTTAGTTTCGTACATATACGTTGTGAAACGGGTAATTGAATTTCTATCGAAAACGCACTGCATACACGACGTAATTGGAAAATAATAACAAATTTTGTTACAAAGATTCGTCGAATATAACCTGTACATAATATAACCACTGCTGTGAACTAAAATGTTAAAAAAATATTTCGTATGCAGGCTATTTGTTTAAATCGATTCCTTGAACGTACCTACCTATACACCGGTAATTAGTATCTACATATTATCCTTAATTTGATGTCACGAAACTTCATGTCCAACAAACGTTCAAGACCGTTGAAGCGATCGTGTTATGTATATTGTTTTCGTTTTGTAAACATGTCTCGGAAAAATCGTTCGTCTAATTATTGATTCTGAAAACTTAAAAATAATACGAATGTTTATGATTTGTATTTTCTAGTCTAACAGTTTATTAATTAATATTTTTCTTACGCACGCGAAATATACGAATAAACTCTTATGACTGCGGCACGTATAGCTGTTAACACGCAGAGTATACAAAACGAACAGAAATAAAATAAACAAGGACGTATTTTATGTTTAGAGTCTGCAGCATTATACTTTATCGTTTGAACAAAGTTAATGGTCCTATATTAAAAATGAATTACGTGTCTATAATATACGCGACTAGTATAATAGACTGAATAGTCAAAAAATAAATAAATAAATAACAGTTTTGATTTTGACGAAAATTATTATTAAGATTTAATAATTTTTCAACATGACTTCCTCGAACGATTCAGAGAGACAACGAGTATTACATGTTCCAGCTGAATGGCTAAATATTCTGCGTCTTTTAGCCGCGTTTGCGCGACGTGATTCGATTTTAAACAACTGTCTGTTGTGTAATACACGCGACGTTTGTAAATCGTGTTCAGACGTAAACTGCACATTCGAAAGTAGGTAGGTACATCGAAACCATAAAATAAAACATAGTGTGTAGAGTTGTCAAGATGTCCAAAAAAAAAAAAAAGAGTATAAATAAATAATGTAATATTATGTAATACAATTTCGAAAAACGTACAATATACTCTTTGGTTCTTTTGTTTTTCAACGGATAACCTATTGTACATTGTAATATATATTACACACACACAGCTGTACACGACGACAGTGAGTATTGTAAATGAAGCAAACGTCGAATTGGCCGACGGATCCGTTTTATATTCCCCGGGATCCGACTGTCACTGGAAAACCATAAATTTTCGCGCGAAAACTTAGCGTTCTTTTTTTTGTTTTTTATACTTTTTGGCCGTTTGATCTATTACTCGTACATAGGGACGTGAATTCCGTTCTCGACAACAACTTGACTATTCGACATTCAGTAAATATCCAACGCAAAATCGTTCGCTACTTTTACTTTTTTTGTCTTCACGCATTTTCATAGAGGCAATCGCGTTTAAAGACGAATGGTTCGGCTCGAAAAAAAAAAAAAAATAAAAGATAAAAAAAAAACGGATTCAAAAAGCGAAAGCGAGTTCTCCCGTCAACGGGACAGACCGTAATATGTACTGTAGTGCAGAACGCTACATTATAAGTACTACTGTAATACGTAATATGAGTCGCGAGAACGCAACTGGCTGTGTATCGATCGATTGAAGTGTACGGACTTTATGAAAACGATGCGATTTCCGTGGATGTAGGAAGAAAAACGAACGTGATGTCCAGGTGGTGTGTATAATGAAACTGTTTTTAATAAGTCTTTACCCCCCTCGATTTCCGTAAAAGTTCTATGCGGAGGTTTCGTGATTTTTGGAGAAATTTTTGCTAAATTTTCACCGAAATATAATAATGAGTAATAAAAAAGAAAATGAAAAATTGAAAAAACTGTTGTGTTTAAAGAACTGTGCAGTTGCACCGTGTGCGATTTACCCGAATTACAAATGATTTTATTTACTATACCCACTGTATTCAAATCAACTTAAAAATGTCTTTGTGTTTAAACTTTAATTAGTTTAGGACGATGATAGATAGAACAATGTAGGTTCATACATAGAAAGTGCTCACGAAATCTTTATTATAATTAACTAATTTTAAACCCTGCGAATCGGGGAACGTATAGATTTTACAATAAATTTTTTTTCGCCTTTTTGTACTAAATAATTCTTCTAACAATAGAATTGATGTAATCTTTTTGTATGATACCTCAGAGAGAGGTATTTAGCCCGAGATGGTACCTATCGTTTGAAAACTTGTTTGTTTTTTAAGTTACGAACTATATGAAACAAAAACGCTTTGGCTGTTTGAATTTATAAATGTATACAGATTTAAATGTATATATATATTTTTGACGTATTTTACGGACGTGTGGTGTGGGCCCTTTTGTGGTGGTGTACACGTAAACCCGGCCCTGACGCCACCACTGCAGGCAATGGCGACAATACCGAAAAATCAAAACGAACGTCTTCTCTCTACTCAAGTCCCTTTTTCGAAGCGACAAACACGCGTAAATAAAAATACGCGTTCAGCTGGGAATATTGTGCGCTCGTGATGGACGACAGCAGTGATAATGATGGTGACACGGTATTACATTATACTACTATCGTTAGTAAACCATTACATACAGAATTTATAATACGGAATATCGTACGTGACGTGATGAAATCATGTTCGGCGGAATATTATACAATTATTATTATGTATTATTAAAAGAGGTGCGGGACGGACGACGAACAAACACGTCGTACAATCTAACACAGCGGTTCCCAACCTTTTTGAGACTGATTTACCCGTAAATCGGATGTTAGATATCAACAAACATCCTTTTCCACCGAAAAAAAAAAAAAAAAATACATAAATTTTATGTTTATTTTAATTTTTTGAACAAAAGAGTTTTTGTTATATTGCAATTATACATTGTTACAGTATATATAAGAATCGTAGTACGCGTGACTGATGCAGAGTTAGCGATTTTACAATAGGTATAAAGACCACACACAATGATAGAAGAAATTGGTTTGGTCTTTACCCCACGAAAGGCCGTATTTTACTCTTTTGGGGGTAATTGCCCCCAGGTTGGGAACCGCCGGTCTGTAATAATTATACTATAAAAAACGATTGCGACCATCTCTGTCATACGTTCGTTTATGATGCTTTCACCAACGGCGACCAAAAATGTATCCACCTGAAACGTTGATTTTCATCTACAAGCACTTATTTATACAAGGTATGGTAAAATACAGCGTCATTCGTTTTAGCCCAAGATAATTGAGTTAACAAAATAATTATATTAACCCGGTTAAAAGTCGATGCAAATTTCGAGTCGATCAGTTTAGTTTTCACGTCACAACGAATTAATTTAATAATTTTATAAGTTAATTAGCCGAGGAAAAAGCAAAATTAATTCAATTTTTTATCTTTTCTACCGGTACAACGGGTACATTGTTTGTCGCCCGTATCTGAAAAATATTCAAAAGATTTAAAAATAAGTCGCGTTTCTATTAGTTATTTTATTTGATAGTGCAACTTGCAAGAGGATGCAAGTTAAAGCTATAAACGGTGTGTTTAGTTATAAAGTCGAAATTAATTTAACGTTTAATTTTTTAACTCGTTTATGCTCAGCATCGCTCATACCTGTATGCATATTTTTTACAACTATACGATTTTCAGTATCAAACTTCGGGGTAATATCGTATGAATCTTATTTTTTTCTACTTTACCACAGTTTTGAACTAACAGGCACTCCATTAGTTATGTATAATTCATACTCATCTCATCAGGTTTTCGCGTGATTCGCATTGCGGCACTTTCATACAAACCGTTATTGTAATAATAATGTTATTGTAAGATGTTACGTGTTACGTACATAATGTAATATACACCCGTGTAAGCGTGAAAAATTCTGTTACAGGTCTCCATGCGGTCTTAGGGTTTTTTTGGCTATCAATACGATTAGTTTTGTAAAGAACGTACGAAACTTTTAAAATGGTTAAAATATCGTTACGATGCTACAATAATAGTATAGTGACTGTGTTGGTCGAGTTAAATTAAAAAAAATATATATAAATTAACATCCCGAGTCATAGTGTTTAACGATGCGTTTTCATACATCAGTCGTAAGCAGGTATGATAAAATTACGATTTCCAGTTGAATCGCGTCGGTTTTTTTTTAGTAATATTTTGTACCTTTCCGCTACCAAGGCGCAGCCCAAAGGATTTTTACGGTCGTTGGACTTTTAATACTTTTCTGTTTGTTTTAATACATTCGTGCCGTTAAAATGACCTCCAATACACACGTACATAGATTATAAGTTATGACCTACATTGTGTAGTGCGCGTTATTCCGGGTACAAATGATAGCGGCGAAATAACGATAATAAGCCCCGGCGGATGTCCTCTCCGGTCACAAAGGATTTTGTAGGTACCAACACATACGCGGGCTGATAAAAACCTTGTCGTGCACTGCGATAAGAGGCGAAAAAAAATAGAATAACTTCCGAGAAGCCCGGCCCGGTCGTTGACACTCTCGCGCAGTCCCTTGCCCGTTTTTGTTTTGAGTCCTCCACACACCCCCGGGCGGAGAGAACGAAAATTCGGGTGATTCGTGCAGACGTACAGGGGAAGAAGGCCGCGCGGGGGTGAGGTGCGCAGTGCAGGCCGGCGGCGATACACCCCCCGTGCGAACATAACGCCGTTATCCGGATAAGACGATTACTTCATCAGCTGCTGCTGGATACGTTAATAGATAACAAACATGTTTTTATCCGAATAAAAAACGGATAATTTTATATTTTAAATGTAAAATCACCGGCACGAATTTCCGATTTTTTTTTGTTCTAGACGATATACAGTACCACCAGTGGAAATTCGTACGTCATGGATCGTTATGTACGTAATAAACCTATGGACTGCGCGCGGTATCCAACCATATATTTCACCTACTGATGATTGTCGCCGACGTAAGAGCAGTATGCAGGATGAAATGCATTTTGTACATTTTTTTAATAAGATTTATGCTTATCGATTTATGCTCATTCTCACGGAACGATCAAATCAAATCGTTTCTTTATCGCTCTACGTTCGGCGACTCGATCCCCGTATCCAAGCGCAGTCGGCACGTGATGCCAACGATTATAACACGTACATACGCGATGCACAGTAGCGTTTTAATTATAATTTAAAAAATATCCCTACAGGATGACCGTTGTTTTGTCATCTTGCCAAAACTGCCCGGTACCGAACGGGCATTTAATATTATTGTTGTTTTTTTTTTTCATTCACTCACCTTGACTCATCAAAAGGAAACGGTGCGCGACGCCGCGAAATCGACCGCGGGGAACTGTTGTTGGGCTGTAGCTGTAAGTTTGTCCCGACAATCTGCAGCGATAGCCGCGGCGCGTTGAGTGACGGACGGACGGACGGGGGGACGACGACGACGACGACTTTACGAAAATATATTAATTTACGAGTCTTTATAAATAACAACAGCTACCGTGCGATAGATATAACACGTAGAAAAAATAAAATAACCGATACGTCGATAAACCTTTTTTTTTTAATATAATAAATTCGTACGGGGATCACGAGGGGCGACTAGAATCGGTTGTACAGCGTTACGATGATAATAATCGTGTACAGTAACGCGGAGTAGTAAAATAATATTACTAATTTTTTTTTTTCTGCACAAAAAAAAAGTAAAAATTACAAAGACGGAAAAAAACGCACTAATATAGTCTGTATTATCGTAAATTTTTACTTTTTCGTTGAGCGTCAACGACGATCCCTGCGACAACGACAGTACTTATTGTTGTCTACACGCGTGTACAAAGTTCAAAGTTTGTGATGCGCTGTGCGTTCGACGAGCGTGGGGAACGGACTAAATCGGCGTGAGCGCGCACGACGACGACTACTACTACTCCGCTTTGTCGGCGGCGGCGGCGGCGTTGTTTCATTCGACGCGCGCGGGATCCCTGCTGCTCCCCTTTTGCGCACCGTTGTATAATATAAAAAATATGTGCTGGGGGAACGGTCCGGCGGTGTCACCCCCGTCCCTGCGGAGGGTCGTCGCGGCGGCGGACCTCGCGCGGGCGGGGGAACGATATCGCGCGCGCCCGCGATTTCGTGGATCCCCCGGGTTCGCCGGCCGCCCCCTCCCTGCAGATCGTCCCTTCGCGCGCGACCCGGCGCGGACGGCGGCGAACGGGTGCGAGCGATCGCGCGCGCGATTGACAGGGACCGCGCGCGCGGCGCGAGAGAAGCGCGCGGCGGCGGCGGCGGCGGGGGTGAAAGCCGCCGCCGCCAAAGCAGGGACGCGGTCGATACGTAGGAAACCGCGTATATACCCTTCGCGCCGCCGCCCGGTCAACGCGCGCGCCGCTCGCCACCCCCCCCGCCCCGCCGATCCCTCCACAGGGGTCGCAACCCTTCCGTCCCCCGCGTGTCCGGTGACGGTTATTTTTCCGTGCGGCGTGTTTTGTATACACACGCTGTTGCTGCGACGTATATTTCCGAGTACTGCGTTTACGGGTATAGTTTTGCGCGATTTTTTTTTTTTTTTTAACTATACGCAGCCGACTTAACACTACTTTTGATAACATTTTTCGTACGTGGGGATGGGGGGCGGGGGGGCACTGCAGGGCTGCGTCCCATCGGCCCTGTTAAGAACTCGCCGGTTGTATAATTTTCAGCTTCAGTTCCGGTCATTTGACACGGAGTGAACATTTCGGGTCGGTTACGTCAATCTCGTGACGAGAGTTTTTAACACGTTAAACGTCGAGTAATGTTTTTTTTTTAACTTTAAATTTATCCACGACACCTAATCGACTATTGTTGTTTCGTTTAAGGAAAGGTGTCGGTAAAAAGAACAAATAAATGTACAAAAGACGTTTTTTGAATAGGCACAAAAATACCATGGGTATAAAACGGCCGTGCGAATTCATACTTCAGTTAATTTATTCGTGTTAGTCGACTTTTAATTAAACACGTTTTAAGAATGAAAAAATTTTAACTCTCGCGTTAACTTTTCTCTTTTTCAACTCTCTCAACTGAACGTATTATGACACTCAGCTACGAAATTATAACGTCGTGCAAAATGATCGATGTCGTTTAACTCCGAATAGACAGCTGCCGAAGAGCCACAATAGTGTGATATTGTTATTTTTATTTTTTTAAATATTCCATTAATATAATCAAACAATTTAATAATGATATAACTTTACAATCTTTACAGCAAGAATTGCAAGATTTTGCTATAAAATGGGAAACATTGAGTCAAAGTTTAACAGAAGAATATTGTAACACTAAATATACAGGTAGTTCCTATATTGGAAATAACTATGATAAAGAAGATAATGAAAACTCTGGTTTGATATATGAAACAATATTAGACGACATACCGCAAAAGAGTTCTTGTTGTAAATCATCTGATAAAAAAAAAAAGTGTCACGTTTGTTGTTTTTTTTTTTTGTATTGGTTCGCTATAATCTGTATATACTAATGCATATCCAGGACTTTATTTGGCTTACAAACTATTGTTAACTTTATCAGTAAGCCAAGTGTCACGTGAACGTACCTTTTCTAAATTAAAACATTTGAAAACATCAATTCGTAGTACTTTAAGTCAACAGATCTTGAAACACTCGTGTTAATGAGTATGGAAAAAGACATTCTAATGGATCTCGATAGTAATGATATAATAAACACAATTTCAACCAAGAGTGATCTCCTTAAACAAGTGATTCGATATTGAACAGTATTCATTGTTAATTATTAGTAGTTCTAAAAATTCTGACTTATTATTAACATGTTATGTAAATGTAGATTTATAAATACAGGATCTAAACTTTTGACTATTTTATTTAATATTGATTGATGATTACGTTTATATAAATTATAAGTATAAAAATGTGTTATATTATAAAAAATACATGCGTGGTAAAAATGTATTTTATTTATTTAATTTCATTGGGCCCTTTCCGTACATTTCCCGGTAACATTAATTTACCCTATCCGCCCCTGTAAAAAACCCACTCCATAACAATATATAATATAGATATTAGAGACATCGGTCGAGGCGTCCTCGCAAAACAATCAACAAGTGATGCTAAAAGAGAGAAAAAAAAAATATAAAAATAATGAAACTATATACTTTTGACGTATACGACGACCGTTTTAGCTGAAAATTGATCTCTGCAGCTCGCACTCAGCACCACAAACGAATAGCGGTTTTCCGCGAGATTTAGATGCAAAAATGTTTCCCATTATCATTTTATAGTCGAGTATGTTTGAACGTCGTACATATTTATGGCAAAAAAAAAAAAAATGTAAAAAAAATGAACGTTTCATAAACCTTGACTGTACGTGTATTCCAATTTGCAAGTTTAAGTATATATATATACACATACATACATACACCTACTTATAGTTTCGGCACACAAGGTTCACTTTAAAACGTTGTTTCTTATGCATTTTATAATATATAATGTACGCTTTTCAAAAGAGTAAAGAAAGAAGATGAATTCAATAGAATATTGTTGGCGTAGCATTCAGTTTGAATCAAGTATTACTAACCGCGTGAAAAAAAAAAATAGTATAGATCAACTTGAAATTGAATTAAAATAAAAACACTGCAGAGAGACGCATGTAGGTGGAACGAGTTATAACTGAAAACGTCAATATTAATTTGAATGATTTTTGTTGAAAGTTGTTGCGAGAAAAAAATATAACGATGAATGAGAGAAAACAAATGTATATTTTATCAACTACCGACATTTTTTAAGAGCGTTTAGAAAAAAAAATGTTTTAAAGCTTGTGTAAAAGTGTAAAGGGAAAATTAATACGAAAATTACATGTTTTACGTACCTTTTCAGTCACAAATAAAACATTTTAACGGTATAATTTAAAATTATTATCTTTGTTTCTGATAATCGTAAAACAAAGCGACCAACACCGTCGTAACATGCGTCTCGACGACTTTTATTTAATTGTCAACAAATATTTTCGTAGCCGCTTGTTATATTTCAGACGGAAAGTTGAAAAAACGAAATAACTTTTTGTCGCACAATCGTCTTAATTCCGAAATTCTAAACATTAGGACAAAAACAAAAATACATACGTAACGATTATTGTATAATTCAATATACTATAGCTAATGAACGGTACGTTTAGCATAATCTATAAACGACGTATAGAAAAATAATTGGTAATTTAAAGTTAAATTCTCAACTTGCCTTTTCCAATCCTTTTTATTTTTCTTAATGGGACTCGGAGATTTTCAGGTTTTTCAATTCAGCGTTTGCTGCACATCATGTCTACATTGATACGATAAAAAAATAAAAAAAATCCACCGTTTCAGTATAAATTTGTAGTTTGCATACATTTTAGTGTACACATATTTATAAGAAAAAGATTGAAACGTTTAAAAAAAATCTATAAAAAGCGTATTTTCACGCAACAATGTGTCCTATCCATTCGATTAACGCGTACTCAGTTTTAGTGTCCGTGTTGGCTTCTTACTAAGCTCGCCGCTTGCGTGAGAGCTGTTGCATATAAATATATTGAACAAAAAGACAGCAGGTGGTCGCCGAAAGGCGAAAATGGCTAGACAAATAATTGGTATAACAACCAACTACTGTGGTGTTATCATAAGCTCGTTAATATAGTTCATTGTTTCATTTTCACCATTTTCGCGTGAAATTAACATCAGTCCAAACGTGTTTGAAAAAAAAACGTAGGGACATAAAACAGTATGGAAATGTAATCAAACTCAAGTGGCGCCACTTCAGATTTTAAATAGGAGTGGCAAAAACATTTGGTGCAGGTAAATTAATTTTTTCAACCGGGCCACTTAACACGAGTTTGTTAAGTTGGCGGCTCAAATTCTCCAAATCTATTAATACTCTTCAAATTAAAAAAAAAAAATGTTCTATTCTCTTATATTTTCGGCTTTAATCTCTCCCCAAACTTATAACCATACATAGTTGCGGCGCCACTATACGTCTTCGGGTAGAACGATTGTCCCGTCAATCGTCACGTTGCCAAATACCATACAAGAGTTTGGTTTTCGGCCTCAAAATTATTATTTGATCTGAAGCGTTTTGTGATGTTTTGATTATTTTCCGAAAACGACAAAAATGGCGATATCGCCGAATCCAGCGTCGGACATATATTGATTTAGTTTTTTGGCCAGTACATCCAAAACAGAAAAAGCTGAAACTTTTACATAATATCCAAATAGACACGGTATTACGGGTTCGATAAAATTTTTGAGCTAAGTATGGATATTTGAAGTTTTCGAACAATTTACCAGGACGTATATACTAGACAACTGAGCTATAAACCGTTTTTTCGAAGGCAGCGCGATTTATCATCGCTTTCTGATGTTAAATGAACAACAACTTCCAAACCACTGACCGACCAAAAGCGTATAGTCGCTACTCCGTCAAACTACCCACGCGACTTAGAGTGATCCTGGCTTTTTTTCTTTTGTGTGACTTGGATAATGGCATTGTTCAAGTGATAAATCATCCACACAGCTCGTAAAAGCGATCACCAAGACGCGTGTTATTATTACTTAATACGTTGCACAATATTATTATTGCTCTGATCATGTGTATTCAACACTTCCGATAGCCAGTGTAGACAAACGAGCGTTGTCAAAGGTTCAACACACGCGGTTCAAAGTTGTATTAGCGTTGAAATCCGTCTCGGCGATTTCACGGCACGTAGACCCATTACACGTCGCGTATACATTACCGAATATTTTATTATTGTGTCGTACAGTAATAATAATAGTTATTATGCGTTTTAGTGAAAAAGTGACACCGTTACGTACCGGTACCTGCGTATAATGGAAAATAATCATTGTCGTTCATGAATCAGCTCGACTTGGAAAAAAAATAAGTATAGTTGTATAGTACATGTCTTGTAGAGACTTGTTGGACCGGTTATTAGGGTGCCGAATTAGAAGGGGTTGGCTAAAATATTTTTGTTTTCATTCAGCGATCACGCAGGATAAAAAGAAACAAACGTTCGGAGAAAATCTCAAAAACAAAAGACTTTACTTTACGAATTCCGCCGAACAGCCTCCGGTGCGGTTCTATAAGGTTTTATGGTAAAAAAAAAAAATAATCGATCCGACGAATAATACACACGCGCGCGTCTTGTACGTGATCGACGGGCGTTGTATAACGCGATCGTATAATTATCATTACGTACCTATATAATATTTGATATCGTAAAAAACAGAAAAAACAAAAACGACCGCATATGTAGTTCGTTATTTTATTATCATACTTTTATGTGATTTTATACACACGATATTATTATAATATGGACGGTGATGTGCGACGGACGAATGCTGCACACGGTGTGAAACGTTGGATTTCGTGCGGTTCCCAAGGTTAGCCACGAGTTAGCCTACAGGACACGATATCGAGTTCGATTTCGTGCATAGAAAACCCGTGTAAAATTAATATGATATATAACGTCGTAATCGAGATCGTCGTCGTTCTTCCTCGGCCCCCTCGTCCTTTCCACCGACCAAATAACCGAACGTGGTGTACAACACACCGTAAAAATACCAAACGACAATAATAATCAATAATTACTATATATATATATTGGATGAATTCTCTACTTATTATATTATACACTGACGAAACAGGATTCGTACCGCGCATAGGTAAAGTACAACGATGTATAATACGTCGTTTTATAAGAACGGTCGATCGCATTGGCATAATAACCTATACCGAACGCTTAGTCTCGTGCTGTATATTATTGATGAAGGATTTAGAGACTTTCGGATGCCCGGGGAAAATCTTTTTTTTGAAGCCCCCGTGAGTGTAAAAACATTAAAGACGACACCCTGCAACGTCTAAACGGTATAAAAAATAAATAAATAAAAATTAGCAAACTTGCACGTTATATCCGCCTAAAACGCGCGTTTATATTATATATTTGAAACGTTCGCGCGCCGAAAATTTCAAATCTCGTTTAAAGATGATATTATATTTATGTTGTCGGGTGACCACCACTCGGCGTATTAGTTTTGCCGCCCGAACGATACGTAATACAAGACACCGACAGCACGTTTTTGAAGTTGATTATTTTTTTGCATTTATAGGGTGAAAAAGTTTAAAATTTTGTTTTGTTGTACCGGCGCATCACGATTGGGGATATGGTTTCGGAGTGTTTCATGGGCCGTCGGATTTTTACCGAAAGGACTATCGCGGATCGATCCGATACTACGCCGGCTCATAATAGATCGTAAGCACACGTTCAACACACTCATCGATTCCGTTGATTTTTCCTCCATTTTCCAGCTGATCGCTGCCAAAGACGCGCGTATTTTAATACTGTTCGGTCGTCTTGAGAAGACGTACTTCGTTGGTTCCGTGGACTGGTGGGTGCTTTTCTTATTAATTGGGTGCATACCGAAAGAATCGCTTCTGCGTTGCACGCGTGTAGTTTTAATTTTCCGATCGGGGGCGTGTGTTTACGGAAAACTGTCACGTTCGGTGTTGGTGCTCTCGGGCGGCGGTTAAATCTCGAACGCACGGCGCGGCGACCGCGTCAAATCGACCGTGCGTCGGACACGTATTTCCGTAAAAAAAAATATATATATTTTATTAAAAAAAAAAGTTCCTTTACTCGTACATTGTTATGCTATTACGCTCGTTCGATTCCATTAGCTCCCCTCGACGTTGGAACACCGTGTACTGCTGCGCAGTGAAACCGTTCACCCGCGATGTAACCTGTACAACGGTATTTACCTGTATCAGGAACGATTTCTGTAATTAAGCTTCAACGCTGTTTTTTTGTTAAAAAATTTACAATATTCTACCGAGTACAATCGAATGAACGTGCACCGCAAAGCTATTTGGACCAGTAAAGCATGTAGACCCTGCACGGTAATAGTTGCGCACCGTTGTCATAACGCGCGAACTGTCCTTATGGTTTCAAATAAGTCGAAAACGTGTACAAAAAAGTTTCGCGGCACAATGACGCGCCGAAACAAAACCGAGCCCTCGTATTTTATGTTTCAATTTATAAGATTCGGGCCCCGATTTACAGGTCATTGGTACGTATATTAGCCCTTTGTTATGTATCAAGTTAGTGTCCCCCAGACCTGAAATCGTCAGTCCGCCCCTGACTCGACGGTCGAAACTCGCGTATTTGCTCAAACTGCAAGTCAATACGCGCTTGACTGTGTAATAATAATGAATCGTCGAAATCACGAAGGAGCTGCAGTAGAGAAAAAAAAAGAAACCATGATACTACTGCTCGAAATAGTGTGCAGTAGAAATAAAAAATAAATAGGAGAAAATATTGGTCAACGATACACTTGCTAAGCGCTGGCGGTTAATTTTCGACGAGAAATGTGTCGTGGCGTAACGCAGTTACCTGTCGATAGTAGTCGCGAGCTTAAAAAAGCGTCATTCATAACATTCAAGAATTCGCAAGGTTGAAAATAGATTCCAAAAGTCGCATGTGTTTGCTGATTTGTATAACAGGGTTTTTATTTTTGGGACAGTGGACGAAGGTTTTAAAAGCTGACGAACAGTGGAGGAACGCATAACGATTTCAATTCTTAAGGGGCTGCCGGAACAGATACGGATGTAGGGACGAAGATTAAACAGCAGAAGAGATGCGACGTCACCTCTTTCTGGAAGATATTAGCTGTTGAATTAATTTTGTTGACCTAAATGTTCGAGGCCGTTTGGTTTCGCGAAATCGTCGGTTCCGCATGATTAATAGCCTAGGTCGAATCCGACCCGACGGTAAGAATGACGACGCGATTTGTATTGGCTGCACCTTAAGAATTGATTCCTACAACGGTACCTACATTAGTATTTCTTGCCTTGGTCGTGTCGCATGTTTTGAACGGTTTTTGACATCGTAATTTTTCACTCCCGTTAAAATCGGAGTTAAAATTTTACGAATTTGACTGGCACAGTGCGAACGACTCTGCCCAGCTGATGACGTGCATCGGCGCCGGAAAGATAATACGCGTTTAGCCGTCCGCACAACAATAATAATAACACGTTATAGTCGATACGAGTAGGTGGGCACCAACCAATACGTGCTGGACATGATTGTAATTATTACAATTATGTGTAATAACTGAACAGATCCTACACAAAGGGGTGAACTCGGAATTCACACTTTATTATCATTATATCTACTACATTATTGGATCAACATTGACATTGAACAAATCAAATTAGTCTTGGGTCTAATCACCGTCGCCTCCGAAACACCTCGGACCTTGAGTGAGTACAAGGACCCCTCCGGGCGACTATCAATTTTTATGCGGCAAGTTTTTTTCTATAATTTTACTATAGAATTGAAATGTGTTTCGGTTTTATTGCGCAGAACCAACGCGCGTGTGCGTTCGAGAGTAGGACGTACATGACGTACACACCTACAAATACTACAATTCAGTTCATTGGCGCCAAAAACGAGGACGTCGTACTATTATCATAAAAAAACACGAAACACACATTTACCCTTCACGTGTACAAAACTACTTAAGCCCGCACCTATATTATTATGTTCGGCTGACGTTCGGCGTGTGCTTTGAAAATGTCACCGAAACGTTTGCGACGTTTTTGAAACACTCGTGTTTCAACTCGAAAAACGGCGTGTGTACGCCGAGGGTGTCTAGAAGAATTTTGAAAAAAAAAAAAAAAATTTACATTAATTCTATGCATAAATCTATCGATATTTCTTCAGCAAAATAAAAACTGTACGTGAAGTTCGCAAAATATAAATAATTCCTGTTATGTTTTCCTCGTCGATCCTTTACGTCCCCGTTATCCCCGGGTCGAATACGCGACAACTGCAGGTATACGTCAAATTACTAGTTACAACATATTTGATTTTGTTAAAAAGTTGATTGAATTTTGATTGAGTTATGACTAACTCGTCAATCAATTTTTTTCGTTAGCATTTAACTTGATAAGTTAATCTTTTTTTTTAACTTATCGCGTTCAGTTAGTCTGTATTACACAAATTTTGAAAAGGGATCATTAAGTTAAGCAAACTCCGAGAGAGAATAAGAAAGAAATTTTTTCAAACGGAGGAAATGTCATACCAAACCGTGTGAATTGAAAAAACGAACCATTATTTTTATTAATAAGTTTTAGTTGATTGTTTTGTTGGTTAATTTTTGATTTAATAATTTTAAAAACTTTTAAAAATGAACTTAAATCAGTTTTTTGTTTTTCCAATCAACTTGACTTCTAATTAAAAAAAGTCTGACCTAAAAGGGCGTTGTGCAGGTTTCGAGAGCAGCGTTTTTGACAATGATCAAATTCTATACTTCAAACGCCTCAGCTATAAGGGAACTCGATGATTACGAATACAGAACGGTATTGTAATAGCGATGCGCAACTTCGGTTTTTATACGAATTAAAAAAAAATGTATAACACTGTATAGTGAAACAATATTATACAAATAATGGAATCGTAAATATGGTGAACACACAAGTTATTTTATTGCTTATTGTATTTTCTTCGCTCATTAACGGGTGGCGAATTTGATGGCCGAAAAATCGTTTTATAATGATTTGGTACGTACAAATAACGAGTTAACTCGCATTATGCGTCGGATCACCTGCACAATCGAACGTTTTGACTACCTAATTCATTCCTCGACGTTTGTTCAGAAAATACGTGTGTGTAATAAATAAATAGAAGATTAGTCAATCTCGATCCATTGAGGAATACATGGCAAAAACAAAATTTGCAAAGTTAAACGGTTTGAAAGTCTTAACATGAGTAATTTATTTTAAAGTTAATACCATAAAAAAAAAACATTATAATAATATCTTTCTCGAGTAAAAAGTTAAAAATCACGAAATTGAAAACAAGTTAAAAATCACCAAGTATGTGTAAAAAATTTTAGTATTAAACGTTAAACTATACACCTTTTAGAAGAGTGACCCATTCAAAGCTGTGACCTTTTCCATTTTTGGTTTTATTACTTTTAGAATTTTTTTTACACTTTTTCGGTAAATTAATGGAGCGTTTCCGAGTACTAGGTGTGAAATTCGAAAAGCGTCTTGAAAAATACCCGAAGTAAAATAAATTATTAGACTATTGCCTCGCTATAAACCGATATTAATTAAAAGTAAAAATATGTAAGTACCTACATATCAAAACGATTTGTAAAAATGCAAAATAGCTTCTATATTAGTGGTTTTAGGTTATTAAAAATCGTTTTTATTTTTGCAATTTATTATGCGATTTACTTTTATATTTTTGTCCAACATATTTTGCTCATTAGAACGTGTTTAGCATTATTTAAATTCAGCAATTTGTTTCGGTTATAACGTACGAGCATTTTCATTCTGCAACACAGTAATATTAATTGTTTATTTTAATATCGAGCTGGTTTAATTGTACTATAGCTTATAGGAAATCGTGTGTACTTTATGATATCTACAGGTACGCAGAAGAAACTATCGACATTATTTACGTTAACTTAAATCGAATTATAACACACAATACACATTTTGTACCAGGCGTGTTCTGTTTTATTGTCTTTACCGTATAAATTGCATATTTTATAACGTTGATATCAGTTTTGGTATTGATTTTAAGGTCGAAATCGTTTCAAAACCTCAAATCGCAACTACGAAATGTGTGTAGACTGTAGATGCCAACAATGTCAGTTCTCGTACGGCCTTCAAAACGTCCAAATAACAATATTTTTATAGTATGTGATATTATATTATTATAATAGAGAAAACAAAAAATCAGCATTGATTTTTATTATGACAGTTGAGTTGTATACACGTTTGTGTTACTCATATGAATACGCGATTATAGTTTTCCGACATGTCTTTCAACAATGATTATCGTTGTAAATTAAAAATAATTATAGTAATAACATACTGTTTAGTTATAATGAATTATGATTAATAACTTATAATACTATCTAATTGACAACTTGTATACATTACACGATAAAATGTGTGATATATTTTTTATGAAAACCACGTGGTTAAGAAATCAGTGAGAAAGGTATTACAGGTTTTGCTGGATTCTGATCGTAGCGAGGAATGTATTGATTTTATAATTTTATACTTTTCCGGAAAAAAAGTACTGCTCCGATATGCTTGTACACGTTGTGCTATTTCTAAAGATAGGTGATCCGATGACAGGTATACCTTGGTCAAAGATTTTTCTTGAAATTATTTTGAAATAGTTATCTATATAGTATACGATCTAAAATTCAAAATGACGCAACATCCGGAAAAGCGTTTTTGTTAATAATTATTACTAACTTCGTACATACATTGAACCCATTAAAAAATATACTGTATTATTGACAACACCTATCGAATTTGTGTTTGCCGATTAAAATTTGGAAACTATTGTTTATTGCTATATTGAAAATTGCGAAAAGTGGTTGAAATTCAGTGTAGGGTCAGAACAATAATCAAATCTAAAAAATCTCATTTATTATTACTTCGTGAAGTTTTTCAAATCAAAGCTAGTAATACTACCATACACGTGGTATTTGAAAATTAATCAAATTAAGCACCGTCGTGTATATGCAGGTGTAATTTCGCTCACGGAAAAAATAAATTAATTTTTTTTCCGTTATAAACTCGGCACGTATACTATATAGTATAATATACCTACACGTCTGTACACTATGCAGATATATTATATAATGGGATTGAATAAACAGTGACCCTTTTTACTTTTGCCTTTTAGACCTCGGAAAACGTTTTTTTTTTTTTTTATTTTTTCATCGAAACTATATTTATACGCACGATACACACAAATACGGATTGAAATACATTAATAATATATATATGTTTGTTTTTAATTAGAGTTTTTTTTTTTAATTTAGAGTTTTTATGGGACAGTGTTAAACGTTAAATTTTCCACGGTACCTACGTTTAAATATTATAAACTTACCATTAAATATAACTACTTACTTCATTATCTGTTTTTGGTCATTGAACAATACAAAACGTTAATTTACGTGATGAAAATGTGTCATTTTTATGATAGATATTTATATATTATCTTATAATATTGTTCGAGGTCAAATTATGTAATTTTTCCCCAAATTTATAATCGGATATTAATTTTAATTGGTACAAACCTATTATCGCTATAGCATATTATTATACTCAATTTGTTTGTGGTTACTACTTTATACTTGGTAAACTTTTTGTTTGGTCTTACATGAAAACGATCGTACAAATTCAACTGTTTGTATGAAATACAGATTGAAAATCAATATAAAGCAATAGGTTAGGTTCTACACGCACGTTTATTCAATAAAATATTAAATTCGAGCGTCTGACCAGCCGGTACATATATATAAGCGTCGATTGTTCTAGAACTTTAAATTCTAGAAATTATCCTAACGAGATAATTAAAGTACATTCTAGAACATGGGGGTTTCTCTTTATTTACTGACAACTTGGACGACTGGTGGTGCGTTGTTTACGTCGCCACAGTATAAAGGCTGTATGATTCTTTTTTCTTTTTATAAGACAATAGAAGTGTTTAATCGTGATAAATTCGTTAGAACCCGAGTTGGGGCGATAGCATTTTTAACAATTTTACCTGTATCGTAGGTAAACGAAATTAATATTATTATTTTTTTTTTGTTGAAACGAAATAAACAGCAGCTTAAGACTGTTGTGTATACATACCAGCGTACAGGCCAAAGGTATGGGATTTATTAGCGAGAAATAAGAACCAATACATATAATAGGTACACGGCATGTTTAAAAACCGATTAAAAAAATGGTATGGCATTAAAATTACAATTAAATCATCTATAGTCGCTCAACGCGTGGTTCCACAAAGTCGTTTCGAAAGAGTTCATCGTACATTTTGAACAAGTGTGTTTTGATTACGAAACTCGATTACAATACGTTCTGGTTTTTATCAAATATAATGTCCGATGATTGATTTAGTTAATTATAATTTTCCAAGTAGTATTATTGACGGTTTTAAGTATAATCATGACTAATGCTATGGCCAATAAATCATTATACGTACGAGCTGTATGGCACGATCGCTTGTCGTTCAACAATGCACTCGATATTATGCGACGGGGATTATTATGTCGGCATTACGGAGATGAGTAATCTAGTTTCGAACGTCAATATTTACGAATAAAAAAGTCGTACTGTAAAGTGTTTAGACAGTGTGTATATAGATTTGAAAGAACATCAAACGCTGCATGGCTCGTACAAGTATAAACGTGTTCTGAAAACGATGAAATAATAATTGTTAATGCGTATCGATAATACACGTATAAATGTAAACGTACATTAATTTAAAGTACGAAAAAATTAAATTCATTTAAGAAGACGTTGACCCTATGTAATATATATATATATATATTATGGTTTGGCTAGAACATGTTCGCGTTAAACAAACAACTGGTTTTTCTATTGATTTTAAAGTTGAAAACACTTGTTACGAAATTAACAAGAACGAAATTTTTTTCGAGGACCGGGTGTCTTGTGAAAAATATCAATTAGTAAAAAAAAAAAAAAATTCTAAGATTTTAGAACGATTAACGAAGAATACCTATGCAGTATATTGGATATTGTAATATGTAAAGGTTACTTCCACAAAAATGTTCCGGTTTTTACACTCGTGTAATCGGTTTCTGACTGTGCTTGTTGGTCGCATAATATTTATGGTGTCTTTACTAGTGAGGTTTTTTTTTTTGTTGGAAATTTTTAATGCGTTTTGGAAAACTACAACTGTACTCGAATTGTGTTTTGAAAACTTGTCTTATATAATTTTCACGCGCATTTCAAATATACAACGTTTATACACCGTAAAGTGAACTGTAAGGATAATATAGTAATTTAACGAAATCCGGGCAAGCCGGGTATGCGATTTTCACTAAAACCCCGTAATCTTACTTCAAATAACTGTCGAAACGATTCGAAATTGTATGGGAGTCGTTTGCATAAAAATATTGCTGAGTTAAGGTGTAAATTTCCAAAAATATTTCACATTTTTAGTCATGTCGAACGATTTTTTTTTTTAAAATTCATTCATTGACTACTAATACACACTGTTAATACATACTACTACTAATACATACATTGACTATCCTGACGAGTGTTACGTAGATATTAATATGCTCCGCATTTGAAATTATCATGATCCACGTAGAGTAAATATTGAAATTCGTGTCATACACGACACGCGTGTACAAGAAATGTTTATGTTTAATCAACCGCACCAATGTGAAACCCTCGTGGAGGGAAACAGGAGGAGGTTATTTTTGGAGAGGAATTAGTTTTTTCCTATTTTTATCCCGTGCGCGCCGCCAAAAAGGATCAAAATATTTCGTCGAAAAACCGTACGTGATTTTATACACGATTGTGCGGGATTCGAATCGATTTTGATTGAATTTTTCCTGAGAAACGTCTAGCGCATACCAATATTGCAGGCCAACACCTTTAGAAACTGTACACTTTTTGTGCAAACTATTCAATTAAGTTGTATACTATATAAGTGTATACGTACTTTACGGTTAAATTTGATTTTCTTTCAGACGCCGAAAATTGCTTTGTTTCTATTTTTGTCTATATTATATTATAGATATACTATAATGAGAATAAAATGTTTTCAAATGAGATTTCGTCGTAAGATTATTTTGCCGACCACGACGATTATTGTTGGTCGGTAACGTATATTTTTTTTAAAACTAACCATTTTATTCTTGTCGATCTTTCACAAATTCGGTCTACATACTGATTTCGAATAAACTAATTACTGAAGATAGTTTTATTTACGGTTTTTTTTTTTTTTGATAAACATGCAACAAGACGAATGAAGTACACTGGTGAAGTACAATTTTAAGAAAACAATAATTGTTGTTTAATTACTTCAAGTTATTGGAGAAAACGGTTCATATAGGAGCTATGTTGCTGTTGTAAATATAGTTAGTTCCACTGGTATCATTCCGGAAAAGAGAAATATTTGATTTGAGTGTGTGTTAGTAGAGACCAATTCGAATGCAGATTAATGGTTTTGATTCGTTAAACGTTCAAAGTATTAAATAATTATTATTTTTTTTCAAGACAAATTCATAGTCCTGCACATTATTCAACTCCGAAGTAACGTTAACGACGAATATGTTTCGCTACAGCTTATTCGAGCAAAAATAACGAACCATTAAAATTTTAAACAAGTTTTTTTTTCTCATGCTAATCATTAATTATATTATTTATTTATTCTGTTGAAAGTGGTCCGTCAAACGCGTCATGAAAATATTATACATAAAATCGTGCGTTTCTTCTTCACATAATAGTTACAGTACACTCATTGGAATAGTACGATCACAAAGGTCATGGACACTTATGTTTTTTTTTCAAACTGAATTTCTAATCGAGTTTTGACGGAATAAATTGATTTTTTTAGATTATGTGTATTTACTCGCGGAAATTTTTCAGCACGTACACACTACAATAATTCTTCAAATTGAATTTGTATACATGTTCAGGCTAGGTCGGGTTTGGCGACCGATACACAAAGGTGTCAACGAAATTATAAAGAGCTGCAGCAGTAAAAAACGCGCGTCATGTGTATAAAATGTGCGCGAAAATTCGTAAAAATGCGTTCGACATTTCATTATTTGCAGGTACACATGCAGAGCGTACGATAAACTATATGTTTTAATATTATAACAGGGTATAAAAACTTGCAAAATACTTTTTTCGTTCACGTTGTATTTAACTACGACGTTGTTCGGTAATTTACCGTTCGTTTGGGTATGTATTAAACGATCGGCACGCCAAAACTGGGTAAACGGTTAGGTGAAACTAGTGACTTAAGTTTAGTTTAGACTTTAACTGGGTGAGTAATCATCATAACCGAAATTATTGCGATCACACGTAATCGACAATAGATTATTATTAATACGGTTTCGAGTGTGTCGTGTAAAAAAACCGGCAAAAAACAACGCGTTATCGACGGGGAGACGCGGGAAATCTAGACTCGGCATACCGAGGGTTGGAAACTCGAAAAACCGAAATTTGGACGAAAAATCTCAAACTCGACCAGTCGTCACTTGGGGGGATTGTTATTGCTCCGGTTAGGTTAGTCCCGTGGCAGCTGGTTGGGATACCCTCCTCGAAGGCAATGTAGTTTATTTGCAACGAATTTTATCCAACAAACATTCGCAGACCCGTCATTTGTCGCTGTCGGTATTAATGTATAAAACCAAAAAAAAAAAATGGCTAGGTCTCATGTAGGTGGCGAGGCGGTTAGGTACGATAAATTTCCGAAATTTCGCATTTCCACGGTTTTTAACTCGCAATTTTCGGTTTTTTTTTTACGCGTTCTTCTGCAGTCGACGTCTGGCAGTTCACCGCGGTGCGTGTCGTCTCTCAGCGTATCAGGTTAGAGATAAGCTGATTTCCGTACACGATTCGTTTCCATTTTCGCTTTTTCAAATTTTCGTGTCGTACACGGCTGCCGTATCACCGGTGCGCCACACCGCGCAGTGTTTCGATCGATTTTTTTCCATACACGGACTTTCGGTTTTCCAGTTATTTCAATTTTCCGCTTTTCGCGCGCGGCACGTCGTCGCCTGCTGCAACACATCGGCGCGAACCGCAAACACGATACGTGCCGGGTTTCGATTTTCCGAGTTTTCAATCGTTGCATTTTCGTAGCGCGCGGCTCGTCGTGCTCTCCGCGGCGGTCACGACCGTGAGACAGAGAGAGAGAGAGCTCGGCTTGATTTATATCGCGAATCCAATTATCGTAAAGCCGAAGGTGCCGTTGGCGCGCGCGCGCGTATTCGTCTGTATGCGCGCGCGCGCCCGTATGCGTTTGCTCCTCGGACGGGCGCTCGCGAGGCAACAACAAGGTCAGCCACCTTCGCCGTCACGCGGATCGGCCGCACGACAAAACGCGGTCAACGCCGCCGCCGCCGCCGGTTACATTATCCTCCTCCGCCGCCGACGACTTGTTTTTCTCGTGGCCCGTCCGCCGCGACATTTGCACCGCGTCGTACCTCGTACTCGGGACAATTGCGGCGGCGGAGTTTGATGACCAGCGACGGAAGCAAAGAAGAAAACAACGATACACGAACGTTATGTGCGCGCGCGTGCAGTACCATTCGTGCACATGCGTCTGTACAGGATGGATCTTTTAAGATCTCGCGAATCGTTTGTCGGTTTTGTGGTGACTTGTGTTAGCCTCGGGTGGATTTTTTCGTTCGGGTCCCATAAGTAAAAAAAGCACTCGACGAACCGTCTGCGTGCAGTGATTCTTTCGGGGACCTCCACCAAGTCTGGTCCACTCTACCCGTACACCACAGTCTAACGTACTTTAAAACGATAGTACGATTGTAACGGTCAAAGTTACGGTGGGACGTCCATCGTGTACGGACATTGTGATCTTTTAAAGTAGTACTTACTTGCTGGTACGCCCGAGCGGTGTCGGCGCGGTTGCGGTCAATACACCTTTTTGGCGACACTTGCTGTCACTCTTATTTCTATTCTACACCTACGAACTGGCTTCACAACACTGGCATGGTACTATTTATTAGGTTTGTACACCGGTTACGTCTGGGAAACGACCGGCCATCCGTCGCCCGATAAAAAACAATTATTTGATGTACAAACGTTATCAATGTCGTTAATTATTGCGTCGCGACTGCGGCGGGGGAACAGCTGCGCACAGTTCTAGTAATATAGAGAGGTTCCACATATTTTGTACACCATTGAATCGATTCTGTTTTACATACTTCAGGAAAAAAAAAACTATTGTAAATTCGGTACGATTGTCACCTCGACCTGTACCGAGACGTGTTATCAGTGATAAAATTATGATTTTATCACTGATAACATATCTTATTTCAGATAACGTTATAAATACTGAACAATATTTTCACTCTCGTAAGCGACGACACTGTAAACGACTTTCACATCATCCAGCTGTTGTGCAGAACGATATAGGCCGGAACCTCTGTATATTATTAATCCGTGGGTTCTCCCCTGTTGATAAGAATTGATAAAAAAAAACATAATGTGGCCACAGATAAGATAAAACTAATATAGATAAATAAATACTAATATAAATCTTATCTGTGATGTGGCGGTCCAACGCCACATATTTTCCTCCAGGAGCCGTGGGCGCGGCGGAGACGGTTGGTAGCACCGGACGAAGGCGACGCCGGCCGGCCTCCGTGCCAGGCTATAAAAGGGCTTATAGCTGGCGGTGATCTTTCTTTTTGTCGACAGCTCTCGCCGACGCTACACGACCTCTCGTCGCTCGCGAGCTCTTGCTGTTGCCTTACCAACGAACCGTGTTACGATCGCCGTATTAATTAATAAATATAAAACTTATTAATTAATTATTGATTTATTATTATAATTAAAATATTAATTATAATCTTTGGTCTTATTAACCGTCACGTGCGACGATCCGCCATAATAATAAATCCGGGCGGAAATCAAATTCAGAGTTGCCGACTTAGAAAAACAAAGATCCCCAAAGACTTTTTAGGTTAGGGTTTCTATAGTGTCTAGAGGTTCGGATGCGATTATATTTTTTGGCGGAGCAAAATAACCGCCCGAGCAAAAACAGCTTACGAACCGGTGTTACAGTATCGAAATACGAAATATCGTCAATACACCAAGGAAGTGCCGCGATTAAAAATTTTTTTGTTTGAAAACTGGGCGAAAATGAATGATTTTCACCATCGATGAAAGGGCGGTTTTCGCGGCGCCGCAGTTCCAGTGAAACGCGCATCGTGAAACCGCGATTTTCATCGAAATGTCACATCGTCTGAGAAAGGTTATGCGGATTATAACATATTTCGCGCGATTATCGATTATAATAGGTTACATCCTCGTGTAACGTGCGGGACTGTGACGTTACTGAAATCCGGGCGATCTCGCACCAGTGAACGCGCACTTTTCCCGCAGTTTGAAACAGAAAGTAAGAAGCGGTCGTGATTTTTTGTTAAGACTATACTATGAAAAACAAAATACTACATTTCCGTTACCTGTAGCACCACGTTTAGCGACTTGGGCGGCGTAATTAAGATATCTTGTAAGTTTATTTTAAAGAACCTCTAGTCGTCTGTCCTGACCTACCATCCGAAATTGGGTTTCGCGTAGAACCACACGAGGATCTTTTCGTGACACCGGAAACAATGCGTTGTTTTCGAGAGCTTTGGTTTCAATCAATAAGAAGATATCAACCGAATTTTTCGTACTTTCTCGTAACGTATTCAAATTTTAAGCTTTGGAATCGATAAAATTGTCGTAATACTTTTGCGATCGTGATACAGTCAATATACACCTACTTGTCATATGCTCATGTTATTAACAGTTATTAGGATCTCGTAGAAAGGCCCGTCAAAATATAATAAATGGTATAACGTTTATGCGAGTCGATTTTTAACATTTTTTTTTTTTTCGATCGGAGAATCGTTTAAAATTTAAAACGTCTTGCGGCGTCGTGGAAAAAGTTACTTTTTCACGAAGGGCCCCCCCTAGAGGTTCGGGGGGGGGCCCGGATTACGTTACACCCTGTATATGTTACACGGTAATAACGATTTCGTACAGATGATTACAATAAGCGCGAGATGTGCAACGGCCGCATAAAAACAAGACCGGTGATGCCGCAGCGTCAAGGTCGCCGCCGCCGCCGATCTACCAACGCGCGTCTACGTGTTCGCGTGCACGAGCGCTCGCCGTTCAACATAAGACGACGCCACGCGGGTCATTTTAAACTGTTTATTGTAAATAAAATAATAATCGAAAGCGTTCATTCTAACGATCATCAATCGCGAGTCTCGAAAATTTTTGGGTTCGTGTGACGACAGGATCTTTTTTTACGGGGGCTGAATGTTTCTCGGCATAATGGCAGGAAAAACACGACGTACATGAGTTTATCTCGCCACTCGAAAGTCAAAAACTGAATCGTTTAGAATAAGCCGTCGAGGTTTTTTTTTTTCCAGTGTTTCATTTAAATTCATATCTTTGTTTACGTGGCGTTTTTTTGTTTCTTATTTTACGGCCGAGGTTTTCAAATGACGAACGCGACTTTAAGTGATTCGTCGTATTATTTTTAAACGAAACGTATGTAGGATTAAACAACATTTAAAACGATGTATTTCGCTGACTATTGACAACGGGGACGGACTAAAACGCGTGTAATCAAAATGACGTAAGTACGTAAAAAATCACGTATTGGGCCGAACGCTTCTACGTGTCGTGGATTTAAAACAGATTTGTGGAAAATCGGCTGAAAACCGCGGGGCTTCGAGACATTAAACGGTTTTTGAGTAAACCCTATAGTTGTGTCGTAATTTTTGAAAGAAATTAATTCTAAAAACAAATGTGTTGTTGTGAAGTACGTTAATATTTCGCGCTGGAGTGAGTTTAATCGTGTTTGGAATGAGTCAGAACTTGTGAACGGCGTACTACTAACAAATTACTATTGTATGACTTTCTTTATACTATAACTTATGAAGTTTAGATTATTGCCACAACTTAACTAAATAAAAAATCACCACTATCTCAAAATGTTCATCGAATCGTCAAGACTTTTCGATGCGATTTCGTACAGATAACATTTTTTTGATTCGTTAACATTGTTACGTCTCTAGTGCATCCAACATTTTACCGTTCGTCGCTAATATTATTAGTATTTTAGAGTGCAGCTTCGACTTCAGCTATTCGTCGTCGCAGGTGTTACAAAAGTATTTTAAAAAACATTTTCGTATTCGAGAAGTGTAGAGATAAGTTGTCCACTCGAACACATTATTATTTTTTTTATCACGCGCGTTTTCTTCCTGATTCTTGAGTTATTTTTTCTCCCAAGCACTTAGTACGTTATTTCATTTGAACGACTCGCGTATTGTCGGGGGAAATTAAATTTTAAATTAAATCACGAAGCGAGCGACAAAAATGTATAAAAAGTTATATGTTTGATGGAGTGGTTCTCTGCGGACGTTTGTTGATTTTTGATTTTTAAATGTGCAGCTGGCGAATCGTTGAAGATTTAAGCTTCTTCGGAGGATATTTTTTGTTCTTATAATAGCAAAAACGCTTAAAATCTATAATCTTTTTGGTGTTTTGATAGGTATGTGGAAAAATAAGTTCATAAAGTTTGTCACAGTATATATCTCATAGTTATGTTAACAAACCTACCAATATATTGAATAGGTAATCAATCTTTGATTTCAATTGCCTCGCAGGCAATTGTTTTGCCAATAAATTAGTATACTTAGTCACTTTTATAAAAAAAAGTATACATACAAAACTGGTACGATAACATATTATGCGATATTATATTTTATATAACCTATACACAAACGGGAAATATAAAAGTCAAATCATACTTCGATCATCAGTGCATGACTATAAAAAATTAAAACCACGGTTCAACGACTGTATATAGAAAAACGACTGTTATAAACATTATTCATGAACCGTGTGGTGTAAATAATGTTTGAGTTTATTAAATTCGCGCATATTATACACACAAATTATGTGGTAAGACGTGCTAATGAAAATGGTTTAATAACCCCATCGGCATATAATGATTTTCGACGTGATCCAATATATTATTATTATTTTAATCTGTAAATGGTTTTAGTTATTTTAACAATCAAAATATATTATAAATTGTACAGTAGTTTGTCTGCGACTAAAGCGGTGGTGAATATTTACACCACCGTTTTTGTTGATAAAATAATATTCGGTTGAAAACGGCGGGCTTAACGTTTTTTAATCAGTCATTTCGCGAAGCTTTTTTTCCAAACAAACCCAAAATAAATCATGAATAAATTAAACGAGTAATCATGTTTGCACCAGGTATAGGCGTTACTCGAAAAAATTAAAACAAAATATCGGAACTCAACACAATAATAATAATGGTAGTAATATTATAATATACTATGTATTTATTGTTCGCGTACACTTACTCGTACTTTAATTTCACGCGTACACGCGGTTAAATGTGTTGGTTTAAGTGCGAAATTTCAGAAAAACATTTATATTTTCGAAAACATTGAGAACTAAAAGGCTGTTTGTTTCTGGTGTCCTGTGCTAACCGAGTGATCGACTATTACAGTTTTTAAAAAGGTTTTTGAGAAATTTTTCAAAAGTAAAACGTGGTCAGGAATTCTGATCGTCTGAAGGTTGAAATCCGGCAAATATCCTATACTAGGTACGAAATTCTCAAACATTTTCACAACTTGTTTCTGTTGGTACACTTACGCAAAATAAATTAGAATTTTACACATTTCGATTCAGTCTTAAAACGAGTCATTCTATACCACGTTTTAACTGCCACACCAGTCACGAAATGAAATCACCGTGAAATGGTTTTTTTTAAAAAACAAGTGTCAGGTGAGCGCACCACACGCGATATTGATAATAACGCTGCATTGTGTCGTTTATGCGTTTGAAACAATATTAACGAGTACTTATACCCGAGGAAAAGCAAAGCACTTACACTGGTTTTGGCTTTGTTACAGGCCTCAGTTACAGGTTTTTAGTGGACATTTCCGCTCGCGAATATTGAACCTCATCCAATGTACACAGCCTATACTATATTATATTATAGTAATTAACGCGTACCGATTGATTTCAATAACGTAATGTGTTATGCTCAGATTAGCGTCGCACCACGAAAAATAAGTCTGAACTATACGCGCGGCACTGACGTTAAATCGAATGTTACGTAAAACGTATGATGTATGTATAGGTAACGTAAAGCAGGTTCACGAACAAATAATAAAACTAATAGAACACTCGGCTGTCGAAAAGACCAACAACAACAACAAAAAAAAATAAAAAACAACGATATCTTCCCATAGTATGCATTTCATTTTGACGTATTCGAAACAATGATTCGTTTTGATGACGAATGTATGGTAGGTACAGACATTAAGCGTAGTATAACAATCATCGTTAAAACAGTAGTGAACATTTTTTTAATCAAAATAAGTATTTAATTTTGTTTGGCTGTGTGGGAACGATTTTAAAAACAATTTTATTGAAATCGAACGTCGTACACCTAAACAATTCGGATTGTTTTCGTTTTGAATAAGCGAGTTACTCGTGTATGCTACTACTAATGCGTAGGTATAGTGTACATAATGAGTTTTATGTTTCGTACGCAACTCGAAATATTTCACTAATAAAGATTTTTGTGTGACATTCCATATAGTTTTAAGTTGGCCACGCGTGTAACATGCAACGTTACAGCATGCGATCTAAAATTGTATTCTAAAAACGAACAGTTAAATTCAGTTGTCATAATGCAAATGGATCTAAATCAAAACAAGTTGTCCGGAATAAAGGTTAGGTTAATCAGATTAAACTGTATTTAATCGTACTTTTGAATATTACGTATAAACTGTACAGGTAACGGATACGTCTTTTTGCCTGTCAACGTGGACGTCGATCGATCGACGTTTGGTGTAACCGCACTCTCCGTTTGTTTGCGAACTTACGCTGACACAACGTACAAAAAGGTCGTTATAATTAACTGTACTCGTCATAATATACGAGTAAACGAATCCGTCTACTGATTCAAGCCTTACGTCGTTACTGTTCATTCGATTTAAATTCTAACGAGTGTTAGTGATTCATGCGAACTTTTATATTTCTTTTTGAAACTGTACCCACGCGCGTACAAGAAATGATTATTAATTAATTACTTATTACACTTCGCGGAAATAGGTTTAATTAATTATAACAATATAGTATGTATTCATAAAAACATTCTACATCCAATAAAAGAAAAACAACAACAACAACAACAGCAACAACAATAACAACGACAATTGCGCGTCGCATATAGTACAAACAAAGTGGTTTGGTGCTATTATTGTTCTCCGCGCGATAAAGAGTCGTAAAAAACCAAATTTAATAAAAAAAAATCTCGTGTATATTTTATCACATTACAATATCACGTTATACTTTTTTACCACGTAAAACATTGTGTAAACGAAACAGTTTTCGAGGTCGTTGAAATTCGACGGAGTAATGAACCATACTATCCGTTTTGTTGATTCATTGTTTACGATTTTATGGCATAATTATTATCAATGCGCGATGCTAAAGTAATAGCGGCATAATTACAACGAAATATCACGCGGGTGATTTTGTGAATAATTTCCTATGATCCTACGCGTATAATATAAGGTATTTTGTGTGTTTCGTGTGTACTATAAAGTTTTTTTTTATAGCGCTCGAAACGCAAGTATACCTATATAACACGTGGTTATATTCAATCCCGCGTGTTGCCCTGTTCACAATTCTGTTCACAAATTACAAACGGTGTGTTTTTTCAAACTCGAAACGACTTTTAAATTAAGTAAGTAAATTAGTAGTAAATTTTATCTAGTATTTAGTTAAGTGCCTACGTAGCTATATCGATAAACGGCAGAAATTAGTTGTCAAAAATATTTGTGCGTTCGTATCAACTCGAATTTTAAACAGCTATATACATTATAGAGTAAGTACTGCGAACTAACTCCAAGTCAAACGCGATTTCAACCGTTTTAACAGTGCGTTTTACGTACGTTCCATAACGGGCGATCGAGGAAAAATAACAAATTTAGGACAGTGTATAGAACAGAATTTTCTGCGAATCCATGTCCCCGACAGTGTCTTATCTGTTTGCCTGTGTACAGATGTGGATCAGGAGGAGGAGGAGGAGGTAAATTCTTTTTAAACCGTATTTTTAGTTTAATAAACCGCTTTCACATTTCGTATCGCACACGATTTTGAGTGTCTAACGTCGACCCTGCACGCGGACCCGACGATTGGTAAATCAAACGTGACGATATGGTAATAATAATATCATAATGTAATAAAACGTAGAAGTTATACGTTCGGACACATTTCTTCAAGCGAATACTTCCGAATTTCGGCGGGAACATTTTCGAATCGTACGATCCTCATAAGCCAAGAGCGTACATGAAACGTCTTAAAATACGTCCCAACCCAACGCGACCGCCCCTAGTCACTCATCAACGCCCAGACCGAACCGCTGGGTTCAGAGACTCGAAATTCACTGCACACTGCACGGACGTTCCCCGATTGTGTACACAACGAAGGCGAGCCACCGAGAAACGGTTTTTCGGAATTCGACCCCAAAAGCTTTTTAGAAATTCTTCCCTCAAAGCGGCGAAATAGGGTTTCCGAACCCCGTGTAACTTGGCGCGCCCATTCTTTTTTACATTTAATTTCGAATTAATTTATCAAGCTTCGACCGAACGCCGGGTCGGGACGGCTAGTTGTTACATATATACACGCTTGCCCGTGTAACACGTCGGGTGATGTTTCGGGGGGTGGAACGCGATACGGAGAAAGGTGAGGCGGGGGTTGAAAACAGGTATTCGGACGAGTGCAGTGCGACGCGAGAGACGGAAAATAACAATAACGGGACGAAAGAAAGCGAAAACGGACGACCGCTGCACCCGGGCAGCAGCCGCGGCGGAGGGCGGTTTCGCGGGGAGGGAGGGTTCGAGCGGGGGACGACGGCGGCGTCGCCGGCGCGTTGCGGGGTAGCGCGCGAGCGTCTCTCTTCTCTCTCGCCCTCTCCGTCCCGCTCGCTCTCACTCTCTCTCGCTCCCGAGGCGTGTCGACTGCACAAAGCGCGATTCCGGGGTGCGCGCGGCCGCCAAGTTCAATGTCAAAAACGCGCTCGCGTCGGCGCGTCGCTGTTTCGCCCTTCGCGCGCGACGACGGTTTCGCCGATTTCCGCAGGCCTTTGTTTTCCACGCGATCGCCCTCCCCCGTCTATTCCGCGAACCGCGACCGGGACGAGCGTGCGCGGGACGCCGAAATGACCGGCGTCGAGACGATCGAATATAATAACACGCGGTATACGATATCCGCGGTGTCATGGCGGAATGCGTATCGGCCGCGATGTTATTGTGTAGGTCTCCTTTTATTGACTTTTCAGAAAAACGATTGGGTTTATGAGAATCGTGGAATAAAAATAATGCACGATAATCGAGGAAACGCGTACGTTTTGTTTTTAGGATTACGATCGACGACCGCGTTGATACGGTTTGAAGTGTTTTGGCGGCAATACTTAGATCGGTTTCCTGAAAGTTTTCAAGTAACAGACGTAAAAGGCCTTTATAACATGTATAATAATGTTTTCAGCCATGAACGTATCAACAACACGTCGTACGATAGAAATTAATATTGATATTTCGTTCAATGATTTGTTATGAAAACGTGATAATGAAGTGTACGATCATGTTTTGTCAGCACTTGAAACGTACGGTTAGTCTCAACTATACACCTACATTATTGTACACGATAACGCGAAAATCGACAAAAACGACATATCCGCCATCACGCCACAGATGTGTAATACAGAGATAAACTGCACTTTGTGTGTTACGAAAAGTAAAAAATAGTGTTGTTTATGATTAAACCAACGGCGGTTTATTGTACGATGTTTTCCGTTCGAACGTGTTACGATAAATTATCGTAAAAAGATGAATACATTGATATTCACTATATTTTTAAATATTCGAAAAGCTTAATACTACCAGTTTGCTCAAAGGTATAGTTCAGTCGGTTAAAATTGTACGGAAAATTTTCGCATAATATTTATGTGCAATTTTCTTGGGAAATTCTGTAAAACGTGATTTTTCCTTAAAAACACTAATCGGAGGAGTGTTGTCATTGTGAAAAGACTATTTTTACTTTTTTTCGACTATCGCCAATGTAAGTACACAAAACGGTATCGTGTATCCTACATATCATACATAACCTCACTGTACACCGACTTAAACATTCTCAATACATTTTAATATTTAATTATTCATCGTAAGTCTGTAATTTCGTTTATAATGTTAATAGTCGGACATTGTTGGTTCTTTCCGTATTTACACGTTTATAGCTACTTTTGGACAGCACGCTCCCGATTGTGTTTGTATTTATTGTTGTGTTATATTAATTAACACTTAATCTCAATGACGTTTCTAGTCTCAAGGGACTCAAAAAGCGCATTGTATTATTAAATTTAAATTTAAAAACCGTGTTCGCTTATTTAGTTTTAAACAACTAACTTTTTTGTAGTTGCAATGAACTCTTATTTCCGGCACGGAATTTTTGGCTTTGGCATTTGGAGGTGATCCAGAAATATTGTGTTTGTATACACTATAACCTACTATAGTAGTTACATTTCATCGTTATTATTTTTGTTGGAAATAAACATATTTATTAATTAGTAAAAAAAAATAAATATTTTGAAGTAAAATACTAAATATTAAAAGATAATAATCAAAAAAATAAAATAAAATAAACAAAAATAGTAACTTAAATCGCCAGAGGATATGAGTTTCTAACTTTTTTTTTCCAGCTCTGCACTATTGTTAATTCTTGAACTTAAATCTTAATAATGACTGTGTACGATGTATGTTTCCTTTCACAAACACGATTACAATATTATAATATAATGCGTGTATCATGCGTACCGATGTTATCAACTGTAATGCACTAAATGACATTTTGTGAACGATGAAACATTACGTAGGTGTATACGAACATATTATTAAAATATGGTAAATAAAAGTTGCACCCGGGTTTCGAAAAAATTTCGACGAATGTTTGAAACATGTGATAAGCGAAAATGCTAAACATTGGCAAAACATTTTGTATCCTCGGTAAAATAGTCACGTTTTCGAGGACATTTTGCGTTCAAATCGAAACGTTAACACCAATATTGATATAATATATCGCTCGGAAATCGTGTGATCGAAAAAGCATGTAGGTACGTATAAGATTTCAGTAAGAAAAATTCGGAGGGCTATCAGAAAAATATACAATAATATGAACGAAACATTCGTTATAATATAATATACGTTCGTATAGTATTACATAGGAGTAGTGTTGTTTTACAATAGATTGACGTTTTATGGAATCGTATAAAGTAACGCAGTTAAAAAAAAAGACAGGAATCATATTAGTAGAAATAGCCAGTGGCGAACACAGGGGGGGTTTTTTTGGGGGTTCAAACAAAGTACTTTCAAATTCGTGTTCACGTTTGATAACTAAAATAAACTATTTTTCAAAAACCTGACCCGAAATTTCTTCTTTCTTTGTTTGCCCTTAGAAATAATTAGTACGCAAATACGTGTGATATCGTTATGATTTTTTCACACGCATTATGTACTTCACGGCATGAAAAACACAAAATTTCGCGGCGAGGAACAACATTTTCCCGGTGCGGTTTCGACGTTGCAGGCGAATAACGTAGGATTTGACGATATTTTCAAGGTGCGCGCGGTTAAGATTACCCACCAATCGCGTGGGGTGGAAAAAAAAAGGGAAAAAAAGGATACGCAGGGGTCTTTCGGCGCTTGCGCCCGAGCTTTTTAGGGTGGCTTTTACGAGCGGACCGAGAGGGGAATTCGCTGCACACACACATATATATATACATACTCAAATAAACGTGAATTCTATTTCCACCACAGAGCTCTGTCTTTTTGTATACGTATATATAATATACGTCCAATATCCATCTCGTTCGCTCACCCCTACCCGGGGGGTTCTTTCCGTCCACCATCACTCTCTCTCTCTCTCTCTCTCTCTCTCGTCCACCCCCGAGTTACTACACGCGCACTTTCTCTCGAAATTCCTCCCTTATTTCTCTCTATTTCTCTTTCTATACATATATATATATATAGTGGTTTAAGGAGTAGAGAAGAATATTACTCGCTGCCGCTGCGGGAGGAGCTTGCAGACACCCCTTAACTCGCACCCTCTCGCCAAAATACTAGATATATATATATATATATACACTGCACAGTGCACGCTGCATAACGGCCGTGACGCACATATAAATTATTCGGTCCCCGCCGCGCGTAACGAAGGGTCGTCCCCTTGAATAGGGGAGGATAGTGCTGCAGGATCCCTCGGTTTTATCTGTACGACGCTTTCTGCAGCGGGGGAGAGGACCCTCCTGCGCACCTGGGATCGTGCAGGCGATAATAATAATAATAATAATTTAACTTTGCCAGAAACTCGCGTAATTTCGCGCGAGAATCCTGCCGGAGTTCGCGCGCATGATAATAAACATAGGTATACGCCGCCCGCCGTAGGAATAGGGGAACGAAAATACTCGGAAAGTTACTGGGAATATTCTTCGAGTCGGAAAAGTTCCGGAAAAGTGTACTTGAAACGCGTTGTTTACAGTTCTGGCCCGCCGCCTATAAGGTTTTAAAATAGCGAACAATTGTAAATAGTCGTTATTTACTACGTGTATACAAGATTTTAAGGTGTAAGACGTAGTAGAAGTATTGGTGATGCATCAATAGCGGATAAGATGAGGGAAGATAGGCTGAGACGGTTTGGACATGTGATGAGGAGGGACGATACTGAAGCAGTAGTGAGGGCAGTTATGATAATGGACGTTGCGAGAAAAGAAGAAGGGTGAAGAAGATGGAAACAATTGGAAAAGATACGAGGGATGTTTATGTGTGTGTGTGTGTAGAGGATGTGAATGGTCGCGATAAGTGGAGGAACGGGTCGAAAGACCTCAAACAATTGGGAGAAAGGCAAATAAGAAGAATACAAGTTATTTAAAAGTCGTTATTACGACTGTCGTCGGAATGGCTTAAAACCAAACTCGATTCGGTGTCGTGGAGTGAACAGTGAGATCCACTTTCAGCGCTTTTCGATTGCGTATCAGTTTCTTCCTGTTAAGTTTGATTACTGTTTTCATATTGAAATGACGTGACGAATTACCGTCTACTTCTTAATCACCGTGTACTTATCGTGTAATCCATACTCTTCATTTCGATCGAGTGTTTTCCAACATCGTGTGAATACGGCAAACGATTTCGCTTTTTTCAGTGTGTACACGTGCAAAAGAACCGAAAGATATCTCCGTTGCTGCCGAAGAAACGGGTAAAGGATGATATTTTTTTAGCAAACTTGGATAAACCGTACTCTTTTATCGTGTTAGAGGTTTCAACCAAATTTACGACGGTTTGATATTTAAGTTGTTTGTTAAAAATTGTTCTAATTACTGAATACCAACCATCGGGTCCTTAGCGATCTGGTCGAAACTTTTAACTAATCGAATTTAGAATATTTAAAAAGAGTTTAAGTTACTCAAATTTTCCAAGTAAATATATTAACTGTTCAGATTGGAAATATTGGTAGATTAATATAATATGATATGCAGACCAAGTTGACAAAAAAGTACATATGGTACATATTATCCATGTTTTTTGTAAATTTGTATCAAAGTCCCAAGACAAAATATACACTCGGGATGTTGAAATTTGTCTTCTAAAATTATAAAATTGTCACTTAATAACAAACATTTGGTCCTGTATTTATAAGTTAAACTGGTAGTCAATGCAGCGAACGCGACCGGTTATAATTTGTATTCCGTTGTGGTCGACTCTGGTTTTGTCTTTCTTCTGCTGATATACGCGGTTGGCATCAATTACTTTGGTTTTGTACTTTTTTTTTTACAGTCGGGTGTACACATTTACATTATTGATTTGAATTTTGTCGGCACGCTGGCTTTGTCGGCAGTCGTCGTCGGCGAACTCTGCGTTTCCACATATCATGTTAGTATACGTTTCAAATTTTAATCGCGTCAGTTGTGTCGCATATTTTGTTTGAATCGTAAAAAATAAACATTTTGACGGCTAAAAATCACTTGCGTATACGGCTAAGTGAAATCAGTTTGACCTCTGTTTTTATGTTTTATCGAAGAATATTAAAATCGGATTTTTAATTTTCTTTACGCGATTATTTATGTTAAAACAATTTTTTCAGCGGCGACGCGTCAAAACTAAAATGAAATAATAACAAACGGTAGATCGGTTGTGTTTATTGACATAGCGTGTATTAAAATCTAAATCAGACGCGTAAATAATTCTAATAAGTATTCACAATTTTCGAGCCTGAAACCTTTTAATTGAATATTAATAGTTGTATAAATAATGTATTTCGTATTATTTTTGGTGGTTTTTTTTTTCTTTATTATTTTTGGACCGAAAAATGTCGATTGAAGAACAATATTATATATAAGGCACATTTTATAAAAGTGTTGACGATATTTAGTAGATTGTCGTATACAGGCGGCTGTTTCACTGTTGCCTTGCATATAATATAACACAATAAATAAAAAAGTTTACTGTTTCTTTAGTATTTTCGACATAACACTCGATGCCAATTTACTAAAAAAAAAAAAATAATGTGCTTTCCACATAATTTTTTTTTCTCAGCAAAAACGATCATGTTGAATACTGGCAAAAATTAGAAAATTAAATTAAAATACTAGGGTATTAAACGTAATGAAATCGTTTGAATTACGTAAATATTTCAAATTAGTTATGCGGAATAGATGTATTTATTGCTTTAAAGGTGATAATATTATGCGATAATAGGCGAATATATTACTCATATAAGTTTTATTATTTGTTTTTAGTTTTCAGGATATTAAGCTTTTTTACGTTTAAAAATTGCACAAAGTGCATATTTACACAGTTGACAGTTATAAATTATGTACATTTAGAGCGCAAAATTCGAGAAAACAGCACGTTATGACATGTTTCATTTTAAGTGTAATGGTTTTTTAAAACGGTTTATCCGTGGACACGCGACTATTGTTGTTTGTATTCGAATATTTGAACCGTGATGACGCGTTACAAGTATAAAAAATTGGCATTTGCGAGTGGAATATTTTAGTTAAATCTCAATTCGGTACAGAAAATCTTGAATGTAATCCGCCCTTTGCATCATATCCCAAGCATAAACTGCGGTGGTTTTTTCCGGCGCGGGATCGTTCTCGTACGTCGTTGAGTTGAATGCCTATTAGGACTGCGATACTTTTATATTTCACATGACGCACGTTGAAAATTCAACGACAAAAGATTAATGATTTGAAACAGAGTGCTTTTTGTGAACTTTACTAGAGATTCTTTAGCGATTTGAAAAAAATAATCCAAAGAGAATGGCGACGTTGTTTACACGCAGCGTGTTCTCTAAATTTACACGCGACCAAAGAGTTGGTCGAAACAAAATTAAAAATAATAATAAACGAGTGATGAATTTGAGTACCTAAAAAATGCCAACACAATATAGATCCAATTTCCTAACATCAGTAAACTTTATTTTTGTTGCCTCTTCATATTTATAATTTCAAAGATATTATAATTTTGTGTCCATAATTCGTAGGTAATTGATTTGAACGATTATTATTCGGGTCGTATTATCACATATTCTTATTTTTCGTCAACACACCCAGTGTGAATAACGTTTCCCGTCGAGTTGTATGTACAACCACGTTCATCATAGAAACTTGAGAAACCACCGTCTTTATCCCATATCTCATTTTCCGAGAAGGTTACCATCGCGATTCGAATGCGACCATCACGTATACACGAAAACAACGCAAATAATAATTTATATTTAACAGAAAATAACACGAAAGGTGTGACGATTTCTGTGACATTTCGTCAAAGCGTAGTGCAGCCTTTGCCGCGACTCGCTCGCGAAACACGTCCGCCGAGGGCGTGGGACCGTCGCGTCGTCTAAAGTGCCGGTTGGGAACTTTCGCGCGCGGACTTACTTCCGTAAAGTGCAGTTTGCGCAGCAGCCGACGACGGTTTTCCAACGCGTTCCTATGTATATATATAGGTGTACAAGACGTCGGGTTCCGGGTGATTACCGTCCGGAACCGTACCGGGTCTGTGGTTTTCGCAAAGAACGAGCAATTTCCTGAAAACATGGCGACCAGGTTGGCGACCGTCGGTGAAAAGTACGCGGAAGTCGTCCCGAGGGATCGCACGCACTATAAATGTAATGATAATTATGTACGCGGTAAAATCCGGCTGAACTTTACCGCCGTTCGGTTCGATCGATTCCGTATTACGCGTGTATCACGTGAGTTTTATGGAAACGTTTGCTACATTTCAATACGTGAAAATGTGTTATGTTCATTTACGTTCGATCCTCGGAAGCGATACAAAATTTGACAAAAAAATAAACAGCGTGTAAACAGTTTTAACAATACGTTATCGTTAAAACTGTACAGTTTAGTTTCAACGCAGGCTAGTGAACAAAAAAAAAAAAAATTTTCCTCCTACTGTCGCCCGAAAATCTGCCGAAAGCAGTTTGACCGTAATGTTACACTGGCATAACAAAATCGTTCGTTGTACGTGCTGTCCGCGGAAGGGACGCTACAAGAGCAGCACCCTAATAAGCAAATAAATACATCGCTGTTCACTTCTGCGTTCTTTTTGTCGGCCATTAGTATATAGTTATTGTTTTCCCGGCCAGACCACATCGTTAGGGGGATGGCGGTAACTAGAGGGGGCGTTCATTGATGACGTTTTTTTTCACTGCTGTTCCGGAATCTTTCTTAAAATTATATGGCTCCAAGTATCCTCGCAGTGATAAACGAATAAAAAAGCAGAAACGCTTGTTTTAAAGACTGGTACGGTCGACCAAATACGTTTTTTTTTGTTCTTTACGTTCACACGGCGTAATACACAGTCAGAAAAACACGTCGCAAAATTAGTACTCAATATATATAGTAAATCGAATGTTGAACCTATAGCGTTCAAAAATAAATTGATCAAAGTCCCTAGGGGGGCAATGCCCAATTCCCCTTGACTACGACGGCCCTGGGGACCGCCCCTAACGTGCCAACGGTGTTTTTGTCTTTTGTGGTCACACCGATTCGAGCACAGCGTTGGTTTTTTTCTACTCGTAAAACGCATAAAACGTCGGTTCATCCGTGTTTTTTTTATCGTAAACGTCGTCGACCACCAAGCGTCTCCGTACACACGTCGGACGGTGTGCCGACAGCGCAGCATTCCGATCCCTGCGAAACGCAATAATAATTATTATCAGCCGCAGCCCTCCGAACCACCCCTGTCGTCGACCCTGCAAGCGATCGCGTCTCGGTCGTTCGTTATTTTCATACTAATGAACGACACCCGTCGTCGGGGCATCGTCGGCCGCAAACAAATTACGACGGCGGCGCGCCGTTTCCGCAGTGAAAACAATCGAATTGCCCGCTGTTTTAGCTGACGTTTCCATTCGAATCCCGCCGCTCGCGGTTCGTTTCCACGCACACGATGTCGTGTCATATTTTATAACATGATTGTACTAGACATTTTAAACCGCGTACAACGTACAAATACTACATTATCGGATAGCGTGTGACGGACGCCTTTTTTTTCTCCGTAGTCGACGGTGGTTTTACATTTTCAACGGTCCGACGTCAATGTTTGGTCGCGCGCTGCGCAACACGTCCTTGAAACGCGCGTTTTACGTTTTTTTGTGTAATTTTCAATATTTTTTTTGTATAGGAAACCGTTCGAAATTGTGCGTAAATTGCAGAAAACACAACAGTGAAATGGTGCGGTCTATATAGTTCTTACGAATAAAATGTTTGAAACAGAAAATCTTGTCTTATCGTCGATAGACGCGTTTTGTAAACCGTGTTTCACACGGAACGAGCCTACCTGAGAACACGATCGACTCGGTTATCCCAAGGTTAATACACGGTTGTAGGAACAACAGCAACGAATACAAAGTGACAAAATTTAATATGAAACAGTGAAATATAATAACGATATTGCGGTCGGCCATTTCGTGTTTGTTTGTTTGGGTCATATTAATCGAAAACGAAACTATACACGTACACTTATTGAACTGAATACACCGAATAATTTAATTACGTTCTGAGAAACTAATTTAACGTACCTGAGATTTGCGTTTAAAGGAAATAATACAGAATCGTCGTCAACGGTGCAAGAAAGTAACAGTAAAACAATACAATTATTAGTTAGGTAGGGACGTAAAAATTTGAAAACCGACAAATATCAGTTATTATTTTTGGGTGGTTTGAATAAATCAATCAAGTACAGAAAGAAAACCGTTTTCACACCAGCGTTAAGCGATATATATATAAAGGGACACATAAAAAGCGTTTTAAAAATGTAGAGAGTCTCGCATGTTTGAGATATATGTATATAAAAAAAAACGCCGTTGCATGAATAAGGTGTGACTTGTGACAGATAAATCGCGTTGGTTTTCTCGCGAGCGTGAATTAACGAGAGAAAAACCCGGAGGAAAAAAATTAAAGAAGCATAAAAAAAATGTCTCGTCCTCTAACGTAATTGTAAGGTTTTATAATGAATCACATTTTTCCAGCGCGGGTTTTCGCGAACAAAATATCGTGTTATTAGTGAAAAGCATGTATGCTGATGTAAAAGTCACCTGCTTATAAATTATACGCATCGCAGGTCTTACAGCCGGCACTTGGCCGAGTCACGTAAAATATAATTAACGTTGTTAATCTAGGTATTATAAAACGATAAAACGTCCGACCAAAACTGAAATGTTCAATCGCGCGAGACACCGAGATCTTCAACGTTCAAACTGCGTGATCAATGACACGCCGGGGGAACAAGGCTGTTCGGAAACTGCCATTTTTTTAAAGTTGATACGAAGCCGACACAGAATAGGTACGCACGGGGATGGATTTTGATGAAACTTTTTATAAAGTACGGCCAATCTCATGATTGATCGATCGTCGTAGAATCGCGTTTTTCACGTACGTAGGATTTTAAACTGTACTTGTATAATACAATATGCTCTCTCTCTCGTAACACAAATCAAACGCCAATTATTATCCGTACGGTATGCACAGTGAAACACAATCGTCAAGGTTAAAATCGGTTCACAGATTCAGCGACGAAGACCGTCACGGTCGTTATTATCGCGCTGTGCAGTCTGTCCGATTACAATACTCATTGGGCTTCCGGCCGCTGTTCAATAATTATGTGTACGGCGGCGGCGCAGGGACCACCAGCGTAGACCGTCACTGTGTCACACACCGATCGATCGCTAATTTACCGTTCCGCTCGCCGTGTTATCGAATCGTAAATATTCGTACGGTATTTCGGGAAACACGAGAAAAACGGCTAAAAACTGGATTTCGCATTGTGGAAAAAACGCGTAAAAATATGATCGCGATAAGAGGTCGAATAGCTCACGTTACGATCGCCATTACAGTGTAAAAAGCATTAAGACTTTTAAACTTTGCGGCCGACAAAATTCGATGCGCGCTCAGATCAGCTATGACCCTCTGCGGCAACCCCTCGATTCGAAGCGACATTACTAGGGAATATGTAAGTCGAGTTCTGAGGCGATTCCTTATTTTTCGTGGTAAAGTGCCTCAATACTGCAGTCTCTGGACGGACCGCGAAAGGTTATTGAGTGGATATTTCAAAATATTGTCTATTTAACGTTATTGAAATACGGTTGTTTATTTTTTTATTTTCCGGCAGTCACGCCCGCCGTGGCTACGGGTTAGGCCGTTCGTCGTCAAGATAATGAACGCGCCACTTGTGTGTGGTTGTTTAAACATTAAAGTGTACACGGTGCACCTCGCGTGTGTACGTTTTTGTTTGTTCGGAACAATGAAAAATAAGTTCACCGTTGTTAAATAAATAAAAGAAAAAAAACCGGATGAAACACATAAACACGAACAACACGTCACAGAAACTAAACGTATAAAACTACAAATTGTTTTTTTTTTTTTTGATTCTGAGCGTATGTAGCGAGGAATGTGTTGTTTTTCGTCTGCGATCGTTTTTTTTTTTTTTCGGACAGAAGGAGGTCTAAAATCGTCAATAGAAGCAACACGACAAAAGAGTTTTGAAAATGGATACGAGCATCTTATTTAAAGTGTTTTTTTACGTTATCCAAAAACAAAAAATATTTTTAGCCAACTTATTATATTTTGGTCACTTTTCACTGACTTTGATCACTTTTTAGGGGAGAAAGTGTGCTGTGATTTTCACGTATGACACAACGAAAAAGTTGAATGATATTTACTTTATTCGAAACGTTTTTTCAACTATCGATGTTGTCTCGTGAGCTGGGTGACTTTTACACGTCGTTGGTGTGGGCAAAAACAAACGTTATTGGAATTAACTCCTCGGCGCGTCATTGAAATGAATACGTTTAAAACGTCATAAAAGTTTGGAAACAATCAAATATAAAACATCTAGAAATCGTTGCATATAATATTATTATTATATGCGCGTAATCGTAATTTTCGTAAAAACAATCCATAATTTTTACAGACTTTATACATTATCAACTACAATGATTTCCGAACCCAAAGTTACTCATCAAAACCTGTAAAATACACTGAAATATAAATACAATGTTGTCGAAACCGTATAATCCCTGTCCAACATCGATCACCGAGATATCATAACCCATATAATTTTTATCTCGTTCGAATATTTGAGATGTTTCGTAAAGTTTCCGTGTATTATACAATATAACCTGGTGTGGTATAACCTAAGCTTTCCTACATGTATTTCGGATGTTTAGCGTAATAAAACTTATTATGTACACGGGTGGTGCATGAGAAATGGATTGTATTATTTCTTTTTTTCCGCTTGTATCCGCGTGTTTTTAAAGTAACATTGATACATTCGAAAAGATGGCAGTATAACTTTACGGTCTACAAAAGTTTTGATCGAATCATACGATGGTGTTACGTTTTATCCACGCCATCGCGTCGTATAAACATGTAGATTAGATAAAATTTAATTTAAAATTATATTTGTTTTTTTTTTTGTCAATGTATACCCTGTGTACGGGATACAGTTTTAGAACGGCAGATTTGATAACAGAACACTCGAAATTGTTGATAAAATCTATCGAAAACGAATGATATTAAAATGTAACACAACTACGACGCGATACCTGCAATATTTCACAAATAATTTTGAAATCCTGTATCGAACGAAAAAAAATTAATGCGGCGATCAAATAATAATAATAACTACGTGTATAATGCGCACTATTCGTTTGCCGACGACGATTTACCACGGCGGTTTTTATTTTTTTTACGGTGTCTTTTTCAGCGATGTACGATCTTATTTTTTAATCGTTCGGATTCAATCTCGCGTGAAATCCCTGAGGAATCTCGTCGCGCGGTGAATAGCATCGCGGGGGTTTTATTTTTTTTTGCTCCATTATTTGAGGGGACGCGTAAAAAATAATATACTTATTATTTATAAACGCGATATCGTTCTTCTTACGTGCGTGCGCAGTGTTCGCATCTGGAGACGTGTCGAAAAAATGTCGTAAAAAAAAAAAAAAATGAAAAAACACAAACGTGGAACGTTTAAACGAACGTCGTACACACACACACATCACGTTACTATAGCTGTGTATATTTATTGTATAACGAGCGCACTGTTTTTAGCGTCTCGTGTTCGTATGGAAAATGTATACGCAGAAGGACAAAGAAAGAGTTTCGACAAAAGGATAGAAAAACAGCTGTTTTTATTATTATTGTGATTTCTAAAAAAAAGCAATCGACGAATAGTACTAAAAAAAAAAAAGACACGAAATTCGCACCGTATCGCAGTTTGTCAAATAATTTCTGCGGGTACCTAAACCATCGTTCCTGGGCGGTCTTCTCACCGCGCGTGTTTTTTATTTCGTTAATAATAATTATCGTTACCGTCACAGCTTCTTCACTGCGAAACGTCGTGATATCGCATTCAAAATGAGCGCGATTTTTTGCGCTTTTTTGTTGTTTTTAAAAAAACTAAAAAAAAAATGATCGATGGATGGTCGGACTCGTGGTACGACGTATTTATTACCCGACGAGATTGAACATCAGCTGCGGCGGATGTTTCCGACGAGCTGTTCGTTCGCGCCAAAACGTTTTTGTCTTTAAAGAAAGAGAATCGCCCGCTGTTTGCTCGGCGGCACACCATCTGTTGAGCGAGAAAAACACACGGAACACGCGAATTATTAATAGTTGTTAATTTCCAAACGTACATTTTGCGGCCAACGAATCGCATCCGCAGTCCCGGATTCGAGAGTACGATGTTTTTGCGTCAATTACTGTTTTCGCAACGGTAATATTTTATTTACGGGAGACGATATTTTCATAGTGAATAAAAAACTTTTAAAAAACTCTTCGTATAACACAGTTTCGGCTTTGAAATAAACGATCGAAAATTCCTCAAAAATAACTAGCTACAGACTCTGATGTCGAACGTTGAGAACCCGGTATTGTAAAATGCGTTTTAACTTGAAAAAACGCCTTGAGATAATTTCAAAAATTGTTCAAGGATTCCTTGATTTCGACGTGTGTAAATGTTCATTGTACGATTCAATGGTAAAAACGATTCAATATCGTACCTATCATGTGATGAACGCGCGTATAATTTTTTTTTTCTTTAAAATTTAAACTTAATATCGATTTCATAACTGTGTTGCGCAATATGTTCCGAGCATAAAAAAAAGTACTCGTTTCGTCTTGAAAAAACTGAACAAAAATATTTTTTTCAAGAAGACGCCTACAGATGTGAAATTGCTGTAAAGGTTACAGTCTGCTGGTGTGAATAAAATAAGCATTCAAACCTGTTACCAGAATTTTTTCTTTAAAAAACTAAGAGTATAATGTGATTCAAATATATTCAATATTTTCGTACAACATACGTACCTTTGTAAAATGATGGTTTTTTTTTTTTTTGAATTTCAGTATTTAGTTGTAAATTTACATGACAGAAGATAAAAAGAATTTAATACGACGTTAAAAAATTGACACAGTTTTTATGGTACTAACATAATATTATAAAGGTTTAACTCGTATGGAAGATCTTATCATAACAACTATTCTCTGAATCGGATAATAATATCGCAGTATTGTATTGATTTCTTTAGTATCTCACTATCTGATACAAAATTCTAAAAATTCTGTTCTAAAAAACTTTTGTCTCGTCGTGAAATTGTCGGTTTAAATAGTTTTTTTATGACGTCTTCCAAACCATTTTATTTTCGGTGTCCCAAAAAACCATTTGCAATTGTATACAACACGATCTGGGAGTCTGATTTGAGAGACAACATTATTATTTTACAATTTTGTATACTCGCAAGTCTCCACCAACTGTTTGTCAGTTAAGTAACTTGTATAAAATCATATTACTATCGTTTTTATATTTCAAACTATTTGTTGGAAATTTAGTTGTATAAAATCAAATATGATCGTTTAAAAGTAGACAAAAAAACTGCAAAGATTCGGATGATTACGGTGGGTAAAAGTTAAAACATTTTTGTTGCGTAGGTATTAGAATCCATTAATTAATAGATACTTTTTTTTTTTTTTATTTGCTAGTATGCCATTTTGATTGCAAATTAGCGTTTTGTCAGACGATTGTTTCTTAAAATGACTGATTTAAAGAAAACACATTTGTATTATCTCTCATATTGGGCTGCATGTTAATAATAATTGAAAAGAAAGAAAGTCATCACAAACTGTTGTGCACTGTCTTGAAAGTAAAACTGGTTTACATGCAGTATTACCATCTCTTTTTGATACTAAATTACTAAAATCCAAAAAAATTTAGTGGTTTTTTAACTAATTAAATCTCAAAAGTTATAATTTACACTAGCTGTTAATTTAAACTTTTTAACTTAACTTCGACTGAAAGTAATTTATTTTTAAATCGTTTCAATTAAGTTCATTTGGATTTTATTTCTGTATATAAGACAACAATCGTAATAGGTTCTAAACGCGAAACATATAAACATAACTTATGCATATTTCTCTTAGTTTAATGAAATAAAATTTAATTTCAGTAAATTGCTTTTAGTAACGCAACTGATCATTTCAAACTTTTAATTAATTTTTTGGAAAAGTTTTTTTAAAAATAATTATTTACTTGCCCAGCCTTGCCTATTAGGTGCATTTAAAGTAAAGAACGTTGTAGAAAAGAATTGAAAACCAGATCATGTACATCAAAGCTATACAAAACATGATATATTATCGTACCAGACGTATCTAATAATTACAAACATGAGAAAGTAATATAGTTTTTTTTTTAACTTTATGAGTGGGTTTACGGTATAAAGTATGTTACAAAACAAGTCGTTTATTCATTTTATTCTGTTAAACATATACCAAACAAAACAATGTAAAAGGCATTGTTGCACAATACGTTTTATTTCTCAATTGAGAGCAAAATTATTTATTCGTTATAACGCGGATAACGTTTTATAACACAGTATTATGTTCGTTTAAAAACTTACAAAAAAATTAATTTGTTCAGTTATTTATTATTTTTTAAATTCAATGCTTAGGTAAATAAGTTGCCGAATACACTTATACGTGGAAAATAGCTATTATATAAATTCAAAAATACGACAAATGATGAAATTCTAATTGTTATATTATTTTCAAGCGTAATGTTTACATTACACTACCGAACATCACAATATTTAAAAATGTTGTTATAACGATTGCAAAAGAATCGTTTCACTTTTATAATTTATAAGAAAGTTGTATTATAGGTATTTAAAATTGTTTCAACAATTTAACTTACAGATAACAGATACCTTTTTAGTGGAAAAAGTTTCAATCCATTGTATTGTTTTCAAGTTATTTCGCCATTGAACGGTGTTTTTTTTAAATTGAATTTTATTCACTGTGAAAAATTATTATATCATACTGCGAAGATAAGTATAATATGCTCATTTAAAGTACGCACTTTGGCTTTATTCTTATGCTCGAAGTGTTGACAATTCACAACTTGAGTACACAATGCGGTGTAGGTATTTTGTTTCGTTTTGTGTTAACTTTTGAAAGCACACGAACGCCAAACACTACGGTGAAACAAAATTAACGAGAGTACTGTAAATTGTAATCACTTTGTGTGCGTTGAGAAAAACAAATATTATGCTGTGCCATATGAATAATAAATTACGTTTCATTGCAAGCACACTAACATAAAATAGTATATTATATCATATACAAACCTATTTTATAAACACGTCAAATTTGTACATGAATTATCTTCAAAAATGCTGGCAGGTGCAATAAACTCAAGTGTTTTATAGAAACACAGAAAGTAAATATTTATGTTATTTTGTCGAAGGTAATCGTAGTGATCTGCTGGGGCATTTCGCAATACAAGCCGGAGAAGTGGAATTAGTCGCCTCAACGCGACAACGTTTCTGGGGATATTACCCTCGGCCTTATCACATTGATCACAAAGTAGAACATTTTTTTGCTTTCGTTTATATTGAGTACAGTGTATTGTAGAGAAATTTGAAATAATCTATAGTGTAAGCGTTGAATATCGAAACAGTTTACATAGAAAAGTAGATTTTCGAGTAATTACATTTGATGTTAATTTTTATGACATTCGAAAAGAACTGTACAAATGTTTCTAAAATTTAAGTAGGTCGTTTCATTTTGTAGTTTGCTTATTTTTGTGTTCATTTACATGATTAACTTGTATAATGGCATAGGAAAACGTCAAACCGACGATACGGTTATCAGACGAAAAGGATTAATATTGAATCAAATAATGACCAGAACATGATTAATGAGAATTTGTTTCGGTATTTTGATTTTATCGTACAAAATGTTTCATAAATTTGTATAGTTTGTTAGAAAAAATGAAATTTTTCGATCTCCGTGCAATTTTGAAACACGAAACAAAAAATGTATATTAACTTACTTATGAAAATTTTCCAAAATGATTTCTTACAATTATTATTTTGGATCGTTTTTACATCGTTATCGTTTTTGTCATTTTGTGTTCTTGGCCACTCAAAAACGGTCAAATTTATTGAAATTTTCGCACATTATTGTAATAACTCATATGAAACGTAATACTGTATTATTTCACAGAAATTTCAAACGGTTTCGGTAGTTTTTCAGCTATAGAACTTAAAGGTTTTCTCATAATCGTCTAATACGTTGTTTTCGTTTAATAAATCGATACAACGCTAATAGTTTTGATAATCGGTTTGAATTTTTGTTTTACCCTTATCAACACATAAAATCGCTACTCCAACAATTTTTTCGCTCCACCACCGTTCGCCATTGTATTTTTTTCGTTTTAGAAATTTCCACGTACACCTACCGTTCCGCGAACCGTATAAGACTCACGAAGTAACTGTATTCGAACGATTTTTTATGCAAATTACACTAGCGTGCGCGTCGTGAATCGACTTAACCTTTTTATACCGATGTCGTGCGATAATATACGATAATACGTCTTAACTTACTTCGTTACCCCATAGGTATAAGGCACTTGCATAACGGTGGCGTAAAGTCAAATCTGATTTCAAAAGCTTTCCGACTATGACGCCCGTTCGTCAATCACCGTAGTAATGTATGCATATTATCCATTGTTGTACACCCAACTGTTGTAGTCGTGCGTGTAAAGTAAAGCGATGCAGTAGGTGGTAGTGTATAAAAAGTCACGACCTGCCAAGCCGGGCAACTCGATCAAGTTAATTAAGTTAAAACGATTAAAAGAGTTAAAAAAAAGTCTGTACGGATCGCGAGTTAATCGGTTCAGTCGCGGTAAAAAACACCATAACTCCGCTGTACGTTTAATGTGACTGAACAAAAATACAAACCAATATACTTTACTACGTTTTTATTTTTTTTTTTTACTGCTACGATCCAGACAACGGGAAAATTTAAACTAACACAGCCGAAGCGATTCAAAAACATGTTACGTAAATGCCTGCGATAAAAGCATTTCGATAAATGAAAAAGTTCAAAAAATCAACTCGTTTAAATTTAATTTTTCAACGAGTCTTTCACTTTTCCGCCTTGGTCATAACAACGGTATACAGTTATAACGTGCCTACATTAAAATTTAAAACGCAATACGAGTAAACATATTTTTATCGATCGGATTCGACGACATGACGAGATGACGGACGAGACGATCAGAATCGTATTCATAATTATCATTAAATACTTGTAACGATACGCGTTCGTATGCGTGATTGTTTTTCATTGTTTTCATTTGACGTCCGACAAGATTGAGACGTTTTTCGTTATACGCACAGCACGGAAACGTGAAGAATCTTTCGTATACGGTTAATCAGGAGCGGGGTATTAAAAGCACGGAGCGGGTACTAACAGAACGCATTAAGTTTTTGACTAGATCCCTGTCGATAGATTCAAAAAAAACAATCGTACACGACCCTCGCAAGACCGGTTGGTACGTACGATACCCGCAGGGCAATCCGAAAAACCGGCGGGGGCGAACTTCTCATTTTTTGAAGGAAAATCCTGAGAAAAATTTTCGGACCCGTGTAGGACGGCAGTGTAACCAATGTGAGTGGAAAAACTAGAAATTAGTACCTAACCGAAACGAAACGTCGTTACCTATTCCGAACAGCTCTGTACTCTGCGAAAAGGAGAGTCTACAGACCCACCCGTCGGAAGACCGATGACGTAGTGAACTAGGAGGCGAGGAACAGGCTGGCACGAGCAACTGCAGACCGAGAATGTGTGACGGTCCTGGAGGCCGCTGTAAAACGACAATAGGACTGGTAATTTTTTTTCGGACAAAACGTGACGACAGCGCCCCATTCGATGCGCCGCCCCTGTACGGTTTTCTACTGCCGGGTGATTACGTACATCGCCGCGAGTTAAATAATAAGTTCCGAACAATACGAGGTTTTCGACGACCGGAACAGGTCAGCCTGTTCTGCCCGATCGTGTCCGTAACGACCGTACTGCGCGGGCTGCTTAGTTTCGACCGAACGTATACAACAGTTAAACTATTATTATAATCGACCGACCATTTCGCGTTTTTTTTCGCTATACAGGTTTTTTTTTTCTACATTTTATTGTGTCCGTACACGCTGCGCAGTAAGTACTATAACAGCCTCTTCACGTCGGCGGGCAACGATAAAGGGTCGTATAAAAGGCGTACGTTCGATCGCGCAGCAGCGGCAGCGACAGCGTTTCTCGCTTCGCACCACGGGCAGCCGCCACGACCAAAACTCGCGCACAGGACGTATAGGCATTATTGTTGTTGTATCGGGAAACGCGTGATAGGAGACCGTCCATATTATTATTCATTGGATCTGCACACAAACTGCAGCTATCATTATTATGTGTGTTGTAATAATACGATGATAAACGTCTTGTACGTTATTGTTGTGTGCGGAATTCCTTAAACGATGACGACCATGTGACACGACGTGTGTGAAAAACACAATACGAACGAGGAAAAATGCGGGTCGGCGGCGGCGGTGGCTGCTGCGGGCGCGCGCGTTGAAAAAACAGCCCCTTTCGCCGCTGCGTGTTCGCACGACCAGAAAAGAGAGGCGGCGGAAAATAAAAAAAAATGTTATAAAAAGAGACGACCGATAAAAAAAATTCGCTTATCTTACCGACGTAATCTGCCCGCGGCGTCGTACAATGGGGGGCGTCTGTCCTCCTCCCCGTCCGCCCCGTTGATATTATTATACAGTCACATCTAGTCACATACGTCTAGCAGTCGTCAACGACAAAACAATAACAATAATAATATCGTGATTGTATTATTACGTATACAATATAAATAGGTACGCGGTCTCACACACAGCGCTGTGACAATAATTGCATTTTTTTTATCGTGAATATAATAAGCCACCGTCCGTCCGGGATCAATACGCAGTCGAAGGGCTGATTAATCTGCAGCCATAACGGATCCCACACGGGCCGTTTTTCCACCCCCGTGTCCCGGTCCGTGCGGGGGTATCACAAACTTCCGAGTTGAAAAATGTGACGAAAAATAATTTAACGGTCGTTTTTTAAAGAGTTTTCGCATAGGCAATATGTATATAGTGTTGATAATTTCTAATTACGTGTTGTCGATTCGTGTGAGGCGACGAACGTTAGCTTGAGTCGATGTCCGGGAAGGTGTCCCTTCACACGTCGCCGTTTTTAAACGAATTAAATATTTTTAGACGACACAAATAATAATAATAGAAAGCTAGAGTCGAATTTATTCACTCAAAGCGAACCGAATCCGATACCGAGATTATTTTTTCTAGGTTTTCGCGAGAGCCGATTTTTTTTATTTATATTTTTTTTTTTTTTACATGATATTTCAACATGTTTTCAACTAAACTATTGAAAACAGATTCATAACCTAGAAAAAAAG
>CM029359.1:27965793-27976188 GCA_017140985.1 Hormaphis cornu
GTACTTTTAATACGCATACACCGCAGGAATAACTGAAAAACACTATCCCGAAATCTAATGAATTTTTTTTGATGATGGTGCGTGTTTACACGAGTGTCCATGCAACGTGTTAAATACTCACGGTGTTCATTCTTGAAAATTTTTTTTTGACCAGTCGCCACCGTACAAAATTAATTACTGTCACCGTGTTAAAATTGTATTATTTGAATAAACGTACGGTATTGTCTTCTCTACGCGTAATTATTCACTCGAATTTAACTTTCCCTTCGCGCTTCGGTCGTCTTATTTCGGACGACGCAAATACGTCAATAATACTGTTCGCACCTATATAATTGGACCTCAGCTTGAACTAAGACGATTTAATAATAACATCGTCATCACTATTTTACGAGACGGAGGGTGTTTAGAACACTTTCGATTTGTGATACTTTTGTACGCACAATGTTTAACCGAACGTGGAAAAAAAAAAAAAAATTTCACTTGATACGAATATCGATTGTTCTTCTCGTACTCAAACTACAACAATGCGTTTTTTTATTTATTTTTATATAAAACCGTGTGAAAAGCAATAAATTAAAGAAAGGGAAAACAAATCTACAAAAATTATAATATGCTTTACCGGTTATCACGTTGGAGATAATTTTAAAAAAATACATTATAACGAACCATCATCCGATTTGATTCATACGCTGCGAATCGATTTCAACACACTTAATACACAAATTAAAACAAAGGCGTCTGCTTATAAAAGATGTATATACGGTAAAAATAACGTTGTTGTTTTATATATAGATGTAGTCGGTACGCCGATTGCCGTAAGTTTTTATATTCAAGTTAACTGCGATTACTCATAATTTATCACATTGTTGTTACAGTGACAGATGGTAGGCACACCGAGTACAGTTACACGTTATGGACGGATATGCGTATTAGCATGAAAACAACATTTTGTGCATCACACCCGGCCGGGTCTTGATTACCTACCATAATGGTATCGATGTCATATTGTTATTATTACTGTTTGTCGAGAAGTTTGACGGTATTAGGTGTAAGTGCACGGCTATATAATACGTACAATATTGCACATTACGCATGTGCCTAATTTATATTGTATCATTTGTTTTACTCTCATCGCGAGCTTATCGTTTTTATAGAACGAAATTTCGAGGCCAGGTGATCGCGCCTCGAAAATCTATCTGCACTGCCGTTACAAACATTTACAATAACGTGTGCTGAGAGTACATACATACAAACGGTACACAACAATATATTTATGTACAAAACGATTGCGCACACCCGCGTGCAGGTTCGTTTGTGATCGCGCGAGGGATGCGTTTGACGTTAATTGGGACATAGCGTGTAACCGAAACTGGGCCGATATTCATTAAATATGCGTGTTTTTGTGCAACGGTTCTGCTCGACAATACGACACGTAAGACAGATCGCAATTTATTTCGCTGTTTTTACGTTATGTTTGTCTGATATTGCGGTTTGCTGCTGAGAGTTCCAGTACGTAATAGGGTTTATTTTGTGTTGACTTTTGTCCGGCGTACAATTTGCGCACAAAAATCCACACTTACGATATCAGAGGCATATTTAAAGAACGGGGGGTGGTGGGGCTAAAGAGGCCATGGGTGGCACTTATCAAAAGGAGCTGGTTTAATGAGGGTGACTGCAGAGTGCCGGTGACTTGATCAGTTTTTCGATGCGAGTTTAGATAGAGCGTGTAAGGTAGAGACGACAAGACTATCAGTGGGTGAAAATAAAGTTCGTCTCATCGTACGGTAAGCACGACGAGTATTATATAGGTTGAAAAAAATGAAATCTTATCAAAAGGAGATGGTTTAATGAGGGTGACTGCAGAGTGCCGGTGACTTGATCAATTTTTCGATGCGAGTTTAGATAGAGTATGTAAGGTAGAGACGACAAGACTATCAGTGGGTCAAAATAAAGTTCGTCTCTTCGTACGGTAAGCACGACGAGTTATTTTATATAGGTCGAGAAAAATGAAATCTCGTTGATTCGCACGTTTACACGATTTTCGCTATAATTATTATCATGATATTAATATCTCTAATAGTCTTCCGCGAAGACGCGCGGTTTAAGTTTTCTACTTTCGTTTTTAATCAATTTGTATTCGTTTTGTTAACGTGACCCTATTAATTTATCTGTTACGAGTTATACATTTTTAAAATGTGTACAGCAAAAAAAATATTGATAGTTATAGTAGATAGAAATGAAAAATTGATTCAACCGAAATAACGTTAGGTGGTAATACCCACGTGTTATATAAGGTTTTTACCGTATTGTAATAGTACTGTTTGCACTGTTTTTCTACAGACGTGTCTGTGATCAGCTGTGTAGTGCGCAAAACTTCTTTTAGACGTCTATGTGATTTGTGGAAAAATTGTAACGCCGAGATGAATATCAAAACGGCCACGTTTTTCAGTTACGACGTATAGATTCGGTCACCTTCACTGTTTTTCATGAATTTCAAATTGGTTTCGCCCGTTTTCTTTTTTTTTTCGGCGGGTTCGTTCGGTGCGTGACCAGAATGGGTTAACAGAAATTCGTAATTTCAAAAATTCAATTCATATTCGTATAGGGCTTGAAAAGTTTTCGGGTGACAAAAGATACGGTTTGGACCATTCCGAATAAAGTAATAATCGTTTTAACTTATCCGGAGGACAAAAACTTTAAGCGTGTATCATATTATAATTTTAACCGACGGAAGGATTAAATTTTTAAGACAAACTTTCAAAAAAGTTTTCGCATGTAACCTTTGTGTATAATATACAATGATAAAGGTACGCGAATCGTACAATAGATTGTATTTTATATTTTGCAGTCACGTCATTACGCGGAGAACATATTTTACTGGCATCCGCGAACGTCGTGGAAAAGAATTTTGTTTAAAACCATCTTGGCAGCAAAGTGCTAACGTGTTTTTCTGCATAATAAACATGTCACCATTACGTTAATTTAAAGGATCGCAAGTTTTTGTGTAACGATTAGTTGCTGAGATTCGTTCAACATAAAGAATGAACGCGATCCGTGCACATTATTGTGTTTTTTTCTTCGTCGCTAGTTACAGATAAAGTGTCGCACTTATTTCGACGAAATATTTAGGCGAAACGTGTGACTATCCCGCATAATTTTTACAAAACATGTCTAAACGAGTAAACAAGGCACCATAGTTTAACATGCAAACGTACAGAAAAAATTGGCCCACTTTTCTATTAAAAATACAGCAGTGTCATCTGCTTGTACCTATATAATCTGCAGTATTCACGTTATGTCATAAAAAAAATCTACACGTTAATCACTTAATGGTTAAAAAATATTTTGAGAACATTGTGGTTTGTGTGTTTGGAAGTATAGAACGTTGGTCTAAACAATTTTGAAAATTTTTCATACACGTAGGTATATATATATAATATATATATTAAAGTCGTGTAAAACATTTAATTTTATATAAAACTAGCTGTCCCAACCCAGATTGGCCTGGGTTTGGTGAGGGTGCCTTTATTTTTTATCATTGTATGTAAGCGTCCTCAGAATCGTGATACATTCAATAACAATGGTGGCCCCCCATTCCCCAGGACCAAAAAATAAAAAAAATCGGAACATCAAAATACAATCCCCCTCTCTCCCTATCCTCAGACAAAAAAAATGAAAAATCTGGCGACGTGGTGAAACTCAGGAAGGTATTTGGATAAACTCTGAGAAAAAAATTGGAAAAAGTTAAATAGTGTCGTCACAAAATGGGAACATAAAAAAATCTGTTCTTTTATAAATTTAAAGATATTTTTAACGTGAAATTTTTTAAATTTTCGAAAAGAACTTTTTAAGCACAATATCTCGAAATGTTCAAACTTGTTGTTGTGTTTTGCTATTTTTGTTCTACAAACCTTTAGTTTTTTAGATTATATACTCAAAGCCGTAAACTGTAAGCTTTACTACATATTTTTATGTTTATAGTATCATTTTTTTTTTTTTTTGGCAATAATTTTTCCAATAATCGATTAAATTCATTGGATGTTTTATGATTAAGTACTATGGGCAAAGCACAAACATAATACAATTTCTGAGTTTAATAAAATAGGACTTTGAAATTTTGTTAATTTAAATCGCTAAATTTGCTCAGTCTCGTTATTTTTGTAAGCACTAAGCATTGGTATATGTGTGTATAAATTAATATTATGCATGCACCATCCAAAATAGTGACTCACTCAAAGCTGTGACCTAGATACACCTTATTTTTGTAACCATTTATTAGAGAAGACAAAATCTGTAAACTAACCTTTTCAATACTTAATCGTATACGAATTTCGGTTACATAACATGGTTCAAATAGTTTGTATAAAAAATACACTTAACGGTAAGATGAAAGTAATTTATTTTTCATTACTTGTTTTTGTTTATGATACACACAAAACTAATTTATCCGTCGTATTTTATGATTTTAATGGGTTTTAGATGATACATCTATTTGTACTATATCTATATTTTTATGAGTTTCGAAGTAGGTACAGATAAAATAGGTAACGATAGAGTGTAAATTGTGTTTTTTGAATTTTAAACCACAAATTGGAAATCGCTCAAAAAATAACACAATAGTTTAGTTTACAAATACGGTTATTATAGGAAGGTGGAAAATAGTGCGCAGTAAAAAAAGTTTTGTAAAAATTAACTTTTCAGTTGGAAGAAATGTCGTTTTTCTCATTGGCAGAATGCCCGCCATCGTCGGATACGAACGTTCATTAATTCAACCAACGTGGCCATTGCGTATTCGAGAAAAAAAAAATTAGTATAAAAATACTTCGACGTGGGATATTTCGAGTGGCATATCCCGAGTTTAGAGAATTTTTTTCGTTTTTTAATTTTTGTTCCTCGATAATTCTTCGGGAAAACTTCATAAACGTTCGGACTGGGTAAGAAAATTGAAAAAGCGATTTAAGGACAAAAAACAAATGTTTTGTTTCCTTTGCCAGTGACGGTAATCAAACCGTGAGCCTATATCGTATTGTTCAGTAGATTTAAACACGGTTTTTCTAAATTTACGGAAGAGATTGTTTTTAAAGTTTAATATTGGTTTTTGTTGGTAAAGGTGTGTTATTGATTATAATATAATATATATCCGGCGTTGCCCGTGTGTGATGTACATTAAAATAAAATACGCATTTTTTATCAATTAATAGTGTTTTGATTTATTTTCAAATTTTATTCTCTTTACCCTATTAATTCCCTAAAATCGAAAATGTTGCATTTTGTAAAACCCTTTTTTAATAATTGGTATTTACATCACTAAACAAAACTACCAGGTAAAAAAAAAAATTCATCTTAAAATTAACGTTTTTCATTTACTCTAACCCTAAAAGGGTTCAATGGGTGGGGGGACCCATTGAACCCTTTTAAACCCCTTAAGAGTTAAATTATCAAAAATCCGTGTTAAAGGTTTGTGTTAAAATGTTGTCTGTTTTTTTTTCATACAAGATATTATTGATAGTATAATTTTGCATTTTTCCAATTATTTTTTCGTATATTATAATAATTAATGAGTACGTAAAAACTTTGTCCGAGACTCGGCCAATCCGTTAGTGAAAACTGTACTAATGCCCGTCGAGCATATTTCGTAATATAGGTACAAAAAAAGGAGCTTCTAGTTTATCAAATATAAATTACAATAGATTTACCCCGTGCAAAGTATCCCTATATTTTAGTTAGTACCAATAGATTCGTTTGTGTAATTGTTCTCCGCGATTTCTCGACGGTGTATGATAACAGTTTTCCGCCACGTAACACAATATTATGTGTTAAGGTAATAAAAAAAAAAAAAGTCAATTTTGAGACGAAAAAACAAACGTTCTGTGTCGCTCACTCGCGAAACGTCGAATGTGTCGGCAACAATAATAACGTACGATATTTATATTTTTATCAGGAGAAACTCGGATGCTGCAGTTTATTATATATCGATCCCGGTCGCAGTGCACTCGCGCGCGGGGGGTTTTCGCGAATATTCGGTCGAATCCCGCGGCACAATTCACGTGGCACACGATCGCGATCGGCCGCGCGCGCAGGTAAAAATAATATTCGATCGAATCCCCCAGACTTTGTTGAATAAATCGTACATTTTTTCATCGGTGTTTTCCTAATTTTTTTTTTATGTAATACTACTACTACATCGAACGACGTCTCGACACGTCTGCACGACCACCGTCGTTTGGGTAAAAACACGCGCGTTCAACGAGGCAAAACGTAATATGTAACAGCACGTTACGCAGTCGGACGGTTTCATTATTTTATTTCGTTTTTTTTCTCTCGCCTTCTCGGAGACGCGTCTGCTGCCCTTGTCCGGCTATCTCGCCGAGTCCGCGCGGCAATCGCGTCGTTTCTCGCGGCGAATTCTCTTCGGTTTTTGTCCGTGCGCACCTGCTTCGGCGAGATACGGGGGAAAAAAATAAGAAAAAAAAATGTTACGACGACGACCATAACAACGGTTTCGTCTCTCCGGATGGCGTCTATTACAATATCGTAATGTTCTCCTACGATTTGCAACCGAGTAAATATTTTACGAGAAATAAGTCGACGAATTTCGAAGATTTTGAAATTTTCCGACTGCTCTATAGTCGAAACGAGAGTGTTACGGGGCGTATCGTACGATTTGATCGCGTGTTTTTCGATATTCGGTGAATACCTAGTACCGCTCTTATCGGAACTGCCTGTATTTTTTATTTATATACAACAATTACGCGATATTAGATAGTAACGAGTGGATAACACGCACTCGATATTACACACCGTTCACAAAATAACCTGCGATATGACGGTGAAATAATTATTTTTATTATTACGTGTCGTAAAACAGTCGTCGATCGTCGTTGTACGAGATGCGCGGTGTAAAACACACGAAAAAAGTTTTTGACGCCAAGTATTTGTCTGTTTGAACACTTTGCGCGTTACTATGATATTTCGTTCACCGCAAGTTTTTACAAAAATTCTGTCCGTTTGCGATAAACGTTTACGCTTTTTGTTCGAGTCGAACGTGTAGCGCATAATATATTATCGCCGTGCAATTAACGCGTAAGCGAAACGTTACAGCGCACAATTATAACGTGCCCGGAAAATAGCAAAAGAAACTCGTCATTGCACGAAACGCACTAAATTAACTCGTTACGATACAAACAGTGTCGTCCGTTTCGTCATTTCGTGTTTGGATAAAGAGGATAAGGAAAAACAGATCAATAAACGACGGCGTAGTCGCGTATTTGTGATGCGCTTTGTGGCTGTATTAAGTTTCCGGACGGGGTTATTGTAATGAACTCCCAAACACGACGTGGAGGAATACGATTTACTGCACGGTCCATCGACCCGTCGTGTTCTTTTCGTGAACCTATTATTAACACGAGCTGCAGTTTCGTGTTCGTAAGATGTTTGGACGTTTATAGCGCCGTGTGGTGACACGGAAACAACTGCAAAGTCGTTGTCGAGCTCGTTTGTTCGAACGGAGTATGTGTTTACGAAAATAAGACCAACTGTCACAGCCTCGTTTTGTTCAAGATGTAGTAATAAGTCTATTCATTTCACTATTCTCAATATAAATTATAAATTGTTTGTATAATGCATATACGTTCTAGTAAAAATGTCGAAAAAAAACGTGTATAGATGTCTATAAAATATGACTGGCGACTTTTTTCCAACACGTTTTTAGCGCTTAGATTTACGTACAAGTAATATATTACGTATGTACAACTTTTTTTTCTACACACGGCTCTTATAGTTGATTACGCGTTTCAAGTACTGTTATAATGATTAAAAACTATGCTGTTTTTAGGTATCTGGATAAATACATTAACGTATAGTTCTTCGTAATCGTCAATACAAATGTTCAATGTTGACATGGTTTTCTTGAAAACTACCGTTTACGGTGAAAGAGTTGGACACGATAACTTTACGCCCCCCTATTGTACAATACAAAATAAAATTACGACATCGATTCGATGAACGAATCAAAATAATTAATCGAGGTTTAACAGTGTGTGTAAAATGTGTATAGTTTCTTACATGGCACTAATTGTGTTTGTAGAAATAAGACACGTCTTCTGCCATAGGATAACTCGTACGTATTTTTAATGGTACGGAATCGTAACACGAGCTTTTGAACTGCACGTACTTTTAATCTTACACGTGTAGTAAGTACTGGTATTTTTTTTTTTTCGAGTACCTAAGTAAGCATAGTGAAAATATACTTAAAGATATTATGAAACAAGTTTCTCTCTATCGGGTAAAAACGCGAGATCGTTAGTACCTATATACAAGTCGTATATGCGACAGGCACAATATACAGATTACAATTATTGAACGTAAGGGATGAAAGGAAACGAATTTCGACTTCTGAATCAATACTTCGCACGAGACCATCATAAATACGGCTCAAATTTCCAATTTCTAGCAACACGGCGGAAAGTTCACGACAAAAAACTGCATTTTTTTCGTTACAAGAATCCACCGGATCTTGTACGTCGAGAATCGTAATTGAAAGTTACAGTTAAAATGTTTTCTCAATTCTTTTGTAATTATTTCTTTTACATTCAAACCATCTTGTTGTATCCAATCTCCGTGACACTGCAGTCCTCTTCTGATGTACTTCTGTTCATCCCGAGATCGGTTGGGTAGCGATTCTCTCCGCCCTTCCCCGGCAGTAGACGCTCCAGTATTCATTTGTAAATAGATACCAAGAGACGTTTAAAATTTGATTCATTTTCTATACCGTCGTCGATATATTTTTTTTTTTTGTTTCTCTAAAAATAATACGATTCACCGCGGGCGAACGCTTTTGGCCGCACAACGCCTAAAAAAACGTGTCTCTCTCTACTTTTGTGTTTTTCGTCGAATCAACCGTGTTCTCATGCTTGTTGTATCTCACGCCGCAAGTGCATTTCGAAAACCGTATTATTGTGTGGATATTCTGTACGGGACCGTTGTTGAAATCGCGCACCGTACGTCACGTTACAATACGATATTATTTTATACGGACGCGATGTGCTTACCATCTGAGGAATGTTCACGAACAACGAGAGAATCCGTTTACCCTGGCACAGATGCTGCGCTATAGTCACGTACATAACACGTTATATTTATACGTAGGTACACACTATTATTATTTTTTCGGTCTACAGGTACCGCGAAGAATCGTATCTGTGCATTATGAACGTACGTGCGAGGGCAGGTAGCCGCGGCGGTACACATTACATACGCAGGGGTGTGTGTGCGCGCGGTGCGAACACAATGGGCGTGCTGCAAGAGCGCTCTGCAGGCAGTGCAAACAAATCGATCGCGTTTCGGATGAAAAAGAACGTATATTTCGGAGAGGAGTGCGCAGCAGAGACTTTTCGGTCGAAATATAATATAATTGCAGTGTTGAAAAGGAAGAAGAAAACATCGGAGGACATCCAGCGTCGTCTCGTACTCGCTGCAGGTCGTACGATAAGGACAGCTGAGGCAGCGGTGGTGCGCGTTTTTTCGCGACGATCTTCTACGTGTTTGTATAAAATATAGTATGTACGTAGAACGCTTGGCACCCTCGAATCCCCCCGGTCGTTCTGAGGCGATAAACAATTTGTTATAACGATTGAAATGCGGTAAAACAAAATCGAATTAATGCCGTGTCCGTTTGATCAGCTGCGGTCTTGAGGGAAACGGGGGCGCGGCTGTACGAAACCAAATGCCAAAACGCCTTTCAAAGTATGCCGGTTTTGTGAAATTCGACGAAACCCCACTTCTAGGGCGCTCGTTTAACCAAAATTTGATATCGGTGTTATAAAAAGTTACCGTATTTACGGATAAAGTCGTACTTTAGAAATCGGCAAAACGAGCGCCCTTTAAAATGACTTTCATCCGTACAACCAACGAATTACGATTGCGCCACGATTTTCATTCTTCGTCGCACGGGATCTTATGACGCAAATATGGTCTCAGCAGTTCCGTAAAACGGCCGTTACTTATCCAATTTTCATTCTTAACACGGTTCTGAACTCGTTATGATGTCCACCGTGTTTTTACAAAAAGCGTTTACTTTCAAAGAAATGATTTATCGAAAGTATGACGTTGTTTGATCGATTTCAAACGGCCGTAAAACAATCGAGTCTAATTTATTCGCGAAATCGTCTCGTAAAAACGGTGTTCTTGTCTTTAACTCAACTTATCACTGTTGGCCTTCCGTAAAAATCGCGATCGCGAAATGACGTTTTTAAGAATGTACTGACCAAAAGTCCGTTTGTACCATTAAAGTAATGACGCGCTCCCGAGTGTCTGACGCGTGACGTTGTTTGATACGATCACAAGTCTAGGACCATTTTCAAAACGCGAATTGGAAACTTGGTTGAATCAGGTAAT
>CM029359.1:27986188-28039215 GCA_017140985.1 Hormaphis cornu
CACACAAGACACAATTATTGGACGTTAAAAAAACGTTAAAATGAAAAAAACTCCTGGTAAAAAGTTTTTTATGAAGAGTATCCACACAAAAACCATTTGTTACGGTGAACATCATAATTTAGTTAGCCTACGTTGTGTAAAAATATATTTATATACGCGCATACGTTACATCACATTTCGGGTATAACATTATACTCTCGTTGTTGATACATTATAAAAAAAATGAATAAATAAGAGCGAGAAAATAAAAATATTAAATAAAACAATCTTATTTCACGTTAATATGCTAATCAACGTATAATGTAAAAAGTAAAATGTTAAACGCAACGATTGGATTTTCGTTTCACACAGCCAGAATGTTTGCTACTATGCAGTACCGCGCACTGATGAATGTGATTTTACGTTTTTTATTGAATTGCAGTATTATAACCGTGCAAACCTTGTTACATATTTTGTATGATAGTAAAAAGTATATATTCGAATCGTTATATTTTATAAATCGATTCAACTAATATTGTAATACGCGTTTCGAGCAATTTCAAAACGCCCTGGGGTGAATTCACGAATGTTTTGACGAGGAATGAATTAGTCGACGACCGAGTATACAAATGAAATAATAAATGTTCTATAAAAAATGTATATAGCAAACGAATAATTTCGTCATTATCAACAATTATCATCAATTGTCAACAATTAATTTACTAGATTGCAAAATAGAATAGAACAATATGGGTAAAAAAAAAAAGAAATTTTTCTTCAGACGTATATATATATATATTATAGGTCAGTGAATTCGTAATGATTTGACCTGCGTAAATAATTGTGCGATAATATTGAATTAAATAATTACACTCGTAGGTATTGTTAGTAACAATCAAATTATTATTATACAATAGTCGTAGGTAGTTGTGTCGTCTTTGTAGTTTGTTGTTACTACTATACGTATGTATACAGCTGAACGCGTACACGTTTAATTGTTTCATTTTGATGAAATTTGGTAGGTATATGCATACAAACGAGCTCGAAACAATAATAATACGTGTTTTTATCCCTGTGCGCGTTTTTGCGCGTTCTGAGTAATTTTTACCGCCAAATCGCGCCCATCACATACGCTGTTTACATCGCAAACTGCTGTCACACCCCGTGTTCACAATTCGTTTAATATCGTACAAATGTAACAAAGTTTTTACCCGAGTTCGTGATTATAATATAATTCCATCTGTATACTATTAGAGGATAGATGACCAAAGTACCGAAAACTCTTTTTTTCAAACAACTCGTTCATTTTTAATGGTATCTCATAATGACACTCGAACAAACTTAAAAAATATCGTTAAAAAATCGATTCGTGGATCTTGTATGTATTTTTACTAAAAAAAAAAAGTCAAAAAGTCCTGTACTGTATAAACGCTAGCTCCGTACACACTGAAATCGGGACACTCTGAGACGCTCGACAAAATCGTCGGAATAGATAAGAAATTTAATGGAATGAACGTTAAACGAATCAAATACGAAGTAAAAGTACAAATTTTAAAAAAGTTTACTAAAAAAAAAAACATCAACGTTTCACTATATTGGATGTAAATTTTTTTTTTTTTTTCAATATTTATACCACAGTTCAGCATATAGTTCATAATTTTGAATTACACGACTGATTAACGTAATAGCATACCTACGGTGTAAAAAAATAGTAGGTATACGAACAATAAAATAACCAACACTGCATGCCCGTATTAAATATTCGTCTCACTGCTCCTCTCTCCGTGTGGTCTTAATCATGTGGTATGCTTGTTTTAATAAAACCGAATTTTTCTGGAACAAAAAGTAAGTCGATCGCAACGGTATATCGTACAAAAAAACAGTACTTGGAACGAAATCATTTCAGTTACTCGCGACCTGAAGAAAGTATGAAAATTTCCAAATTCTTCAGAAAAAAGAAAAAAAAGTTTGTTTTTTTCTTAACCGAACAGACAAACGACGACGTTCACTATACGTCTTACACGCTAAACGTTTTTTCGACATTTCGAGCGAGTGCATCTTATATAGTGATTAAAACTGTTCTCTTAAATAATCGGACCGTGGCCACCTGTCCTGCGCGTCGCACAAAACGCGTTTTTGTCAAACAAATCGTACGTTGCCGCGTACAGTTTTGTTCTCGCGAAACGAATGTTGAACGTGCCGAATTTTCGGAACACGGACACCGTCGAGGGGTAGACGATGCCGCCCTCCGAATTCGTCTCCGCACCCCATATTAATAATAATACGTCGAGCCCATTGTGCGTTTTTCAACCGGAACGCCATTCTCCCCCGTGTATATATATATAAATATATATTGCCGCAATATTATAACATAACGAACGTGCTTACGTGCCGACTACCACTCGCTTGATCGATTATACACCGTATTATATAGGCTCTCAAATAAGTCCGCCCGCACCGCCCCGAAAATTTCCTACGAAAACATTTTTAACATCACGCGATAAATTTAAATAGTAGAAAAACATATGTATGCGTTTATAGCAGGAACGCAAACGAACAATACTATAATTGACGATGTGGCGAGTGTTTGATTTCACTTCGACGTAATATTACACCAGCGTAAAACATTGGTTTTCGCCTTATTTCCAAACAGCCATCATCGATCCCCCGGCAGACCCGAGAAATTCGGCCCCTTCGAGATTCAATATCGACGGGCCCGTTCCACAATACAACCGCCGGCCCAAAAAATGTATGCGAGGTGGACGCATTATCGAACACTCGAAATCCTAGAACGTGACCGCTATTTTTTTCGAAACCCGTCAAAAGGACGTAACGTTGCAGGCCAGTCGAGAGCCTTTAGGTTTCGCGCCCGGCCCTTTTCGCCACCCCGTTCTTGGCGGACCCACGGTTTTCAGAGGAGAGACTAACCCGAAAGATTGACACGTTGTTTTTCGTTTAGAGAGCTGCGGTCACACATAAGACAGGACGCCGTGCAGATAGTGGGACATTCTTTTTGGAATGATGAAAACTTAAAAAAAATTCAAGTTGTTGACACATGAGGCGCGTGTGTACTTTAGGCGATTTACGGTAATATTGCAAGTTGTTACTGCGCGATCGTACGCGTGTAATGCGAATACAATATTACCGTTTCAGAGTGTATATTATAATAAATACCGCGTTTTTAAGACCGAAAAGAGTCCACCGAAAAGTTTACGCGGCGCGGTCGACACGATCGACTGCAGGAAAAATGTTTATCAACAAAAATGGAAAAAAAATAAGCCGAATATTCTCAATATTGTACAACATTCTACATTAAAATAGAACACGACTGCTCAACGGTTAGAAAGAAACTTTTCTGCTTTTTAACCAAGACAAGTATAATATAGCGAGTTAGCAAACTATACAAACAGATAGTTAGGATATATTAGGTGTATTGCCCTCGTTTTTCGTACTATAGTGCAAAAATATCAGACGACTACTTAAAAATGCGTGTAGGTATTTACATAATATTATACACGAACATAATTTTCGGACCTTTTCAAGTGTTTTCTGTCAATTTTGAACCGAGCTATCTGGTCTTTTACACGAGTACGTTATATACGTATGCACCCACCGGTAATGCGCAAACACACACGTGCTCAAGTCTCAACTATTGATTGAATAAACGGATAAGAGTGCAACTATTGCGACATTGAATTTTTCTTGTGCGTTTATAGCGCGTATAACTGCAGAATTTTATCTACTCTTTGGTGTAATAATGTATAGAAAATATAGGTACTTACCTATATTATATATTTTAATTTTTCTTTTCGTACGATCGGTATATTATCAAATTACGATACGATAAATCGGTTTTCGTTATGACTTCACACGGTCCGGAAACGACGACCATTGTTTTTTATACCTATAATGTAACGCGTCACGTGTATAAACATATTTTTACTTCCTCCGAACGTTCTCTTCGGTGAAGTTTTTTTTTCGTTTGTTTAATAAACGTTGTCCACTTTGAATATTAATGTGCACATTATACGGTTTATAACAAAGTTAGGGTACGTTATGTAGCTCTGCTATACACGTATAACAAGCGTTCATCTTACTACAGTGCTTTATTTTATTATATTACGGATGATACGGATAAGAATAGTATAAACGCATAATTTTCTCACGCCGTTTAGTTTAACGTGGGTAAACGCATGATATATTATACGTACGACGGTACTGAACTTAATGTCACGTACGTTTTTGAACTAGAATTTGTGGTGAGAAATAAAAATTACCGTCGTAAGAGTAGGACGCTCGATTTTGTTGAAAGACAGCGTAGCTATACCAAAGTGGAAAAATACGTTTCCATCATGAATGAGCGCAGCGTATTTTATGTAACTTGCACCCGCTAAAAACGGTTGTCGCGGAGGGCGGAACATATGATTTAAACGATTTGATGACTTTTGACGGAACGTCGCAAAATTTAATGCACGTTTGTTTGTATTTGGGAAACGTAAATTGCACCGTTTTTAGACAAAGTATGCGTCTTTGAAAATAAATCCGAAAAAAAATTGTGGGTGAATATGTGATATATTAGGAATTTCAATTCCGGACCAGATTCAATCAACTTGATGGTAACCGCCGACGTTTTATAACTGAAAACCGATGAATTAAACCAATGGTTGTATCGACTGTGCGGAAACGGTTGCATATTTTAACGACTCATTTGTAATAATATATTGTAACCATAAATTTAGAATTTTTTACTTTACATATTATACCTAAAATAAAAAAATCGAGCGTATATCATACAGAATAATATAGGTTTTTCGCTATAAAATTTTCGAAATGACACTGTTTTTTAGTCATATTAAAAATAAGAACTTGTCACAACGAATTCAAACCAATTGTCTTTCGGTATAAAATGATGAAGATAACGTTTTATTAGAAATTGATTTATACAGTTTGTAATTTCATATTTTATGGAGATCAAAAATCATTTGTCTTTGACAATTGAATTTCAAATCGATTTTACGTCTGTACATACGGTTTTAGCTAGATAATTTATTCCGAAAATTTGATTACGAATTATAAATATTAGTTACTAATAAGTTGAAGGCGGTTCCCGAGTCAAAACGCGTACCAGGACTAAAATACACCGACCGGAATATTTTGCTACATTTAACTATTTCGTACAACACTAACGTTTGTTTTATGCGCGAACCGATGAAGTTTTGCACGTTAACGTGTTGTAATTTTTAGAATCGTCTGTGCATTGAGCCATCAACAACATTACTATAAAAGTATAAAATGTACCGGACGTTCGGTGTGTTTAAAATCATAAAACCCTAATGGATTTGGAGGTTTAATTTTGTCCATCAAAATGTTTAACCTATTTAACGTCTCATGATCCAGCGTCATGTTGTCTCGAGTTTTCATCAGTATCACTCCCGTTTATTATATTAAATATACGAATCATTTCAATATGTTTTATTATAATACCACGTATAGCCTATATAATGTAATATTAATATTATATTATACTCTAAATCCGCCGTGCATGCACCGCGTGTAATAACGACTGTTGTAATACTAGACAAAAACGTGGCGTGTGCGGTCAACCTTCGCTAAAACTCACTTGGCGAGGGTCAAAATTGCTGGCGCGAAAACTTACGTAAATGTCCGAACCTAGGTCATTTTTTTAAAACTCTAATATTTATTTAATCGAAATCCTTCGAAACTTATGGTGTAAGGTTGTCTAGGTTCGTCGACGACGGTGTAACAAACTGTATAAGTAGAGTGGGTAACGTGCAGAAAACGAACTATATAAGAATATTATGATCACACAGTTTTAAACTCTCTATTTACCGTTCGTAACGTTTAATTGCAAGTATCAAAAATCCGTTTGGGCGCTATCGAAATCAGGAAAGCGAAGTTAGTCGGGGGAAAAAATATCATTTATTTTAAACGTCTTATTATCGGATACGTCGAAATCGAGACTAATGTTTTCACAGGATGTACTTCTCAGGAATAATCGAGACCGGGTTTTTTTCCCGGGAAAAAATCGTATTGTTTCGTATTACTTTTACTATTTTATCCTAACCTAACCTGAAATTCATTTTCCCGTTTCGAAAAATCACGATCGCGACGTGGATGATTGAAATGACGGTCTCGGGTCTCGATAAGTCGTTCCTAGAGTACCCATAAACGATTCCCCCCGGTTTGAAATCGTTTCGGAAATCACGATGACGTCTTAAAATAACGCTCGCAGTTTTCGACATCTATCCTGACCGACTCGATGCCGGAAAATACGAAGAGACCGCGGACGGTATGAGAAACACTGCGCTTGAAACGCCGTGCAGACGACCAGGTATTATACTGATCCCTGTCGAAACGCCCTGCACTGTCCCACCGAAAGATCTCAAGTACATATATATACTTAATACACGTCAAACACATCGTTCGTACACAATAATAATAATATTAATAACACACACACACACAATAACACATATCGCCGTGGTCTCGGACGAGGAGGCACGTCGGGGCCGAGCGCGGGGTCAAGGGCATAAAAAGGGTCCGAGCAGACGGCCGTCGAGGATAAAAGACATAAACCGAGCGAACGTATACACACACACACACGTTATATTTCATTTTGTATTTCGTGTGGGCACGGGAAATCGTCGAGGAATATAATATTATACAGGACCGAGCGACTGAAATACTCGTATTATTATTATACAACTAGTGTCGGCTTCTTAAAAACGCACATAAACTCGCGCACATGTGCGAGAGGAGAAAAAGACCTTGCGGCAGCAGCATCAGCAGACTGGTCCTCGTCGAGCACCTGCTCCGGTTTTTACAAACTCAGACGCGCGGATGCGATTTTTTTTGTTGTTATTTTTGACACTCTGTGCGGTCTCTCAAACACACACACACACACAACATGCCGATGTACAGACGCGTTCGAAATCTTTTCAACATAATATATTTTATAAGGGTGTAGTAACTCGTTTTCGAACCGTCACCATGTTACGGTTAGCCACGATAGCACTAATCGCACAATAATAATAAGAAGATGTTCTTTGAAAGTCGTTTCGCGAATTTCTAAAACAGTACCGACTCGGCCCAATGTTACGCCTATCGTTAGGCACTCGAAGGTTCCATTACTCCACTTTATAATAAAATCTTATCGCGAAAATCATAAAACAGTACCAACGGCGGTTTCAGTCCGACGACGAAAACGCCGGTATGGCTCACTTGGAGCTGATTTTTTTTACATAGTAGGATTGAAAAAAATTGAAATACGTTATGCCGATCGAATTCAACCATTCGAATTATTCGATTCTCGTTATTAAATAAAAAATAATTTTTTTTTCCTGGAAGGTAGAAATAATAAAGTAGCAGTTTGCGAAACGGTGTTTTTCATTAAAACAATAAAAGACCTCGCGAATTCAATAGATAATACTATACCCGCGGGGTAAGGAAAAATATTTTAGCAATATAGAATGACTACTGTATAACTTTTGATAAACGGATGCATCGTCAATATTAGTGTTATAATATCATAAACGCGCGCTAGTCTCGTAAAATTTGAAAACATATTAATCGCGTTTCTCTAGAAGTCCGTAATCGAAAAGTGAAAGACGTGACCACAAAATGTGTGTCTGCACCGCGAAAATATTAAAATTGAAAAAACGTACAACGCGTGCGCAGCGTTTCAGTGTCGTCTCTTTGACGAACACAAAAAAAAAAAAATTCGATTCTGAAGGTCATTACTAACCATAAAAAACGTTTAGCCTCGTCTCAAAAACAACACGGGTCTTTGACGCAAAATATTTGTGTGTGTATACTATGCATAGTTGTATGTAGAGTAAGGTCTTACACACACACATTTTATAATAAATGATGTTCCATTACTGTAAAATTAATGCGCCGCGATACTAATAAAGTCCAAAATAATTTGTTTCGTAAAACACTAGAGTTTTCAAATAAAAATGTTTATAATTTATCGAACATTTCCGGACTGGCCCCCTCAGCTTCCCATACACACACACGGATTGAAGAAGAAGAACGTGTTATTCGAATGTCATCACCCCGGTAAATTTTTCGAGAGTTTCATTGTTCTATACTTAGCTAGAAAACTTTCGAAATCACTTGAAACTTTCATCAAACCCGAATCGTACCTATTCGAATGTAAATGTTTCAGCGAGTTGTGATCGTTGCAGTGGCCGAAAAACCGATTCGATGTCCGATTTCGCCATTTTCGCCGTTTTTCGTTAGGTCCATAACAATGAAATAAAATTCAAACCCGAAATCTCAACTTTTACGTGTTGTTCGACGTAACGATCCCTCGATAACCCAAAAACGTCATTACGAAACTGAACACTACAAATGTTTCGCCCGTAAAGTTCTCGATTTGTTTTTCGGGGTAAGCCTGAAAAAGTAAGCGAAATTTCAAAAAAAAAAAACCACACTTCAATCAAAGTACCACCGGAGCCCTCCACACGCCTATCTGGAGTGGTACTGCAGATTTCAGGAATACCCGAAGAGCCGTTTACGGAGAAACGAAAGAAAGAAAAACCGTCTTCATTGTAAAAACAATATCATACGTTCCCGACGCTCTGAATCGAAAACGTAATTTGGTTGTTTCCTTTATGAAAAAACGCACGGCCATCTGCAATCCTACCCCCCAGTCCCGCTCGCTCATCCCTTACGCGCCTCTTTCGTGCCGGCGGCTGATGACAGTCGTCACACAGACTCCGCAGATCGCGCGCACAGACCGAAAAACTCGCCGCCAATCACGGGATTCTTACACGCAACAACACTGTTAACGAAGCACGAAATTTATCGTTTGACACCAAAAGTCAGCAATGACAACAATTATTATTCGTATATTGACACGTCCGCTGTCGGTCGGGGGCTAAACTATACTCGTCGAACAAACGTTAAGCTTTAGAGTTTTAGCCCCGTCGTGGACGATGATAACGACAAAACAAACGTAACACGTATTATATGTGTGTCTACGTGTGGCCGACGGCGAAACTGTAGCGATCGATCGGTTTTTGTCGCGTTTGCGAATTAAACCAGCGCAATAATTATTATTGTAATTACACACACAGCCGTTTGCATGTTATCGTTATATATATTGTGCGTTTAGAGCAGGCACGGGTTAGGACAAACGGCGCTCACGGCAAACAAGTGAGTTTATACTTCATAGCCGTACGTTTTTCAATTGGATTTTTACCTATAGTCCGTAGATTCGGTTTAAACCGTTTGACAGAGAAAAACACTCGTCGCAACGTCTTTGCTATTTATACGTTTATTTTGTAATAAGAGAGTGTCTTTTCGGACGGAACGCGGGAAGTTTTTACGAGTAGCGAAATCGCTTTGAAGCGAGCCGCTGGTCGTAGTGGTTTGATGAACTTCAAAAGTTACAACTCTCGTAGCGAGCTCGGCGAGTCAAACGACACACGCGCTCGAATAGTCGTTGGTTTTGAAGTTTAATATGTAGCTTAGAACGCGTAGAAAAACATTTGTCGTAACACGAAAACCTAATAATAATAATTCGCACGTATAAAACCCGCAAACGAACGAAAATCCAAGTGACCCCGGCAAAAAATATTTCAAACCGCCGACGTGCGTGGTTGATTCAAAAATCCAAAAACAAATTTTCTACACCGAAAGCCCCGTGTTTTTAACGGATGATGAAATGAGCGTTTTAAAAATTGTACTGCCTCGTTTTATGCGCCTTTGGTCTTTTTAAACATTTTTTTTTTCTTATACTTACATCGTGGTGAATTCGGAACAAAGGACGACCGCGTCCTCGTTCTGTTAGCGTAGTACGCAAAGTACGCGTTGTAAATATTCTAAGTGAAACGCGCGTTTCAGTTTTGATTAAACTGTAAGGAGATTGCTGGCAATAAGATACGTTCCAGTGTTTAACCGACTAAGATAAAACATGACTGTAAAATGTTCGTTTTCGGTCTTAATAATACACGTCCGTGCGATACTTTTGTGGCTCTCAACGCAAGTACATTTTCCGTGTCGACTCGATGATGGCAGTACACAGACGTTGTTCCGTAATGACGGCGAGACGAGGACGCGGGGTAACGACGATTCCCGTGGAACCAACCGAGCGATAACGCGGAGACAATCGACACAAGTGTATCGGAGTGAACGTGGTTCAAGGTTCCGCGGACAATTAGTTTAAATTAAAATTACGTGTTTAACGCTGTGAAAATAGTGAAAACATTCTTTTACGCGATCCGTTTGTACCTATATCGGTACCGAAACGTGTTTTCAATTATCAAAATAGATAACTGTTGTCTCACCATATTTTGTCTGTTGAATCTCGGAAAACGTCAGAAATACCTGTCAATCGTTTGACCACTCTCAGACCAGGCGAATGTAAATATTAACGCAGAGCATAATTTTTTTTACAATACGTGATACAAATTTTTTTTAACGATCGTGTTGAGTGCTCGGCGAACTGATATCGTACTCGTAACACAATGTCCGTCGGAAATCGACTACTATTAGTCGACAGTATACTCCCGTTAGGAGTGTAATCAATGTCATACATCCGTGTCGGCCAGGAAAATTCGGATTGCCAATCAAAAACAAATTATTCGTGTTTTTTTTTGAACTGCGATCATTCTGCTGTACGGCTGTATGAAATACGTTTTATAAGAACGCTAAAACACCACATTATGCCGAGTACGTTGTTATAATACTATTGTTCAGCATTCCGAGTTATTTTCGGAGAAGAGATAAATCTTGTTATTTTTCTTTCGGTGAATCCATTTTGTCAGGATTAGATGTGCATTTCACGGACACGTCAACCCTCTAAATCCGTATTAAAACAAACCGTGAGTTGTGTAACCGACAACCCGCACAATAACAGTACAGAAGCGTCTGTTCGATATATAATTACCGAAATATATACCGTATGATGATTAATATCATCGTCATATTTAAACACGTAGTTTACACGGGAACCGTTGTGGGCTTATACGAATTTCGATGCTTGATCAATTTAAACGGTTCACCAGCTGTAAATATTTTTATTATTTTTTCTCGTTCCCCTAATCGATGGGTATTATGTACGGTTGTTTAATTTTTCGTGTTCAAATAACAGAGAAAATCGTAGTTATACCTCTGGTTATTCGTAATGCGCAGAGAAAACTCCTTTAATTTGCATCTGTTTACACGATAGATTATCAAAAATAAAAATTTGCGGTCAAATTAAAAATGTAAAAATGTAATTTTCACATCAAAACCGTTCGTAACGTTTTGAAACCGTCGGTAGTTTCCAAAAAAAAAAGAGTAGACGACAAGTTTATTTATTTATTTACACGGACGGACGCGCGCAAAACGTTTTCTTTCGCGTCGAAGTTTTCGGATTTCCGGGTCTATCGCGCTATAATATTGCCGCCGCTGCCGCTGTCGTCGTCGTCGTCGGCGTCGTTTTTCCACCCCTCACGCGACGCACCGCACGATAACGTATAATATATACGTACACGCACCCTCTTTTTGCACCCGCCCCCGCGACGCGCGCAGAGTTTTCGCGTCCCCCTGACAACAGGTTTTCGTCGGTCGGTCGGGGGCAACGGGGCCGCGGGGACCGTCGACGCAACCCTCGACGGGGGTCGAAAACGCTCGGATCGATCGTTTCGGCGGCGGCGGCGGCGCTCGTGCGTTTGTGACCTTCAAACGAGGGCTGACCTCTAAATATGTAACATAACACTCTCTCGCTTTCCACACGCCGCCGCCGTGTTTTCCGCGTCGTCGGAAAGAAAAGCCGGGTCGCCATTGCGTAGAGGTTGTCTACGATACTGTCCACGTCTCAAACCGTCGAAAATCTCGCGATTCTGAGCGACGTCCTGCAGTCGCGTCCGGTGCCAACAGAAACGAATTCAACGATAAGAACTTTCGCCGTGTCCCGTATCGTTGTCTCGGTGTCGCGCGAAGCTCGGTCCGGTCTTCGTTTCGAAAGAGTCTGAATCGACGTGCGAAAAAAAAAGAAAAGGATACGCGGCCGCCCGGTGCGAACCGACTTTCAAAATTTTACAACCACATCTTTTTTAGACCGTGTTGAGGGTTTCAAGACCCGAAACGTGAAAACCAGAGGTTTTACGGAATGCGTAAAATTCAAAAGTTTCACAGTCACAAAAAAGTTTAAAAAAAAACGCTGCGAATAAAATACCGTCTCTATATCTTTCGAGGTGTCATGCGTTAAAGTCGGAGCGTTCCTTCCACTAGAAAAAGTGATCACAGAAAAATAAAAAAAAAACACCGTTGTAAAAACAATACGTTTTTCGCTGGCGCTCAGAATCTGAAAAGAGAGTGAATCGGGTGAGAAGTTTTGTGGCGTAGCGATTACGCTTTGGAGCAGAGGTCAGTGGCGTAACTAAATAACTTAGTTATAAAATAAAGTCAGTGCGACGGTTTTGTTTTGCCAATATTTTGATTACTTTCTCAACCTCGACATCAACTTCGCGATGAACGAGCTGCTAAACCATTCGGCCTTAACTGGCCAACAGAATTTCGAAGATTGGTCTTAATTCTTTTTAGTGTGGAGAAACCGATAAGAACATTCAGCGCCGCTCAACGCTGTGATCCAATATAGGCCGCCGTGCGACCATAGTATCCGTGGTGCATGAGACAATCAGTTCATATCTGATTGATAATGGTTCATCAGGAAAATTTTCATTGTCATCGTTTCATAATTTGAAGTTTGAACAGATTTAAGGGGGGTGACATATCTCCCTGACACCACCCCTGCGTACGCCACTGGAAGTCGTTACTTCTTCGGGCAGGCCAATGTTTCGGACGTTGTGGTTCAAACTTATTATTTAATTTCTCAAAAGCGACGATAAATCATCGCATGCCAAAAAAAAACGGTCCTGAGCGAGCTCGGTTATCCACTAAGTCCGAGTGGAAATCAAATTTAAAAAAATATATATATATCAGCTATAAAACCTGCGCTGCAATTGAAATACGACTGTTTTTACACAAACGTTTTTACTTTTTTCCATGTTATACCGGCTACTATACGTTTAAATATAATGTAATCTACTTGCCTATTCGTTAGTTACGAATTTTTTTTTTTTGGAAAATATATCACATTTTTGAGTGATACGACCTGCGATTGTTGCCGATTTTCCAGTTTCCAACGTCTAGAAACTCAATGAAATCGTCCGGTGTCGCCCATAGTTCGAAAACAAACAAAAGTTTCAAAGAAACTACAAAAATTATCTTTAATGATTCATATTGTACGATTCACATGGATAAATATGGCCGAAAAATCAAAACGAATGTAATAAACGTGATGACAAAGACCACCGCCCACGTTGTGTTACAATTCCGCAGGACTAAATGTTTTCAGCGAGTTGGGATTATGCGGGGTTTGAGTATACCTTTTCAATTATATTGTTATGAATTTAAACGAATTACGGTTTTTCGGAATAACAGTCTATAAATTATATAGTATTTTTATATAAATATATTAACACGGCCAAAACAGCTAGTGTTAAATCTTGTTATTTTATCGATCGTTTGGGCCCCAGAAATATTGATATTATTACTATATTGATTGTTATCCAAAAATGATGTCACATTTAGTATGTTTATTGTTTACACACGTTGTAATTACTCAGAACGTATAACGGCTCCCCGTCATTTTTTTTTTTTTTTATAAAATATAAGTTTGAAAACAACTCGCGCAAAGAAGATTATGTTCATTATTTTATTGTACGTACGAAACCATCGGTTTCCGAATTCAGGATAATCCTGTAAAAATACGAATAATATCCTACCGCTCAAAATTTGAATAATAATTCATCATTTCACCGACTATAACGTTATGTACTGTGTCGCATTTATTGCTGTTCGTGGTTTTATTCACTACAAAATAGTTTCAACACCTGTGTGATATTTTTTTGTCGAAATAAAATGAATCAGATCATTACGCGTATAATACGTTTAAAAAAAAGGTTAAAAAAAAAAACGTTCGATGGGTCCTATTACAAAATAATTAATTTGTATTTGCTGACATACACACGCACACAAAAATGTCGACGAGCAATTCAATTTTTTTTTTTTTTCGACGACCGATAAAACCTCTTCTCATCTTATCTCACACGTTCAAATCAGCGGTGTGTAATCGAGGGAATACGGGCGCCACGTATTACGCAAACTTCTATAGGTATTTCTTCCGGCACGTAAATAACCAAACATTTTTGTTGGACAAGCTGGACCAAGTAAACGAGTATTCGAAATAGTAGTATTCGGTATGTTATTTAAATTCGTTCCTACGCAAAACCCACGTACAGTTTATACTTTTTTTTTTTTAGATAAACAGAAGTTTGCGCATTAATTATAATTTTAAATGGTCGGAATTGTGACAAAACTGTTACATTCAATGTAAACTAGTAAAAATAATATCGACTACTTTGTAAACGATATTTCGTGTTATATTTTACGTACAGAACCCGTAGGAATAATAATATTATTATCGAGGTACTTTACGGAAAAACTAAATCGATATTTTTTGGAAATTTTAAAAGATAATTATATTCGTAATGCATTACGTAAAGAGAGGTGTGGATGATTAAGTTCCGTTAGGCTTTTAAACGTTTTACCAGCTAAACGGTTACTGCTGCACGCGATGTCCAATTTCTTAGCCGTATTTTTCGAACGGTTAATTTTTCGTCTAGTAATTTTTATAAAATTCGACAGCACTCATAACGTGATACGGTGATCTCGTAAGCACCATAAATTATTAGCCCGTTTCAGTGAAATATTATCGACGAATCAGTGTAGGTTAAGTATGTACATCTCGAGTACAAAAGGTAGTTGTTAAACGTGATTCCGCGAGCGAGTCGTGTGTAGTTTTGCCTGTCCCCGCGATCGCGTTTCAGTATTTTTACTCTCGAGTCTCGGTGATTTCGATTATCCGAAACGCGATCAGTAAAATAGTTTATACTACAAACGTATTTTGCGTCCCAAAGTCGGAAAATAATAGCTATCCGAGTCAGCTGGTTCTTTTCGTTTCGCTTTACAACTGCACCGGGACAAAGCAGCCGTTGCGTTTTCCACATAACCGCGTGTATAACAACACAAACGGGATATTATTGCGGCGTGAAAAACTAACAGAAGCTCGAGTACGTGATCTAAACCGATTTCAAACTATCGCCGCTATATTTACAAAACTACTAGGCATTCCAGATTATACGTATATAAAAAAAACAAACAATTTTTAGTAAATTTATCAACACGGTTTTTTTTTAACGTAGATATCCTCGCGGCGTTACTTACATTACAGTACACGCTGTATAATGTAAGTTATTTTTTTTCGGTTCTCTTAACATTACGGTCACGGTGGTCCGTTGTGGTGTCCGAAAACGAGACGGGGGGAAAAAAACGAGGCGTTTTGTACGTCGTATCGTATTGCCCAGGTAAACGCGTTTAATCTTACGTTCCTTCGATACATACATGCTGGAGATGTTCCAAAGCAAAAAAAAAACAATAATTCCTCGACAACATAACACGTCTTGTATATTTCGAGGTAGGTAAACGTCGCGCGCGCGAAAATATAACCTTTTGTGGTCGAGGTTACGCGTTCGAGGTGGTGCGCGCGAGAAAAAAAAATGTTTTTTTTTAGGAAAGCCGTTTTCGGACATGAAATGTTCGCGAAAATCGGGATGAACCGAAAACGCGTTCGTCTGAACATTGTTGAACTACCCGTGTGTAATAATAATGATAATATCGATCCTCCGGCTGTTAAACAAATCCCTTGTGTGTGCGACATCAGAAACACCTTTTCGTGCGCGGTTTTTCACGTATATTACACACGTGCATCATCCGATCGCGGCGGTCGTCTCACGATAACGACATTATAGAGAACTCGTGCATCCGTACAAACGACGACGATGCAGGTAAGACGGTTTACACACTGTCCCGAGTTCTCGCGAAACGTTTATGTTCTGCGCACCGCAGCCAGGCCGAGAACGCCGTAAATAAAATTCCAAATTGCGCCTAATATTTTTCTCTACAATACCGTTTGTCGTCGCGCGATACACTTTCTGGTTCGATTTATTTTTATCGAGTTTCGTTATTTATAAAAAAAAAACGTTTTAACGCCTTTTCGGCCGCACGATAATACACGTTGCGTTCTACAGTCGGTACACACTTGTATATCGTCGTACGTCGCGTTTCCTTAAGCGAGAAAAAATACGTTATTTTTTGTTTTTACACCGTCATCACCGCGTGTATCAACGTGTGGTGTTCATCAACGTCGTCGTCGTCGTCGTCGATTTTAATACGACCGCCGCACAGCGTCGTGTACAACAACGACGACGACGATATCCTGGACGAGATTTTATCGGACGCGCGTTGAAAAATAACAAAAAAAGACGGCTCAAAGCGCCTGACGACGACGGAAACGGGCTCGCGTCGGCCGCCATACTGTTGTTGTGCTCCACTACTAATATCATGCTCGAGTGGTCGAAACGAGCGCACGAAGAACGCCGAAAAAAAAAAGTAATAGAATACGTTCCACCGACGAAGAACACGACGTCGTGATGGCACATAACAATAAACAACGTGTTATTATTTTCAGATCTTACTCTGGCGTGTATGCACTCGAAAACCATATTTTTGTAGTCTTTAAAGAAACGCGTACCGACTTGCGTATGAGTTATAGATATCTTTGTCGCCGCGAGTCAAAGGAGAAAAATGATGTGTAGACCGTGAAAAATATTCTTTCTCGTGCGTTACGTGTGTAAAGTTTTGCAATACTACGCGTCGGAGAAAAATAACGTAATATCTGTACGCCGATATCATTCGCAAACAGTTAGCACGCGATGAATGAACAAAAAAAAAAAAAACTATTCGTAACATTCGTAATCGTTGTTTTTTTGGAATGAATCGTCGTTTAGTTGATTTTGTTATTATTGTACACACAGCTACTACGGTGGTTAAACGCGGGTTCGCCAAATGTTGAATTGTAACGTTTAAAAATATGTTAAAATGGGCGTATGTCACGAAATCGTTATTTTAAACGCGATTCGTTATAAAAAACAACATTTTTTTTTTACTACGAATAATAGTTTCAGCCCACACGATACCGTACCACGTGGCATCATATTAATTATTTTTGTTGCTGTTCATTCGATAAACCAGTAACAAAATATGCGTCACGAAAATTCCCACAAATCTGTAAAGAAAAAAATAGTTTTAATGGCGCGGTTACAAGAAAAACACTGTTTTCGCGCACGAAATGTTTTACTCGTTGAAGCCAAACTGTATATTGTATAGTTAAATCCTGAACTCAATGTTAGGGTACCAAATTCAGTTTTCCAGAAAAGAGTTATAATTCTATTATAAATTCGTTATAACGGCCGCCCGCGGAGCGACGAGTTTAACGACAAAATAAATGACAACGTGAAATCGGCTAAAATTGTGTGAACCGATTTTCTAAATTTTTTAACCACGTGTATGAAACCATCTTGCTTAGATCGTATTCAAGTTTCGAGACATAAAAACTAGAGGTTTTGTGGAATAATAGCTGCCGCGTAAAATAGCAAATTCAAAAATTTCAAAGTTCCTTAACACACTTAAAAAATTATCGATAGAAATTTTAACGTTCGTTAAACCTTTGTTAATGACGCAAATGCATTTCAAATCGAACGGAGCGCAAAATCGGGCCGTTTTCTTTTTTCCCTCGGAAAAGATCATCAAAAAGTTTCAAAAAAAACGCTTCTTATGATAAGTACGGATCGGTCGTCTGTCGTTTTTAGGTATCGCACGTCGACATCGGAGCAGTCTTTCCACTAGAAAACGCGTCCACGGGAAAAAAAAAACTGTAAACACATTTTTCGCCGACGAATTCGAAACTCAAAACGACAGGATCACGCCGTCGCTTGGCTTTTGGGGTTGTCTCTGTTCTACACATCACAAATTCACTTCACAAAGCGACGATGCGAGTTTTCCATTAGTTGAAGAACGTGGTAAAACTGTCCGCTCGTCGAACAATAATAATAATAATAATACGCGGTTAGTTACCGAAATCGGGTTCGGGGCTACACCGCTATTATGTGTGTACCGTCACCGCTCGGAATCCTCAAACCGTGTCGGTTGATGTGTACGCGCGCGGTACACACGCCGCCGATGTTCTTTGTTCTCGCGGCGGGACCGAAACCGGCGACCTTGAAACGTTTGTTACGCCACGCGGACGACCGCGATGTCGATGAACGACGACGGTAACCTAACCATTATTGTGCTACTTAAAATAACAACAATAACGATATTTATACGATAGTTAATTACACCGTGTTTTTTGAAAATTTCACGAAACTTTTTTTTGAAACGTTTCAATGAGGAGACGATAAACGAATGAAAAAAAGCCGTGGGATCACTGTTGCGGGTCGCGCCGTGGGGGCAGTTTGACGGAGTAACACGGACCGCGCTCTGGCCGGCGGGTCACGTGTTTAGAAGTTGTGGCGTTGTTTAACGTATCATCAAACGGTCGTGCGACCTCCGAAAATGCGATTCTGAGCTGGCTCGATTGTCCACGAGAGTCCTGGTAAAAAGAAAACTTAACGATAAAAACCCTTACCGAGTCTCCAGTGTCTTTTCTATGTCAGTGTCGCGTAAAAGTTTAGGACCGATCTTTATTTCGGACGTGTAACGATCGACAGAATCTAAAACCGTACAAAACACCGTGGTTCCCCCCCGTGAGAAACACACGGCCGCCCGCGGAGCGACGAGCATAACGACAAAGTTTAACCACGCGAAATCCGCTACGAACCGTGTGAACCAATTTTCTGAATTTCTTGACCACGTACGTAAAACTGTCTCGTTTTGATTTTATTAAAGTTTCGGGACTTGAACGAAAAAACGGTAGAAATATTATGGAATAAAAACCGCGTGAAATTCAAAAATTTGTTTTTGAAAAAAAAAAAAAAAAGTTCCCTTAAAAACGATCAAAATCGATCGAAATATCAGCAGTGTAAACTCATTTATCCCTTTTTAATTACACATCTAATTCGAACGAATTTAAGTTTAATTTCGACGTTTTCATTTTTCGCTCATAACTCCAAAAATAATTAAAACTTCAAAACACGCTTCAAATAAAGTATCGTTTTGGATCCTCCATCTTTTGAGGTATCGCACGTTAAAATCGGAGCATTCTTTCTACTAGAAAAAGCGATCACTGGGAAAAAAAACATAATTTTACAAACAATACATTCTTCGCTGACGCTTAGAATCTAAAATGAGTCACTTATAGCGGAGTGAGTCATTTGGCTGCGTCAAAAATTTGAGTTTTAAATATTATACGATCGAACTGAGGGTCACGTACTCGTCAAATTGTAAATTGTTATCGGACGATTGTTTGTCCGATAATTCGTATAAAATTCAATCGATTGATTAATTTTAAAAAAAAAGTTATTTCGAAAAAAAAACAACGAAACGTTCATTGTTTTTGAAGTTTTTCAACCTAGTATAAAAAATTAGTGTAATGTTTAGTTTGTACAGAGGTTTAGATAAATTGAAAATTACAGGTTTTATAAAATTATAGGTGCTGCGAACATTTGAATTTCGGATCATTGTTTTAAAAAATTCAAAGGTTCTTCAAATTATGTGTTATATGAAACCGTACGAAAATGTCGTGTAAAAAAATAAATAATACTGAAAAACAAATAGTGACAAATAAAAAACCATTACATTTATTAACAATTTGGTTTAAAGCTAGTTGAACAAGTAGCAAGTAATTAACGATAAAATTAATACAGCTATAATCAATAACGAACAATATATCAATGTTTTTTTAATAATAATAGAACATGAAATACACATATATACATATATAGCGCATATTATTTTAACGTACAGACCGTGAAAAACCGTTTGTGTACCCAATACCGAATTCGGCCGTTGTTCGAAACCTTTTTCTCCGTTCCATGTTCGTCTGCCTATTCAACGTTCGTTTTAGTATTTTTTCGGTCATTACATCAATATCATGCAGGGAACCTAAACGTGGTGGTGCACGTATCTCAGGGGATGACGATTCGAGGGAGAGGAGGCGGGTTTAAGAAGAGTGTGAGTGGCAGAATAGCAGGTACACGATGTTGAGTGCGGTCACGGTGGATGCAATAATATTGTTATACGTTTACGATAATAATAATAATAGAAAAATCTCACGTATATATATATATTTTACAGGTGAGACAAGTGCGTTTTTTTTTCCCTCCGAGACGTTTTGTTCGTCTTCGGCTACACAGGCACGATATTGTAGGTGGTCGAAAACCATTTGGAACGTGTTCTTTTATTACCTTTACCAACGAGAATTCTGCTCGGGTCCATTGTGTGTGTGTGCCAGCTCGTACCATACAGAGTCTACAGAGAGTTTGTTTTCAATTCGGTTGATTGCAGCAACATTTCAATCGTATAACCATAAAGATAACATATTTTTTTTTCAATAAAAAAGAATTATTATTTCTTTAATTTTTGGGGGTGTGCAGCCTCCTGAGCCTCCTGAGCCTTGCAAGCTATACGCAACCGATCTACTATTTATTCGCGTGTTAAGTAAGTAATTTTTTTCGACGCAGAAAAAAGACGCATCGTTTTCGGTCTTTCGTGTTAGGTTTTCATCATTCACGGTAATTGATATTATGATATAAATCTATCTGCAACAAGGCCAAGGAGTAACGTTCGAATCGTTCGCACCGGTATATTATTGTGTTTATCGACGAAAGTCCGTAACAGGAATCCTCTTAAGCGTGAAACGATGTGTATTGTGATTGTACGGTACACAATCGGACGTAATCTGTACAATCTACTTTTACTAGAAAAAATATCAGAAAACCCGATTTGGTTAGGCAAAATAAGATTTTTCTACACACGTGTTGTTTGGATTACCGCTATATTCGTTGTGTTATGGCCACGTTGAAAGACAAACTATAACATGTTTTACTCAATTTTTCGAGTCTTTTTTTTTTGTAAAAGAAAAATTTTTTTTAGTTTTCGTACCTGGGTTTTATCATTTTATAAGGCACTCGCCAAAAACGTGTAGGTAACTATGTCTTCAAATAACTCATCCGAGATCGGTTGTATAATACACATACTTGCGTGTACTGTGGCTGTTTCGCATGTTTCCTTCAATCGATTTTACTCGAAGCACGTCAGTAACAATTTGTATCCTACGACCGTGACATAATTACGCATTTACAGGTCTAGGATGGACGGAAAAACTCAAAAATCGTCGCTTCTTGAAAATCCCGGATCACCCTGTATGCGCATACGACGACGCGGTCTACACGACGCGCTATATTACGGCCGTCCCGACCGACGCGTTCTGAGTAGGGAGAGTTTTTGTGTCCCACGGGGCCACTGCAGCAACCGCCGCCACCCCGCCCGTCGCGAGGCCTAAAACCCGGGACGGGGTGGTGGAGACCGCGGGCGACGTTGCCGTCGTCGAACCGAGCTGCGGCCGACGACGAATCCACTCGACCGTTTGTCCGACGTTTGTGCGAATTCGTCCATCGGATCCAAATTCAAGTGAATATCGTACAGAACCAGTGGCGCAACTAGAGCGCAAATCTTGGGGGTGCTAAAAAAGAAGTTGGGGGTGCTTCAGCACCCCATAGCACCCCCCGTAGTTGCGCCACTGTACAGAACGATAAATTATACTACCTCGGCCCTGGAGTGAGTTTGATTTTTTCGAGAAAAAAACCCCCCCCCCGTCAGCAAGACCTACGGGGCGGATATTATATACTTCTACCGCCACACAACACGAACATATTTTCGATCAGCTGAGAGAATATCCTAGAAATTTACAGATGAGTCGACGACTTCGAATAATGTGTATAATTTTACAGGAATATACCGTTTTATAATCGGTGTCGCGACGATAGAACTACACGCCCGATTTCGATACGGAGAGAATCGGACGATATAAAACCTCGAATGAACGGCATCGGTTCAACCGTTTTTGTTCCGTCGTTTGCTCCCACTCGCTACCACAACACGGTTCCAATCGGTGGTGATATCTTCAAAGTCGATTTGCTCAAAAACCGTTTTATGACCGATGAAAATCGTATACGATATCAAATGTTTTGTTTTATTTCGTCGAAAACGGAAATGAAATCGGTTCGGCCGTTTTTCAGGAACCGTTGCCACAAACAGTTTCGTTTATTTAAGTTTTTCGACGGGGGAGTGGTTTCGGGGTGTGAGAGTGTGATCGGCGAGAACAACTCAAACAACCGTCCGGAAGTCCCGTCGTCGAATACAATAGGCATAGAATTTTTCTATAGAAATCTACCTAAAATCAATCAATAACAGGACCGTTATGTTGTTTGCGTATTTTTCTTCTACCGCTGATATTGCAGCGTGTCCGCGTATGGAAAATGAATCCGAACCGGCTGAAACGAAATCGAATACGACGTTGATTTCGATTCGATTTTAATGATGAATTCGGTTGAACCGCGAGTGGTCCGTTAGGAAAAAATGTTAAAATTAACGCTTGACGTACAACACAGCTATTCAACTCGTTAACGCCATCGCACGTTTTCTTTTATGTCTGTCCGATGGGCTTTTGATTTTTTATCCCGAGTGTTTTGTTCAGGTACGTTGCTATTGCAAAACCAAACCAAACCAAACCGAACCAAACAACGACAATGTAATATGTAGGGTTATGAAATATTTCAAATGAATTTTTATGCGATTTCGGTATATGTTATAACGCATTTGAAGTTTTCAACCGTCTATTTTAACGAAAACTACATTTTCATAATTATTTGTCATCGTTGACTACGGATATATTTGAGATATCAACCGCATAAATCACCTATACATTATATTATGTACTCAATAAGTAACTGTATCGCGTGTTAATAATCATTTCTACAACACAGAATAATTTTTATCAAAGTACGCAGGACAGTAGCTGGTGTCATCGATGCAGAAACCGAATGATTCGTAGAGTGTTCACACGAAAAAGCATTGATTTCGCGAGATTTCAGAGTCCTATTTATAAGACGTATAAGCTTAAAAATATTTTAATAAAAAAAACGTTCAAACATCTCAAAAGTCTACGGGGAATCTACAAATAGGCGAACCATTCGTCCCGGCGACGAGACTAACTCTTCTAACTCGTTTACATGCATGTACGTTTTCAAACACCGTCGTAATCATTTATAATAAAATACTGCTCTATTCTCTATATCATACATGATACTCGTGTAAAAAACTATTATTTACGATACGTAAGCGTACTAAACACAAATTTTGTAAGACCCATTTTTGAATGGTCAAGATTTTCTTGTAAGATGCACGCTGTGTGATCTGTATATCACCATAGCGTGAGTGTGAGTCATACGGCGCGAAAAACAGACGGACAAAGGGGAGATTAATTTACACGTATTTATTATTTAACGACGAGGACGATGACGACGACGTGTCTAATGTTATTATTAATGTCTAATTATACATTACAGCATCGTCAGCCGCTGAATATCGTCGTGTAGTTCTTTAAAACTGTTTTTTCTTTTTTCTCTACAAACAAAAACGGCTATTTCCCCGACCGTTCGCCTCGTTATTCAGTGTCAGTCCGCGGCAAACCTTTTTTGCCAATGTGCTTCGACGTCGAGCGCATTTTATACGCTAAAACAGAAATAACGACTATTTCCACCGGTTATAATTTACCATTGATACGCAGACTAACGCTTTTGTGTCCGGTTTCCGTCAGTTTCTAAACACGCATACGGACAAACGCTGTGAGGTACAAAACAGTTGATGAGCTCGATTTGTTTTGTTTATATCAATTTTGTTAATCTCTTGAATCGGTCTGTTGTAATTTAAAATGATTCGAATCGATAGCCGAGTCATTCCGTGTCTGTGTTAAATTTGAATTTTGTAAAAAAGAAATGATTCGTATTTGGGGCGACTAGTCGTGTTCACAGTATTACGTGTAAATCACTGTAAGATTCGTCTACTTATGGATTTATATATAGATTTAACAGGCAGATGTGCAGTTATTATGGCCAGTTATTCTGTCGCCTATAGTGAAAAGAAAAGTAGATGTCAATAGTATAAGTCTGAATTAGAAATAAAACGCAGCGTTGAAATACCTATTAAGATAGACCAAAAATAATAAACCTTGATTATACTCAATATACCGAATATCCGAATTACTGAGATCTAAATTTCGATATCCAAAACTTATCGAAGAATCGATTTTTGACAAAACGGAACATTCTCGAACAATACTGTTTTAGACGTCGTTCCAACAATTTTCCAAAAGTCGTATCCGGCATAGTATAAGCCACAAGGAATTCATTAAACTATATTACATTTAGTGCGTAGGTATGTATGCATTGCAGTAACGTGAAGTGTGCATCCGAGGTAAATGAATACTAATGTCAAGACTTTCGACATCTTTTTGAGTTTATAAAATATTGTTTTTTTGTCCACCTTTTAGAGTACGAAATATTATGCATGTATGCCAAACACGTACTGACGGAATATTTTATTAGTATATTAGTATAGGTTTGTATAAATATGCGATATAATTTTTTATTCTTGGTATTCGCGACTTTTCGAAATTCGTTTCGGCTTATAATTTTCATACAAAAGGTTACATTAATAAATCTGCTCGACATTTATTTGTTCAAAACATACATTTTCACCAACACTTAAATGTTGCATCCAACACGTCTTACAGTTATAAATAAAAATATTCCTATAAATAAATAATAGGTTCTAACGTAGGTCAAACTGCAGCTTAAGACTTACAATCGTTATTTAAAATAAACTACTTAACTATCTTTTTCTTGGCTTCATCGGCAAAACGTTTATTTTGTTGAACATTTTTGTTTTCTTATTCAGTATGAACTATAATATAAAATAATTTTTCGACTCGGCCGTTGTACAAACGTAACAATATAGTAGAAAATGTTTTGAACGTTAATTTTTTAACAACCGTTGAATCTACTTTTGTGTGTTGTTTTATTTGTTTAGAAAATTTTCATTTTTCTTCTTATAATTTTTATATTGACCAGTGCGTTCTTATTTGCTGTAAAGTTGTTTTAATAGCTGGTGCTATAAATAGTATTCTTTAAAATGATTTTAATTCATCCGACTGTAACCATATAATTATAATAATTTATAACTGTAGAGAAGACTCATAAAAACTGTACACGCATAAAAAAAAAAAACATATAATCATGGAAAACCAAAGAAGTACCGATTGATATAAAACTTCAAAAATAAATAATATGTAATTCTGAATTGACCAATATGTTTTTTAAGGTGCATTAGAGTTTTAAGAATTCTTATGAAATTCATTGCATTTATTTCAGTATTGATTATTTGTTGTGTTAAAGGACCGTGTTCTGCTTATGCTATATTATTATCAATAAATTTTATTATTTGAAATAAGTCTGTTCTTTACATATTATTTCACGAGTTGAACGATATTAGTTTCAAATCAAAAGAGGAACAAAAAAGTTTTAAAAGTTAACTGAAGTCTAAAAATAAATTGGTAGGTGTATATTATAAGTATTCAATTTTTGTTATATTATTTGAGAGATTTTTGCGCGTACCTATTGGATTTATAGATGTGTTAATAAACTAAACGATAACGTATAACACGCGTATTTTGATTAAATTTGACTTTTTATTTTGGAAATTGTACTATAAGTATTCATCGACTCTTTGATTTTTTTTTTTTTAAGTTCTCTGCATAGTAAATCTAAGCTCCGTCAAACAAGACTTTCAATTTTTTCAGTTTCAATATATTTATATAGGTACCTATGCGATATAAGCGTATTTAAGTACTATAAGTTTCAGAGAAGTAGTTCGGTTTTTTTTTTTTGTGTGCAAACACGGTTTGCCCTTAAATGTATGCAGATTGAAGGTAAGTGTTTTTTTCAAACGCATAAAATGAACAACATTTTAATATTAAAATCTAACTATGCTTACTCAACCTTTATTGCGTTTATACGAAATTGAAAAATCTATATTATAATACTATATTATACTATATATTGAACGATATCATGCAAACGATCAAATTGCTTTAGCTTAAAACCGTGCTTTAGTTTATTATCAAACAATTTACAAACGAAGGGATTGATTGAACGTACTCAATATATATTATTATGCTATATCTATATTGATGTAGGTCGACGGCAAATTTATTGTCGAATAAAATGGCAAATGTTGACCTTCGAATAAAAATAACAATAATAATATTCAAATGTAAAAAAAACCAAGGGAAAAATTAGCGCGAGGTTGTGTCAGTTTAAAGGCTATTAACTGAGAAATCAACTTCTTTGTGTGTGATGCTACTACTGTTAAAACATTCCGTTTTTATTTTTTATCAAAACGAGCAAATATAATGCTAATAATATAGCGGAATTGCCAAACAATTGATACGTACTTGATGTTTACGAAAATATGTAGTCATAATATTTCATAGTCTTTTTAAATCTTAAACTATTTTAAAATTCATTGTTTGATAAGTAAACTAAAATGAATCAACTCTCTGAACATGCTTTTAAAAAAAAAAAAAACAATATTAATACGTTTAGATCATATATTTTAAGAGTGAATTAAAAATTTAATTTTTATGTAATATTAAAAATGAGCTTTAACGAAAATTATCGCTGGCGGAACAGGTCAGTGTTTCGGGCGGGTCACAGATGTGGAAGGTGTAGTTTGACTTTCACAACAATCTGCAGTTATGATTCTGAGAGATCGCGGTGAATTGAGTAAATTCATAACGATTCGTTAAAAATCACAGTACAACATTCATTCTCGATTATTTGTAAGAGTCTAGAAAAAATATTAATAAAATGCCGGTACCGAGTATATTTATTATAACACTCAAAGCACAGAACTGTAATTAACACGACATTTAAAACGGCGTGTTGAAAAAAAAAAAAACGTCACAACTCGATACCAAAATTATTTAAATTTTTTTCTTAAATAATTTTGAAGTTAATATCCAATAATATTACTGTAAAGTATATATATATATATTTTATTATTACGGAATATTTTTGTCTCGTGTTTAATTATTGTCACATCCTCGGTATGACGTATTTGCGCGGTTTACTGCAGTAACTCAACGCGGTAACCAAAAATCCGTATACTTACTTTAAATATTTCGTTTGGCTTGATTTATAACTCGGCGAATAAATCCTCTAGCTACGGTCGTTAATTATTTGCCGAAAACGTCGGACATACTTTATAACGTTATACAACAGCATTCGTCTGCTATGAAGTCACGCTACCTGACAAAAGTATAATAATTAAATCGGTGAAAACGTTAACCTATACCTACATAGACTCAAACAAATCGAGTTTCGTCTTTGTTTCTTTTATACATTTTACTTAAATTAAATTCTTTTAATTCCACTAATAAAATGCCCGCATCACGGTAGTAATAATTTCCCGGCCATTTAACTGTTAACGAAGGACGTTCATGAAAAATACCAAATAGCTGTAGTAGAACATAATATTTTATTATTATATAAACGGTAGGTTTTTCGTTTTGTACCGGCAGAAAACCTCAAAATGATTGTTAATATAATCATAACAGGACGCGACAGTCCAATTACGAGATTCAACTTACTTAAAACATTTAGCTGTTACATTCTATGTTTTAATAAAATAGATTTAAATATTGTTTCGTCGTCACGACTTTTGATTCGAAAACGAAAAATCGGGCACAATCAATTAGAAAAACAGCTTTGCACCGCGTTTTTCAAAAATGAATCTCATTCAAATGAATTAAATTTTGTGTGCGCTGCACGCACAACTGTTTAAATATTTACAAAATATTTCATTAACCTTTATGTCTTTATCACAAGCCAATTTAATGAATTAAAATCTCGTTTAAATCCGAGTTACCATTTAAATACGTATTTGTTAACAAAACTTTTAACCAGCTTTTACTGATTTTTTTTACACTTACATTGTGATGTTGGTTGCTCGGCCAGAAAATATTTTTGGCAAACTCATGGTATGGTTTTTTTTTTTTTTAAATAAATAAAAGGTTTTTACTTCGTTACTTATCGCGTGTAAATGTTTTATTATCAGTCAAAAACAATAAAAAGTGAAACTGTATCTACATTAATATGAGTAAATATCGTTTTATATTAATTACCTGTACTGTACCAGAAAAATCTGATGACTAGAAAATGACTATAAAAGATTCATATTATAATGAAAATGTTCGGAAAACGCATTTTATACTTAAAAAACGTCTCGTTTTTAATATCAAACGTTTGTTTTACTTCACGAGAAACAAATTTTACGATATGTATACATGCTCTTGAAATGGTCGAGTTTTAAGAAATTCCGTCCGACAGATAATAATTAATACAATGATCGATTAAATAAAAGAATATTATACGTTAAAATATTATAATCTACTAGTCCTATGACGCAGAACCTTTTCAAAGTAAACGTTTCAATTCACAAATTTTTCAAATTTAACAAGTCGTTTTATAGAACCTTTGCCAATCTCAAAAGTATCTATTTCTACTCGGAAAAGGTTTTATATCTTAGCGAAGATTAATATGAAAAGCGTGATTTTTCACCGTGTTTCATCCTCGGGCAGCGTGCAGGTGGTTCTTATAATAGACATTATTCGAAGACGACGTCTGCAATCATAAATCGTTATCTCTGTGGGTGAGTAAAATACGCTCTTCAACTTTATTTTAATTTATACTTTGGCTTATACAAAAATACTATTTTTACGGTTGTTCGCCGTTACGTTTCGGATCTGCGCGATTTTATGGAAGATAAATAAGTTCCAAGGGGGAAAATGCCGACTGGATGTAAGTTTTCAATCCTCTCATTGCATAATATTTACATAATATTAATATAATTCGAATGTTAAATCTAGTCGCCAAACTCAAACGGTGTTTATCGCAGATAACGTTTTTTTCGGCCCGTTAAGATTGTTATATTTTTTTTGCGCTCTGGTCGCGGACTACGTGTATGCGCATTTCGCATTTAATTTTGTCCGTTTACGCGTTAATAATAATTTTTACAGGCGGCGGGAAATCGCCGTTTTTCGTGTTAAAAATTGTTAAATTTTATGACGCTCGTCAACTTTAAACTCTGCTTTTGACACAATAACAATATTGTTTACGCGGTACTGCGGGTGTTAACTATACAGTATAACCTAGCTGGTTATGACTGCATATGTAACTTGTACAGTGAAATACGGATCAATTTCCAAAGTTTTGATTTTATATTTATTTATTTTGCCCTATATATAATGTTAATTTGCAACATAAACGAGTAATTATTATGCTTTAATCCAGCCATCGCTGATCCAGAGTTAATGACAAAAAAAAAAAAAAAGACGTGAATAGTTTTTCAAACAACTCGTTTAATTTGTTTTCAGCGTAAAAGTTGAACGACATAATATTGGAACATCTCTAATATAGTCAGGGCGACGCGTATTTTTAGGTGTACCAGAAAGTTATATGCGTTGATAATGTAAATACGTCATATTATAATAATAATAATGTTCGGGTTGACCGAGCATGTAACCTGCAGTTTGTCCGAGTTTTCTCTAAATAGTTTTTAAACGTATTCTAATGTAAAACATAGGTACACCACCCACCTACCGACGACAAGAATAATTTGAAATTTAAAACAGCCACTTGTGTAACATTGTTTTCACGCGGACTGTCGAGTGCACTGCAGCTGAATGATACATTTTATAAGACTGAAACAATATATATTGTTCCACGTGACAGTTATTTAGATAATATTAGATATAGATCTGCAGTTTAATATACTCCGTTTTGATCGAATGTACAGCGAAACAAATACTGAATACGATTTAAAAACGCATAGCAAAGGTATTTATATTCGAAGGTGACACGGAGGTCGCGTAAATATAGTGTCCTGTGGGATTCTCACTGCAGGGAGCATCGATATATTTAGATATTTATTGAATGTAAAATATCGCATTTCTGTTCTTCGGTTGACATTTTTTTTTTTTTTAATTATAAATCATACGTTATACGTACGGAGCTTACAGAAACGGAAAATATAAAAAAATATAAACTCTGTAAATTTTCGTAGTAAGTATGAGAGTTTATGTAATTAATTATCTTATAGTATTGAGCTTACGTGACGGCGATTCGTGTTAAACATTTCATTTATTTATTCACGTTTCGTTCTTTTACAATGTTTACAGATTCATTAATTTTTTACGGTGCATGTAATATTATACAAAAGTGCATCAATTTATAAATGTATCAACACACGTGCACGCGTACCTACTATATTTAAAATATTTAGGTAGTTCGGTTATGAAAGTTTAAACCATCACACACAGACAGTACGGTAGGCACTATCAAATTAAAAATGTTAAAAGAGAACTGAACATTTTTCGATTGTAAATTTTAAATGTTTTACGTCAAATCATCCTAAATAATTGTCAAATTCGTCTCATACCGTTTTAGACTGACAGTCAGAAGTTTTGATTGGCAAATTTTCAAAACAAATTATTATTTTATATAAAACAACACTTAAACTAATTAGCATTTTCTCGGGATTTTAAATGCCGTATTTTTTTTCTCTAAGATTTACAAAAACGGTCAAAATGTTATGTATATTCATGAAAATTTTCTATAAAATGGCGGTTTTCTCAAATATGACATACACATTTTTTCTAAATTAAAAACAAAATTTTTATGGATAGTGTTTAGCTGTATAATACTTATGTAATTAATTGAAAAATCATTGATGGTGATTTGATGAGATATTTTTAATTTTCAAATACATCTACCGATGGCACTTATTTAATTATAATGTTATAATTATTATTTTACACTTTTTTGGACACTGATAACACCCCGATTGAAATCGTATTTTATAAACGTGTATGATTATAATCAATCTGTATGGACATGATTCGCCGACGATAATATAAAAAATATACCCTGCTCGTTCAAAGAACAAAATGTCGACTCTGTTTCAGAATGCCAAAACGTTTAGTGGATCGTACTTTACTTTTTCCAATTTTTTTTCTCCCCCTTTAATTTTGTTACTGTCAATGCGAGCAAATGGAAAATTCACAGATTTTATTAAAAAATAACGTTCGCAGCTCATGATTTACATATTATATTTGTGTATTATGTATACACGTACATATGTCATAAAGTAAAAAGTTACAAAAATAACTAGTTTTTCTACGAATTCGGTATTATCATTATTTTTTTTTTTTAAATCCAGACGTATATAGGTATACGACACAATACACGTACGTTGTGTATTATAATATAATTTATACTCCGTAAAAACTGCGACGGTTGTCCCTTTGTGACAGTGAAAATATAATATAATATTTATACATGTCACGTACCTACTTGTATTATAAAATATTATTTTCCGACTTCCCGTTGGTACGGAGGTGATTTCCAAAATAATTTAAAAAATATACATAAGGGTTTTTATTGTAATATTATAATATGCACAATTTTATTCAGTATTATTATTGTTACTCTTATTGTGACTACTTTAGAATAGAAACGTTCCATACGTGTTGGCGTGGGCGTCGTGCCAAAATCACGTAGTGAAATACTGCCAATCAGCGGTGTTGTAAAGATTATTTTTAAAAATTATCCGACTAACTGATTTCCTTTAAAACTCGGTATTTAAAACACCAACTACGCGCTAAATTTTATATTTTAGTGTTACGAGTATTGTACCACTCGAATAGTTTTAAAATTTTAATCAAACGAATATGTCGTCGAACAGTTTAATAGAAGACGATTCAAATTTTTTTTTTTGTTACTTCAAATAGCCAATATGCTTGAATAACGGATAGGTGAGTTTTTCGATTTAAAATATTAAATCTTTCGAGCTCGTGTAGGTCTTTATATCAGTTTATATTTTGTTATTTTTCGTTGCATTTACTTCGGGGCCCTGTATGCTGAAAGAATTTCATACTTATTGAAGTCTCTAAATATTTTAAACTAAAGGTGTAGTGTGAAAATTACAGAAAGCAATCATTAAATTATTTAAAAATACGGATACGATTTGTATGGTTACAGAAAAAAACACATTTTCTTTCCTCACGCGCCAATCGATCGAAATCATAAATTAAAAACGATATCAGTAATGACAATACCATTTTTGAGTATTATTACGGGACTCTATTCCATTATCGATGTATTTTCATACGGCACTTTTTACAACAATAAATTTAATTATTAAATGTCCAACCCTCGAGTTGATATTGCATTATACTTCAAATGTGTTCAACATCAGGCGTTTTACTTTTTCCGTAATACTTTTATAATCTATAAGCCTAAATACCACCAGTACGTATAGACGTACAAAAGTTCAAACTGTCTCTCTCGTAAGCATTCTCGCGTGTCTTAAAACACTCAATTTTCCACCGAAACGCACTCGAGAGTCTGTCGAGTGTCTATGAAAACTCGTAGTTCTAACCTTATCCACTAAAGTACGAACTGAATTCGAATGGCACTTATCGTTTGAAAATCGTTGAAAAAATTACAGTATAATAAACCGTAATCAAACAACAGTGATTGTTAATTAACGTTTTGACACAGGCGGTTTTTGGATCGATACGCTGCGATCGAGATAGCACGGTTCCTCCCGAAAAAATTGCTCCCGATAATTTCGATGTCACAAAAAATACTTTCACCGTAAATTTGAATATTCCGAAATAGTACTTTCCAACTACAGTTTTGATTTTTACAATAGTATTTTTCTTATGCAAAGTATAGTGGCGTATTTTTTGTTGCACCTGTATTGTTCTACTAGAATACGTTCCTACTTATAAAGTATAGCTCCTACACGCATTTCGGTAAATAGCTCTTGTAAAATTCTCGACGTGTACCCTCCGCAGCACTTAATTTCCGTCAAAACTATGTTAAAAAATACTCTAAAAATTTAAAAACAAGTGCTCGAACATTCAGTTTCATTGATTCAAAAACAGAAGTCGAATCGGTTCTACCTGCGCGATGTTACGATATGTCCACCGCCGCCACACAATTCTAATCGGCGTTTGACGTTAAACGCGATTTTGTCAAAAACTACACCATCGGTTTCGGAATAGTTGGACGATTTAACAATTAGAATAAACAGATTCGTTTTTTAGAAAACACAAATCAAACAGGTTCAACCGTTGTTATTGCTCTGTGGAATTAACAAAACTACTTGTTGTGTCCACACAATTCCGATCGGTGATAAATTCATTCGTGTAACTTTACGTTGCCGAAAACAGAAACGTGATCGGCGAAAGTGCAAAAAATTTGCCCGGATGTTCCGTCATTGAAACGATATTTTTCCTGCAGAAATCTACCGAAAATACCAAAAGATAAAAAAAATTGTCCGTTATTTCTACCGCGATCCGTCGGGCGTTTGTCGTTTGACGAACAAGACGTTTTCGAGTTATTTTGAACGCCCCGTATGCTCGTCAGCGGCACGTATAGGTAAGTCTACCTGTATATAATATACTTACCCGTAAAACGAAGACGTGCTTACGTGTACAATAGTAATAATAATAATAATAACAACAAGACGATATTATATTATATTATGTGTTTGATCTTTTTGTCCGTTTCTCGTGCGTCCCGACAGCGGAAACGAACGGATCGCGTCCAAGGTCGCGCACGGAGGATATTGTACTATTTTCTTCGAATGCACCTCGTGTTTACAATGGTACGACAAACATAAAAACATCATAGTCCGTACGATGTTATAACACGACGATCCCCACGCATCGTAGGTACACAAGCGCGGTACTTTGTAGAAAAATGGGTAAAATAATGCTCGGATAATATGCGATAACCCGCCTCCGAATCGCGGTAAATTTCCGATTCGAGGCAACTCCAATAGTAATTTATTTTCACCGAACGTCCGAAATCTTTCGAACAAAATTTTGCTCGGTAAATAAAGTAGCTACTGGCAGTAGGTGAGTAACAGTAATTATAGCTGGTGCAACGTTATCACGCTCGTTTGTATTACCGACACAATTCATCTGTCTTATCGCGAGATTTACACCGAACGTAATATCGTTCAAACGGTCGTAAACTTTGTTCGGTTTCCAGACGGAAGAGTACGAAAAAAATGCTTCGATTTTCTGTGCGGTGGCCCCGAAAGATTGGAAAGACTGTGTACCGATATTTTGTTAACGCTCTTTGAGTTTTAACCTATGACGGCCAAAGCCGTATTATTTTAAAAATATTAAGAAAATATTATAAACCGTCGTAACACGATAAAAGTTCCTCTAAAGAGTACGTTTAGGACTTTGGTACCTGAATCCCTTAGAAATGTTCCAAAATATTAGAATGAGAAGAAGACTACAACTAACGTGATGAAAATTTCAAACAGTTTTAATTACCTACGTTAAAATACTACTTTTGATTTTTGAGCTAGCTGGTAAACTCTATGGATTTTTCTACGACCTGTGAAATTTCGGTAAAATGGTTCTATTTTTTTAGAATAATTTATGTACGTTTGAATAAAAAACGTAGAAAAAAAATTGTCCGAAACCGTAAGCCACTGTACAATTTTCCAATTCGTTTTACCCAAAGCGTGTCTAACTGCAGCACACGCGATATGCCTACCATAGCATTTATATGACTGGATTATTCATTTTACATTTGATGTTTTTACTTTTTTTATTGATTAATATAAGCCTAGTGATCAATTCACATTCAGAGGAGATTTGTCTAGCGTATTGAATTTCGGAACGCTTTGTTTAACCTCTAATCTTATATATTGTCCTACGAAACAAAACGCACGAACACACATTTTTCAACAAACCTACTGAGTTTTTTTTCTTTTTTTAACTAGAAAACTGAACTAATGAAATTTCAAGCGAAGTGTTAGTTGTTAAATTTGGTTTGAAAAAAATTAAACTTATAAATTGATACTATCTCAGACCCCACAGTATGAAATTGTGTATTAATAGTGTTACCAGCTATGTATTATAGTATGAAATAGATAGATTACAACATTCAAAAGAGTTAGACGGAAACAGAAGCATTTTGAGCGATACCAAAAAAAAAATCCTACTTTTTTCTTTAAACTCAATAATATTCAGATAAGAATGGAAGACTTAAATATAAAAAAAAAATCCGAAGGTTTCTTTTTTTTGTTTTATAATATTTCTAACTATAGAATAATTATTTCAACAATAGTATTTATACCTAATAAATCAATATTTCTGTTTCAAGCGTATTATTATTAATTTGTAAACAGTTGTCGATATACTACAACAAATGTAAGGATTGAAGACTGGTAGAAGAAGAATATTTTTGTTCTTTGTTCATTCAAAGAAGGTTATGAAATAAATTCATTAAAAATTCAATTTTATTTTTATTTCAAGCGTGTGTTATTTGCATACAATTTTAATGGCGTGCTTTAAGCAATGTGCAGTATAAAATACGAGCACGCACGGTAAATATCGTTTGTTTACATATACTTGAACAAATTTATGTCGTCCACGCGTTTAAACTTAAATCACACAGAAAAATTAAGCAACGCGCGTTATTTTGTAAAAAGAAAATGTGGAACGAGACTGAAGAGAAAAAATCGGTTAAAAACAACATGAAACGACCATAATCGACAATGTTTAAAATGAATAAACGTAATCGTCTACAATACTAACAGATAAAAAAAAAAAAATTGTTTTATATCACATCGAACCGTTGTATAAATTATACACTTAATGTCGAAGTAAATTATTTCACTCGGTCAATATTTTTTTTCTAGCTACAATGTTGTTATATTTTGAACCACAATTTTTTTTTAGTGGTAATTTGTTATGCAAGACTATTTTTCCTTCTTTTGGCCATAACTCCTCTGAAAACTGTTGAAATTTCTTATTACACTATGGGAATGAACGGATGAAGTCATAGAAATGTTAAACAATTTAAATCATTATTGTTTCGGATACGTCCATGTTTTCGTTGTGTGTCCAAATTTTATCGGATATCCGAATAAGAAGAACACAATATATAACTATAACGATTCCGAGAAAACTCTAAACAATTCAATTTAGATAGTTTTTAAGCTTCACACAAAACTTTCAAATGTACAATACTTAGTGAGTTTCGTTAAGAAAAAAACTAGCGGTTTTTATTTTTAAGACTATTTACATTCCTACTATCGAACATATTTGGTAATATTGCTCGATTATTTTTTTTTTTTTAGAAAAGTATCCTACTTCAATAAATTATAACTAACTAATTATTTTGTTACTTTCGTTCTTCTTTACTTATTGCCAGTCACTCTTCTACAAGTGGTTCATAAAAGTAGTAGTAAAAATAAATTTTTTACAATCTAAAAAAAAAAAAAAATGTCACTCCAAAAACTTTCTAGTAAAACTAATCAACTTCACGTATATTATTAATTACTGTATTATTAAATAACATATTGTATTCACCGAACTTAATAATATACGCAGTGTGTAACTCGGTTGAAAAACGTCGTATGGGCCACGCAGATGTAACACCACACATCGAATCGCACGTGTTGCCGTGATGTGTGCATCATTTCGTGTGTATATTTATAGTGTTTTTGTTGGCTCCGACGTCGTCGCGGTTAACGGGATATATTCTCGTCCGGATCCACAGAGTTTGACGATACGATTTCTCTCGACGATGTACTTAGGTCAAACGTTTCGTCGTGGATTCTTTGACGGTGATAATAATAATAATAATAATGATTAATTATTATTCTCAACGTCCAATAACACGATATAACGCGACGCGTGCTCTGCCCCATACCTATATATGTATATAAATTATAGTCGTTAATTTCGAAAAATCGCCGAGAAGACGTTTGGATACACGGTGAACTATTTATAATATTATGTACTATTTCGGAGCAGCTCGCTTGAAACGTCTTGTATCGAACGGACGAACACATTCAGTTTACAGAGTCAGCACTTTTGTTTGGCGAGGGGAGGTGATTACGGTAGAATTTTAATTTGTAAGTACCGTATTTAAGACGAAAAAAAAAAAGTCGATAGTAATATTATTACGTCTGCAGTCGGTAATATATTTGCATAACATTAATACGACATAATTATAACCGATAAGAATAAATTGTAATAGGTAATTTTTTGAAAAAGTAAACTGAAAATGTAACTCGACTCTCGAAGCTGCAGCATCCGACCGGGAAAATCTAGAGAAAATACAATAATTAGGTCTGTTTTGAGACATATCCGATTTGAGAAATAACGAGTAAGTAACATTAGGATTTTGTGCGATGTGCGGAAAAAGTTCTCTGTAGAGCGATAGATATTAATTTCGAAATTTCATAGAGAATAATTAAAATTTCGTTAAAAGTCAATAAATAATTGGTAAACGTGAAAAATTTTTTTTTACGGATTTATAGTAAAATATGCTAGATACCATTGCGATACCCGTAATTGTTGACTGTCGTGCAAAACTCGACAAAATATTTTCTATTTGAATATCGTTTAATTGCCACTATAGTCGTGTATAGCCGATACTCAATGGAGCGTATTAATGCTATTTCGGTGTATCAAAACTATATGATGTCTACGGTTCCTGCACATGTACTCGTTTTTTCCGCGACACTATTTACGAGTTTATAATATATATATATAGTTATTCCGAATAATCTTTCAACGTACACAATGTTATAATCACGAATCGTACGAAAATATTTCGGAATGCACAAAGTGTACCGCGAAAGATTCCAAAACGACACGTATGAATCCAAAAACGTACACTCCCAAAAATAATGACAGTTGATAAGAGAAAACGATTGAAAAGTAATTAATACTACTGGAAACTCGCGAGCAGCTCTCTAGTAAACTATTATTATAATGAGTTGTGTTTGAACTTCAAATCGTGTCTCACATACATACCACCGGTACAGCGTGATGAGAAAAGTTTTATTAGACTGTCACGTTAATTGATAAAAACGATTGGTACATCGTTTCCGTATCGTTATCGGATTGAGAACGGAAAAAATTTTGTCATTTTCGTGTCATAACAATCCGTACGATGTATTTTTTGTAATTATTTTTCGCACTACGCCATGTTACGATCAGTAGAACATTATTGAATTCGTCTCGACGTTTTTGCACTGAACCGTTTAAAATGGTATTTTACGAGAAGGACTTCTCGAAAAAGAAAAAAAAAAAGCTCGTGTAGTCGTATGAATATGCGCGGCTATTCGATTTTATTAGTTTCAAGGGACGTGTATTAACGTGTGTATTGAGTCGGGCGCGTAAACTCGTTTTCACTCGGTTTTAATAGAAATGTATCGATTTTCGCCGAGTGTTCGACGGAAGCAAATCGGTTTTACAGGACACGCAGGTATTGTAATCAACGAAACGCGAGCGCACACACACTTTATCTAATCAAATTTTCAATATTTATTATTATAACTCGGTTTCGATCGATTCGCGGACGAATTCAACTCGGTAAAACTGCGGCGTACCCACGAAATTGCACCGTCGTTGTAACGTTTCTACGTAAAACGTTGCTACTTCACATAACGCAACGTGTTTTTTTTTCATAAAATTATTTTGTTAAACGCGTTTATATTCTGATTTCACGTGGACTGACAATGTTGATTACTTACTCTATGCACCCGCATGGCGCGTTACGACGAACAAACGTATCAACTCGTGTCGACTCCATTAGCGAAAATTGAGCAACGACCGCGAACCGACCGGGTGGATCGCAGGGTGGATCGTTGCGGTTGATCGCCGCAGATCCGGGTGAGTTTGGATGCTTCGTATCGTGTGGATTATTACGAATCGTTCGCAAAAGTAACGCGTTTCGGGCAGTATTATTTTTATAGTCATTACAATGCGTTGTCGTGCGCGTAAAACTGAATTTTACAACTACATCGCGCGGTCCGTGTAACTGTAAAATTCGAGAAATAAAACACGTCGCGTCTCTCCTCATACGTCTCTTGTAGCGATTGTTACGGAGATTGAAAGACAAGGACAGTAGTGTGTTCTTTTGTGCACCCGGTTACGAAAACTTTTTCAACCAAAAAAAATACACCGACGTTCAAATCGACGCCGCGCCGCCCCCGCGCATTTACGTGTGTCGACAAATGTTTTACCCTCGTGTTTTTTTTTACTGTTAATTATACCTACAACCGGCCGGACACGACGAGTTTATTATTAATTTTTTCGCGCTGCAGGTCACACACACAATTATGCGTTTGTACATTCTTTCGACGGCCATTGCTCGGGCGACGCGTAAAAAATGAAACACTCGCCGCGGTAACGACGACGACGGCTGGGAATTTCACCTTGGGACGGCGGGGAAAACGATTGTACATTATTACGTGTTATCGTTATTATTACGAACCCCACGAGAACACACGATGTTGTAACGATAAAAAGAATATCTGGTGTGTACGATCGCGCAAAGAATATTATAACGCTTTCGCGTTCTTCTTTTTAACGGTGCACACACCATAGCCGTTCGGAACGCGTTCTTTTCCAAAATTTTGAAAACGATCGATTTTCAAACGCTCTCGGAATATTCACTCGAACATTCATTCTCGTAACGATAAAGAAAAATATGATTTTTTACGACACGGTCCCGGAGAGAGAAAGGACGTTTTTTAAATTCGTGTGCGCTCGACCCGGCGGTGTGGCGGGGGATTCCTCTCCTCGTAGCCGCCGCGACACACGCCGCCAGAGGTCTCGTTCTGCTGTCGTCCTTTGTCTCCACGCACAACGAACGGCGGGGAAAAAACGAACAGAAAATAAAAAACGAAGTAGTGAAAACACCACCAATGCCGAACAGTGAGGAGCGAAACGAGCAAAATTTGAAAAAACGTTCTTTTTTTTACACAATGTACACGTGTAAAGCGCGGATAATCCAATATCGGTTGAGAATTCGTAGTGAAAAAGCCGTGGTCATCGCCGTGGTCGGTCCAATCTCGTGTAATATCGAAAATAATAACGATTCTCAGTGTGCAGTTTACCTGCGAAAATCGTGCGGTTGCAACCGTTTGTTGTCGGTCTTTCACTAGGCGCTAGAATTCAAACACAAAACGAGTAACGAAATTTATCATCGTAATGTTTTTTAAAAAAAACCCCCCGTTGAAAAATATCAAATACCGCGGTGTAACCGAACAGCGTCGTATAGAACTCGGAGTTTTACTGAGAACGGCCAGAAAATTTTACTCGCGCGCAAAGAACGTTAATAATAACGCGTAAAAAGTATGGCGAACCATTTGCACCATCATTTTTCATCCGGTTATTCGGATTTAAGTAACTTTTTATCGTTATAATCAACGCGGGTAACACGCGTATAATACCGTTTTATCAATACTTTTTTTTTTTACGCGCATTCAGAAACTACTGCTGCTTGAACGGATTTTGTTCGAAACATTTTTTTTCTCGATTTATACGGCACATTCAGTTTTACGTAGGTATTTAATCCTAAATAACGGATTTGTGTCACGAACTTTTTTTTTTTCCCAAAAATAAGTCGAAGGTAGATGACCGGTTATGGAAAACTTTCCAACTTTGAGCGACCGAAAGTAAAATATTCGTGACTACGGATTTTCCAATTTTTTTTTTTTACTAGCAGCTTGTGTTTATTTACAGGTAGGCGCGAACGGCTCGTTAAAAAACTCGAACGAACGTTTCGGAGAGACGCTCTATGCGATAAAATAAGAAGAGCTCAAACCGCTCTTTTCGGATACCGATTTTCAGTTTTTTTTTCTAAAAAATATAATATTTGTGTTTGGTCAGGTACAAATGCACCTCCCGTGCACATTACTCCAATGATCGCGCACGGTCGATGTAAACGACGACATTTGGACCCGGTCGTGCGTATATTTCAGAAGCAATATTTCTCCTCCTCGGTTCCTCGATTTTCACAGCGAGAACGGTACGCACATTGTATTTACGGTTTCCGTGTCGACAAAACGCACGTTTATTATACTGTTCAGTTTATTTTACACTGTTCGACGCGCAGTGTTTCGTTAGGTACGCTGCACCTACAACTTTGCGTCCTTTCTTTCTTTCTTTCTCTAACTTTGACGTGTTTATTTTCAACAATAACGCACGTGTGTTCAAACAAAATTACACACAATTTTGTCCTACTACCAGATTTTTTCCCGCCCGCAAAACAGGAAAACTCGTCTTCTCGTCGAGAGGAGCACGTTGTTATGACCGTGAGGATCGCGTAACAATAATCGTCGACGGCGTTATCTAACCTCCCAACTCGTTCTCGAACTATTTTTTTTTTTCTCTCGCCGCGCGGTACATCACACACCCACCGTTCGAGTCATTAACTCGGTAAACGCTCGCGCGGAGTCAAGGTCGCCGCCGCCGCCGGAACGTTCCGGTCTACTCCCGCGCCGCCGTACTATATAGTTGCGCTATCGTCGAAGAAATGCTCGTGCCGTCGCTTCTTTTTCTACCACCGTTATAACGTGCCGCGCGCTAATAATAGCTGCTGCTGTTCTCGAACGATTTTGCCACGGGGGGACTTTTTTGTTTTTCGAACGTCAGATATTTTTTTGAAATTTTCACGAGTAAAACACGATGAGATTGTAAACCGTCTCGGCGGCGGTGGCGCGACAAACAGTGTTAGGCCCGGGAAACGTTTTGAGGGCTCGCGCACCTCCGGAAAACCACGTGAACCGAAACGCGAAGTGCGGACGAGGCGTGCACTTTGGTCGTTCGTCGCGGCACACCGTGCGTCCGCCGTGTTTGGACGTACGATGCTCCTCCTTTTACCCGTCACGTGATAACGGCGGTTTGAAACTGTTATCACGTGACTTGAAACCGTCTTAGCGCGTGTGCTAAAGAGATAATAATAACGATATAGAACGGTTATCGTTCGTGATGGGGAAAAAGTCGACCGGAATTCTCGCGGTTTCCAAACAAGTCGACACCACGATATCCTTGATAGGTTTTAGTTTGAAAACATTTTATTGTAAAAAAAGATATCGCCGACTAATGAAACGCATTACTGTCAGAATAAAACGTTCCCGCCGATTGCCAATGGCCGTCGCGTGAAAAACCGCATTGCGATAACGCGCGTTTTCGACTATCGTTTTAAAATCTACAGCCGAAATACAAATATTTTACCGATCGCCTACCGCGGTTGCTGCTGATTAACGGAAATTTTCGATTTCGCTAATAAAACACATTTGTTTTACTTGTTCCATTCGTATTTGTATTCTCTGATAATACAGTCGTTGGATTTTCTCACGACTGTAGAACGATTCGAACAAACTGCAAGACAAGGTCACTTGCGAAAACAAGTTAGATAGTGTAGGATTTACGGTGAGAAAACTTTCATAAAAACTTTTTTTACCTACGAGAAGATATAGAATAGATTTTAAACCGAAATCTCGGAATATAGAGATATATTACGCGGGCAGGTACGCGTTTTTTTCATACAATAAAAATAATTATTTCGTGCGGTTAAAGTTTAAAATTGAAAAAAATCGCCTTGGACTATGAAATAAAATAGGTTTGTCCTCCGTTCTATTGGATTGTGCGGTACACCTATATAATAACTGCCAAAAAGTATAAACGTACTGACCGAGATCAGTGAATCAACGCTGCGGGGTTGTAAAGTATATTATTCTTACAAATCGTTTTTTTTGCTAATTTCGAAGCCCGTAAACGTAAATCGTGAAGACAAAGTTTCAACATTTTCGTAATATTATGACACGTGTAGACACCTAAAATATACACCGTTACTTTTAAACGTTTTACAATTATTTTTAAAAAACGATCGATTTTTAGAACAGTCGTTGCGGAACGATGAGCACACGAGACATAACCCAAAAGAATTACTCCCGATTTTTCGAATTAATACATTTCTTCCCCTCGAATAAACTCCGTAAAATTTTTAACGACTTTCTTAACTACCTTACTTACTTGTAACGTTTTTTGAAACAAAAATAATGTCTCTGTAAAATCGTATTTTTCATTACATCTTGAAAATCTTTTTGAAAAATTCCCGGAAAATATCCCTAAATTGCCGCCCCTGTTCCGTTTTCCGATCGCCGCACAGCACTCAGCAGTACAAACGAGTTCTCCTGCGTTTTTTTGTTCGCGTCTTCCCGGCGCGAGACACATTTCGGTGATATTTTTTTCCGCCTCAAGAATACAGTTGTTTAAACTGTAAGTATAATAATGATAATAATAAAATAATCGTAGTTCAAAAATAAAAACAACAACAACAACGCGGTTAAGAAAAACGTTTTTGATGCGCGCGCGTGCATTAACCGTCACGGTCAAACCGGAACGTAAAACACATTTAACTCTCAAGTGTACACCTGCAGGACCTAAAGAATGTGGTGTGTGTGTGTAGGTAGTTTATACTCTCACTTTAAGTGAATATTCTGTTCTATACGTTAGGCAACGTGGATATTTTATTTTACGTCCAGTGCAAGCGTAAATTATGGATATTAAAATAAAAAAAAGCCGGGATCGTTCTCGGTCGCGTGGGTAGTTTGACGGAGTAGCTTTGGGTGGGTCACCGTTTCGGAAGTCGTGGTTCAAACGTATTATTTAATGTCCGGAAGCAATGATAGATCAACGCTTTCGAAAAAACGAACCTGAGCGAGCTCAGTTATCGAGTAAACGTCCCGGTGAAACCCAAATATAACGATGAAAATCGAATGAAACTTTTTGAAAATTTGTTTGTACTTCTACAGTACAAAGAAACTATTTTTTTTCTTAACTTCAAGACAATAGAACGATTATTCTCGAAATTACGGAGAAATAACTGTATGCGATTTTAATGAAATCTAACGTGTCGTTAAAAATCTTAAAACCAATATCGGTGGATCATAATGCGTCTTTTTAAATTTTTGATGTATAGTTAGAGTACCGTACAACCGAGGTCGCGTTTAAATTTCAAGTCGAAAAACCCAAAATTAATAATAACCCAAATTTAAATGAAACTTTGTGAACATTTTTTTGAAGTTGTACAGTACATTATTGTCTAAAACTTCAAAACACCTCGATGATTATTTTCGAAATTATGGAGAAATGACTAAATACGCGTTAATGACAAAATACCGTTTTTAGCAGTTTTTCAAAAATTTTCGGTGGTTTTACCCGTCGCGTAAAAAAACTATTGAGAAAATCGAAAAAATAAATAAACTTCCTTGTATAACCACTATAAAAAAAATAGCTTCCTCGCCGACGCTCAGAATCTAAAATACGTAGAAAACAAATTGTGGAAAACCTACTTATCCAACGGGAAGTGATTTTTTTCAGGTTTGATTCCAACGAACGTATTTGTGTTACACTTGGGGTGGAGCAGAGATGTTTTTACGATTGATTTTAGAACGCAAAGATTTGAACTGAACAAAATTGTGTGAACATTTCAATGAATTTGAACAACTTTTATAGAGGATCGAAATTGATCCCAAAATTAAAATAACTATGATGTAAAAACGTCTATTAACCGAAAATGGAGGAATGAAATTCAACATACTTTCTTAGGTCCGATTTCCATTTAGAAAATAAGCACGAATTCGTATGTTTCTTGACTAGGTTATTCATTAAATGCATTTTTAAATTAGGAATAGCTCTTAAAATAACGATTTTAAAAATTAAATAAACCGTGGTGTACACACGATTCGTACTTATTTTGGTGATCGATTGGATTAAATATAAAGTGCTTTTTGTGACGAGTCAAAAAGTCTCCAACAGGTAAAACGGACTCGTGGATATTTTTAAAACACTTAAGTTAGAGCGTTTTGAAATTGGAGAGTGCCGCGTTAAATTTTCTTCCATTTTTTCGCCCAAACGCCATGAAAAATACGCATCTTGGTGGCTTTCGAGATTTGTTTCGTGCCGTTTTAAAACCTAAGTGAATCAAATTGTACGCAATATTAATTTACAATCATTATACCGTACAAGAAATATACTATCAACCATGTTAAATTTAACGCATAACATTTACCATACTCGAATAATGTCAAAAAACCTGCTCGTAAAGAGGAACTTCTTAGGAACAGGTGCGCATAATTCGTGTATAGGTACACCATACTCGTATATGTTTTATAAACTATTTTTTCGACTCGTCAGCAGCTGCGCACAGTTTTCGCTTTTGCACTTCAGCGTTAATCGAATACCACACACTTATGTGAAATATCTGGCTTTTCGAACTCTTTCATCGCGACGCTGCCGATCGTTTATAATAACGCTGTTTATTTGTTTTCAAACCGTTTTCCGGTCACAGTAGATCATAATAACGATTGTAATATTATTTATATCCCTTTGGTATCCACCTCGCGCGGGAAAAAAATTGTGCATTTTCCCTTTCGACACTCCGATCACTCGGTTTTCAATAATAATTAGCGTCTCGACGAAAACGGCCTGTATGATTACGGTATAATTATACTTTTACACTTTATACAGATACGCCATCACGTCGTAAAAGATCTAAAAATGCCATCAACACTCTTATAAACGGTTCGGGTACGTACAATACTGATTATATAATGTGTTCCGTTCGATCGTGTGTACCATATTAATTGAGCGGATAGTAGGTGTGTTATACATAAATATTTATATATAAAAAAACGACCGTTTAAACGGTACAAAAAAAAAAAAAAATTATAAGAACGTATAAAACGACAGTATTTTAATATAATTTATAAAGTCCGCGCGACGGCTCGCAGCGGCGGAAAATCGTGCTCCACGACTCTGATTGAGATCTCCGACAACGCGCGGTTTTCGAAGACACTCGAGCACGCAAACGTGTGTACCTGTAAAATAAACTAAAACAAAACCTGCGTACGATGTTATTATCGCATACAGCCGTTTTTTTTTTCTCATGTTGTTTTCATCATCGTCGTAATAATAAAAAAATACCGAAGTTTAACGCCGCCGGAGTATATTTCAGTAAAATAAAACGTGTATACGAGCTAGTGAAAAGGTTTATACTACTATATATATATAATAACAATAAGCTCTAGCCGACACGTATAATATAGGTAAATGATACGGAAAAAACGTCTTAACAAAAATAAATAAAACAGACTTCAAAGAAAAAAAAAAATAACACTAAAAAGTATGTAAAACGGAGAAAAATGAGAATGTTATCATTTTTTTTTTTTTCTGGAGTCTGGCGCCGATTCCAATACAATGTATTTTTATTGTTAATTGAGGTTTTTTTAAACAGAATTTTATTAGTGGTAATATAAACGTCTGGACGGCACAAACTCCAAAAAAAAAAAAAGTGATAGCATTTTATCGTTTTCGTTTAATTATTTTACATATTTAAGTGCTCTTTTTGTTTTTGAAGTTTATTTTTTTTTTTTTTGAATTTTTTCAGTATTTCACAGTTTTTAGCGGAATTTGATTACTTCCTGTGTTCTCACAATACTGTCGCTTGCAACTCGGCCAACATACGGGGTAGCCAATATTAATATATTATGTTGATACTATTCTTACTGTTGCTATTATACTATTAAAAAATCCTTATGAATTATGATAAAAAACGTACAAAAAAAAAATACCCACTGTCGAACATCCTCCTTTTTGAAGTCGGTTGAGAATCAGTTAACGGAAAGTAGGTATACCCCGATTTTCCACCCATAGAGGTGAAATGTTTTCTCAAAATTGATATGGGACTACCACGAAAGTATGGCCTTTATCGAACAAAAACAACATTTTCTGAATCGGTACGTAAAAAATTTTTGTTTTAAATACACACTGTCAAACGTATAAATAGAACCTTCTTGTTTTTGAAGTCGGATGAAAAATAAAAGACGGGAGGCCGAACCGCGGCCAGCGATTTTCAAGAGCCTGCTATAGTCAGAACAGTGGACAAATTTATCCACGACTTTGGTGTCCGTCTGACATGAAATTTTGTATTGTTCGATTTTTAGGTTAGGTCAGTTAAATCACAAACAATTTATACGTACATACACGTGCGGGAAATGCAGTTATGATTAAAGTAAATTCGACAAATTAAAATATACTTTAGCCCCCAAAAAAAGAAAAACACTTGTCTTCCACTCTTGTACCCGTCTTGGCCCGTCTGCAGTGTTTCGTTTTCGGCGTGAACGGCTGAAATCTGAAGTGTACCGAGATCTTTTTAATAGGTATTATTAAGTCATAATACACAGTTTAATAATGGTAATAAATCGCAGTAGCGTACATGAAGAAATCGCAAACTATTGATCTTTGAAATAGTTGTTTTAGGCTATTTTTGTTTTTAGAAACGTCGATTATTAAAAACCACAACGAGATACGACGGGTGTCGATTTTTCGCGAGACAACGATTGTTTTAGACAAGGTTTTTAATCGCTTCTCCAAAAACCGAGCTGATCAGCTGCTGCTGCTGCTGCAGGTAAGTGCATGTGTGCGAAAATAAACGAAAAATCGCGAACCGAGTTTCGTGGGAACCGTGCGTCGTTCGAACAGACTACAATAACGACATCGTAATAATACGATTATAGTCACTTTTATTATTTTTTTTTTTAATTCCGCGCGGTACCTACGATGCGACATCGCGTTAAAGTGTAAAATACTGCGGACGCGTACAAATTAACAAACTGCGCACATTTTCGATTTTTATTGCCGACATTATATATATATATATTACCGTCGTAGGTACGATCATTGTGTTGCGAGAGAGCACTTTGATTTATACGGCTGCGAGTTTCCCGATAAACCGTTTTAACGTGCCGTCGGACAGAAATCACCCCGTCGTAAATACGGTTCTCGTACACGCTAACGACGTCGGCACTGCCGAAGAGGGGCCCCCCCAATTGTTGGTGTAGGTGTTGTATATCAAGCTCCCGATCGTTTTTTTCTGCTTTTTTTTTTTCGTCGAAAACAATAAACAAAAAATAGACGAAAAACATTGAAAACAATCGAAAAATAGCCCTTGAAAAACTTTAAAATCGTCAAAAAGTAAACGTTGTGAATACGGTAAACACGCGGCGTAGTTTCGCCCGTTAAATATGTCGCTACGGTTGACTGTATGATTAACGTGCCTATAGAAACAATGTGATTTCCCTGAGAATAGGTTTTTATAACTTTTGTCATTTGAGCGCGTCGGCAAGACGTTTTTTTGTCGTGAAATATTCAAATCGCGCTCCAAAAAAAAAAAAAAATTGTCCTAGTCGCGCCACTCGCAGCATATGGGCTCCCCCCCGATGACAGTAAAATGTCGATTAAAACTGTAGAAAATGTTTCGGGAAGACATTGAAAAAACTCGTACGTACAACATTCGTGTGTAAATTTCGCGATGGATTCGGGGAGAGGGGCTTTTAAAACCTGAAAATAGTATTATTGGGGTAAGAACGACGAAAAATCGCCAGACCCCGCGTCTCGTGTCGGAGTGATGGCGCGAAAGTGGACGTCTCGTATAACCGTCAACTTTCTAAAGGTGAAAATACGGTAATAGCCGCGTACACTAAAATGAAATGTGCGATCAACACTCGGCGTCGGAATATCGGATAAATCTGAAATTACGTGTACGACCTTTGCCGTTTTTAGTGGTGAATATCTTTACAATCCGTAGATCAAACCCCTGGAGACGTCGCGGTTGTCACAGGTCCCGTAAAGTCCGTCGCGAAAATCACCCTAATCTTCAACGCACAGTGCGCTCGTATTATACCGACGCGATGACTGACGACGAAACGTTTGCGAGATTGTAAAAATTATCCGTTTCGTCGTTAAAACCCGCGCTTTATGATCGGTCATTGTCGTGTCGCTATAACGAGGGTCGGACAATATGATACTATTGGATCGCTGGTAATAAAATAAAAGTTACAAAACAAAATGAGTCACGTTCACGCTCTGACAAACCCGTTTAAAACTTATTGAAATAGTCTGTAGTGTGCTGTACTGTATATATAGGTGTGAATGTGAATCAAAGCGGGTTTTTTTTTTCCACAAAAATCAGATAAGTACGCAGTAAAAACAGAAAAACTCGTATTAACGTGGTTTTTCTGCGTAGGTACATCTATACATGTTTTAAGATTTAATGATATCATTTTATATTAAACGTTTGAACGGAACGAAAAGATTCTTGTTTAAATTGAAAAAAATTTCGCGTTTTCGGTAAAACAAAAAACCGGGTAAAATTTTTAAATTTATTACCTCGTATATTACGAAATAAGTTTTTTACATTCTTCCCAAAATCGCGCGGTCAAAACGATTATACATTTAGTTATTTTCTAACTTTGAGAACATAAATTCTAATTGTACACAGAAATTTTCGTCGTTTCAGTGATCGAAAACTTTCATACGCGTAATGGAAGAATAACTTCAAAAATCAAATCTTTGACCGACAGCGGTGAAAATTCAATTCAATTGTTCACGGGATAGTAATTTACAAAGCGTTATGTGGTCATATTATCGAAAATCTATCGGACACGTGTTTACTGAAACTTTTTCTCTTCTGCAGTTTGTCCAACGTCAAGGGTTAATTTTTGAAACTATCGACACGATAAATATTAAATCGTAGTTAGAAACGATTTTCGTACACTCGACACCGCGACGACTCGAAAACAGCAGTTTCACAATCTTTGTCCTGGGCGTTTTAACGCGTGCTCACGCGAATTCAACAAGCTACGAGCGATCGAAACGAGCAAAACGTTTTCGGACGAGTTGAAAAAAATTTACGGCGAACTGGTAAATTAAAACCGAATTTTTTTTCAACTCGTTCATTAAAATGTCCCGTCCCCGCCTTGATTATTCGCGTGTACAGGTTAGGATACGATTTTCATACGGAGAACTTTCCGACGGAACTCGTTCGGTTCGTCGGTAGAAATCTGTTTTTTTTCCGTCGTTTGCGCTTTTTATCGCTCCGTCGACTGTGTTCTCCGCGTTTTGACGTGGTTCATCGGGAAGATTACTCCCGCGATACTTATCTCCTATAACTATGCTGTTACGATTATTATTTACGACCGACCGATGGATATAATATATATCTCTGTGATCATCTCGTTCGCACGAACACGAAATACCCACGTGAAGCTTACGTGAAAACGAAAAACTCAAAAAAACGTAGGTATTATATTATCATAATATTGCCGTGGTTCAAAAGTAAAAAAACAAAAAAATACCGACGTGTAACAAACGCGGACTGTGTGTACCTAAATGTTATATACCTACTCACTTTTAAAAGGTATGTACGATTCAAACTAGAAGCAGGCTGGTCAGATTATAACCGTGTTTTTACCGTTTGTATTCGTAATATTAAATTTTCATTAAATTAATGTGTTCGAAGAAGTTTACAAGTTATCGAACAACGGCAATGTTGCGCGAAACTCGTGAATATTGGACCGCGCTTGGAGACCTCCGCCATACTGTGTCCGCCGTCAACATTCGTTACATTCGAATTCAGACGCATAAAAAAACGCGTACGGAGAAAAAACAAAGTTGTTTTTAAAGCGTTTGCGAAAATGTTCATGTTAATTTTTTACCCAGATTTAGTAATAACCATTTTAACTCCGACTGTACAGGACAATTCTATTACACCGGACGGCGTTTTCAGTGGCCGACTGTAACCGTTTGAACACTGCAATGAAAACGTAGGTACGCCGTCAAATAAAAGTCAGAAACGCTGTAACGAGTTGAAAAAAAATTCATTATCTAGATATACTGCTCTGGAACTGTTCGCGTTTTAAACGATTATCGGTGTATTGTATTATTATATCATGTACATTTATTGCAGAGAAAACATTCGTATACGTTTTCGGCGCAATGGCACGGTTTTTCTTCGCGAGTCGTGCTCACTTCGGGCGTGTTCTTAGGCTCTTCGGGACAATTTTTGACGCACGGTGTGTTCAAAAAGATGCATTTGGCTTCGTGGTAGTAACTGTACAGCAGAATCCACGAAGTTATCAATAAAACTTGAAACGGTAAAAAAAAAGTTTTAATTTCCTCGCACGCACGCTTGACCGCAACAAGGTTCAAACAAATTTGATCGAATTATTTAATTTAATCAAACAAACATACGTTTTACTATAAAATGTGTAATTTAAAGCATTATATATACATACGTTGTATAGATATCATATTACCTAATATTATTATCGTACGGTTATAATTATTCTAACGATTACAACTATATATAAACAATAATGAAAACTATTATCGATCTGTTTTGAATGTACGAAAATCGCTTACTTAGATTTTGGATATTTTTCGAAAAAATTGTTTTTTACGACTGATGTTTGTACCTAATTGATTTGAATTTTTTATCGTTTTCCAACGATTTGAATGTCAAGGACAAACAGAAAATTTCGAAAATCGATTGAACAACGATTTTTCGAAAAGGGGCCAGGACGGGCTGACGCGGTGTGCCAAAACTGCACCCCGGGCCCTCCTCGTCCACATATTTCATGTTTCGGGCATCAATTTATGTGATTCGGACTCGGATTTACTGGTTTTTCGTACGTATATATGGGTCCATTTATGTTTTTACGGGTCTCCAAGATCCCAGGCACCCCAGGCCTGAAATTTTCAGTCCACTCCTGGTCCAGGAGGTCTAAAATTTTCGAGAAACTAATATTTTGTGTTGCGCAACCTTCCGGCAGAGTCCGCGCAGCGCGCGTATGAAAAGGCATTAAATTTTTCCTCCGAGCGAGAACGATTCGGGCCATCGAGTTTTCCAGACCCCTGGACGCCGACTCTGACCGTCTACAGACGAATTCGACTCGAATCGTCCAGTACGTAGGAGGCCGTACGTACCCAGGGACGTTAAGAAACACAACACGAACGCCACCGTGGCCAAAACGAATCTCGTCTCGTACGATTCTTTTTTGTAACTGCCCGTGAAGGTCGGGTCGGAGAACGTTTCCAGCCCGTTATAGTCGTGGAACGGATCGTGGACCGGCGTGTCGAACCACGGCTGGTGGTCCATGTGGTACAAGTAGTCGAACTTTTCGTAGAGAACCTTTGACAGTCGGTTCGAGTACAGCCACATGCTCACGGGGCACCGGTGGTCGACGCACAACGTGCTGAAACGAGCGGTTAGGTGCGACGACCCTTTGATTTTGACCCTGAACAGGAGAGAGTACACGCGGCGATAAAAAATTATTACAAGTTGGACGACACCGCCGCTTACTCGTGAAAGCAGCGTTACAGACGGCGAGAAAACTTTTTGAAAACCGACTCGATATAATACGTAGGTATGATGAGTTAAAAGTCCGTCCACTCGCAGGGACGGATCAAGAGAGCGGATCGAGGCGTTGATTATTCCGGTTAGGAAAAAAAAAAAAATGAGTGTACCAAATTTCGGAAACACTGGTGGAGTTCATTCTGAGTGTATCAGTAGTCTAACGGTTCGATACTAAAATATCTGGAAGTAATGTACTGCTCACGAGTGTTATTCGATTCTAATAAAGTGCTGTAATACCTAAAACCGAGTAATTGTTTCACAGCTGGTGTAACAAACGAAAAATTTGGAGTACTACTTATACCCGAACGAGCATATTATGGGCATAAGTATATTTTTTTTATGTACTTTTCGAATTGTAGGCTCCTTTTTTTTTTATGGGCGAGAGCACACATGTTCAGGCGCTAAGCCCCGACTTTTTCGACCTGGATCGACGTCCTTGTACAGTTAAATATTATTTTTGTTGAATTTGTTTTTTGTTTTATGATCGTAGTAGTCTATTTCTACAAGTGTTTTCAGTTCTGGTATTTATCAGTGGACTAATTTGCGCGTGCCGTTCAACTTGCAATAATCGATAGTATAATATAACAATCATACATCAATTATGTAATTTTACCTTCCGTATTCTTCTGAGAAATTTGACAGGAACACGACAAAAAGCCACAACAGAATGTAGAAGAACCAAAACAATAACGCAGTGAGTATGAGACCGTGGGTTTGCTGTTGTCAGTGGAAAAACGAATTATTCACTATGTTATACTAAATTATTAATAAACGTAGATATCAGTAAAATAATTACCCAAACCGCTCCCAAAAATGCGATTAACCATATAGCTATTAAGGCGAGGGCGAAAAGAGTCACTCCGTTGTCCAACGACCCTAACGAAGTGAACGCATCAATTTATTTTAATCTTA
>CM029359.1:28051589-28071845 GCA_017140985.1 Hormaphis cornu
ATCTGCGATATTAATCGAAAAAACGATTATGAGCAAACACTCGGTTATCCACAGTATCTACAGGCACGTGCTGGTAAAAAACACATTTAACGACAATTATTGGTTTAAAAATCACGAAATATTATAAAAGTCGGATTGACGTTTGATGAACACATCGATTTGAAAAACGTGTTCGAACCGTTTGGACCGTCGTTTGAGGAGTTATACTACGATTAGAAATTGCACAACAGCTGAGCGTAATTTCATTGTTGTAACGAATCGCACGATTTTTCGTCACTTTTTTCACACGCTTTCGGGGAATCTACCGGTTTTTTGAATTTTTTTTTTTGTTCACATAGCGGATTTCGTTTTACACAGCGTATTATCGAATCTTAAATCGAGTAACGAATTTTTTTCCAAAAATGAGTCGAAGGTATGACACTTTTCCAACTTGAAACGACTAAAAACAAAATCGTGAGTACAGACATTTTTTAGTAGCTTGTGTTTTGCCAACCTTGTTTTAATGATTCGAAATTTTCGTTAAATATTAATTTTTTTTTCGAACAAAAATAAAAAAATAGAAATTTCGAGTTCTATACTTTGCTGATAATTTTCAAAAAATCACCTAAAACTTGTACCGAACCTGTATGTTACCGGTTTTAATATTCCGCACAAGTTTCAACCAATTCCGATCGGAAGTTATGACGAAAAAAAAAAACTACACCGATTACGTTAAAAAACGCGTTAGCCGTAATTTTTAACGTTTCTCCTTAAATTTCGCATATGGTTTTTTTTATTGAGTACCATACTATTACAGGCCTTTCAAAAAAAGTTACCGACTTTAAGAATCGGAAAATGTTCACGAGGTCCTTAAACAGTTGTTCACGGGAAAACGTCATTGTAAAAACGACACGTTCTTCGCCTTACGCTCATCTAATCTAAAATACGTGTTATTAGGCCGGGCTCGCGCAGGCGGGTCGGTGTTGTATCGTTATGCCCGCGACGTGACCGAATCCCCGTGTACCGAAAACACAATCGTGTCGGTTAAATCGTTATAATTTATAGTAATAATTATACGCCGGAAACCCGCAGCAGTAGATCGGTGGTTTTAATTACATCGGAAACAAAAAACCGTGTACGTATACATGTACTATCGGGTGTACGCTATTTTTATATTGTTCGATACCGCGTGTGATACCGTCTCACCTCGCCGCGGTCTTCGGCTTTTTACATTTAAATACAATATTATTATACTGCACCAGCTCCGCTCAAAACTTCAAATGGCCGCGCTGTAGTTTTCGTGCTGCGATTAATACGCGAGCAGTGCTGGCGGAACTGGGCGCGTGCCCAGGGCCTCGCGTTTTTTTACAATCTCACCGAATAAATACAGATAATTTCAAATTGAAGAAAAAAAAAATTGTAACAACCACAATTTTGTAACTTGAGGTTTTAAAATCTAATACGGCGTGTAAGACAAAATTTGCAATAAAAATTTCTAAGAAGTCCGTCCAGTAGTTTTCGAGTGCGTAGTAATGATCGTTTCCTTCTCGGCGGTCAATTACGTTACTGGCACAAAATAAAATATAATAGAGTTTTGTACACGACGATGAATTTTAATCGTGTCGCGACTTTTTTTTTTTTTGAAGCGTGTTTGATTGTGAGTTTCACACGATCGCGCAGCCTTCTTCACTTTCTGACAAAAAATTGCTACCTATATTCGTGTGTCCAAAAAAAAATACTAAATATCTAAAAAAGTTAAAACGCGGGTTAAACACATATATTTTGTACCGTCGATTTAAACTTTTATTGTAAGGGCCCTCAAACATTTCGACCCGGGGTCTCGCCGGCGCTGAATACGTATCGCTTAAAAATTTATATTTTATTTCGTGTTTTTTCATCGCGACCTTGCTGCAACGACGCTTTCAAGTTTCGACCAACACCTGGATAATATGCGCCGTCGCCGCAACGTCGACCGTGACGCGCGCGCGTTGATCGACGGGCGCCCCCGAGCTCGTCCGCGGATTTCGACATTTTTTTTTCGTTTTTTTTTTGGTAGGTAATACTTCGGTTTTTGGAACTAAAATTTTTTACCGAGGACGAATCGCATAATTAATTTTGAAATTATACGCCGATAAACGCGCCGCGACCTCGTCTGCACGCAACGATAGTTTCTCCACACGCAGCCGCGCGCACAACTAAATCGACTAAAATGCGGCCGGCCGCTCGTCGACAAAACGTCGGATTCTGAAAAAAAAGTTTTTTAACTCTTCGACGTGTTTTTCAGTGACCGACCGAGAGATTTTTTATTCACATCAATTCACGGGATAATGATTGAATGCTTATTGTATAAATATTAAAAAAAAAAAAACCATTATTTTTAGGTATATTGTAATAATAATATGCAGTCTGTATGTGTAAACGATTAGTAATGACGGACAAAGAGCAAATTTGTTTGTCTAGACAACAGATAAAAAAGAATACGGTAGAGGTGCAGTACCGACTACGGTTCGGGCGGGTCGTTGGTTTTCAAATTTTTTTTTGGTTTTTTCGTATATTATTTAATATCTGATAAATTATCGCGTTGGAAAAAAAACGATTCTGTGTGTCCCGTGGGTGAAAATAAAAAAGATCGCGATATACTACCGCGTAGGAAAAAAAAGATAGTGTATTATACCTGGCAAGAACAATTTTTTAATGTAACGTATTAAATTAATTTCGGCTTTAGTACATGAAAGTTTGAAAACGCGACAAGGAATTGTAGTAATTTTTAGTTTGGTATGCATTTTCGTTGTTTTCGGCCCACAATTCAGAAAATAATCGAAATATCCGAAAAATGCTCGGTAAAATACAAAGTTTGAAATCCCAACTCTTACGTGGTATTCGGCGTAACGGTTGGACCGTTCCTTCTATCCGTCATTATAAACCTGAAAATTGTTCGCCGTAAAATTCTCCCCATCTTGTTTTTGGAGTAAAACTCAAAAAGTGAGCGAAATTTCAAAAAAATCCTTCAACCGCCCGAAGTACCACGCCAGAGTCCACACAACTGTTAGAAAAGAGCTACCGATTTTAATCGGAGCGTTCTTTGTGTGCGAAGAGCAGTTTGACGGGAAAATCATCGTTAGAACAATATACGTTCCTGGCTCGTCGCTAAGAGTCTGAAAAACAAAAACCGATGGCACAAAACACGTGCTCTCGGTTCCATCTCAACAGATATCAAATATTTGATTGAAACCCCGCCCATAAATCATCGACCAACTCCACTGTGTAGCGACTCACGAATCGTACTCTTTTGTAATCATTCAAAAGTGTTTATACTTCTCGCAATTTATCCATTAATTGTTATTATTTATACCCGCGTTTCGTACGACGCCAGGTATTTTACAGTTTATGTCTAATTATTATTATTATTACGGCCAGAGTCGTCGGCGTGACCATACGCAGGACCGATATTATTTATTATCGTTTCTCGCACAACACAATGGTCGCCGGCCGCGGTCACGGAAAACGCAGCCGAGCTGGACGACGTGCGGCTGCACGGAATACTATTATTCGGTATACAGGGTGTCGGGGGTCATCACATTCGCCACGGTTTCAAACACCGTACGCGAAAAACAATTCCGTCAAAACACAGTGTACGTTGTGTTATTTTCGAGAAAAAAAATGAACGAAACCGAAGAGTCAAAGGTTTTTGAAGCAGCCGATCGTATTTCAGTTTTACGTGCAATCTAAACACGATAGTGCTCACCTCGGTACAATATTATACGTTTATTAGAAAATAAAATTCGCGAATTAAACGTCGTCGGTTCATTCCCGTGTGTATAGTAATTGTTTCCGGTTCACGATAACAGAATTCACACTGTACTAAGTTGTAACATTGACGTCGTATTCGATATCGTCAAATCGGTGAAAACAGCTGCTGCAAACGCGTATAAAAACGACGTTGAAAAATATCGCGTTGATTCATCACAAAATATAACCGCCGTTTCGCGTTAAACGAACGTTGCTTTATTAGATCATCTATACGCGTACGGGTTTTCTGGTCGTTTAAAGATGGAAAAATGTCATACCTTTATTTTTGGAGAAAAAAAATTCGTCAATCAAACCGATTTGTTATTCGATAACGTGCTCTGTTTAAAACGAAATTCGCTGTGCGAGTAAAAAAAAAATGTCAAAAAACCAGTAGATTCCGTTAAAGCGTGTAAAAAAAATTGTTGAAAAATCGTGCGATTCGTTTTAACAACGAAATTACGCTCAGCTGTTGTGCAATCGCTATGAACTAAAATCGTAGTCCTCAAACGACAGTCCAAACGGTTCGAAGTTTTAACGCGTTGTTCAAATCAACGGTGTTCTTCGAACGTCAATCCGACTCTTGTAATATCTAGTAATTTTAGGTATTATTTTAGGTATATGAGTGTTTGCTCATAATCGTTTTTTCGAAGGCGGTGATTAATATGACATCGTCAATTGCTTTCGCGAACGATCCATTCGAGCCCACGACTTCCATCCAGAACCCGTCTGAAGATTTATTTTCGACGATACTGTCGACGGTGGTCTCACCCTGTATCCAGGACGTATGAAACGTCGATCCGACGGCAGCGGCGGTGGAAAAAAAAACGTCGTCTCGTTTTTTTCCCGTGTGTTTATTTCTCTCCTCTCTTTGTCCCTTTTATGTGTGCCCTTCCAGCCACCAAAGAGGTTCGGCGTAACGTAAACAATGGACGAGCGTAGTATTAAATATAATACACCTACATACGTATAATATTGTATATGTACATCAGTGTTTTTTTTTGTTGTAATAAACGACGCACGTACCTATATTACACGCACACCGTACATTTTTTCTCTCTCACTATTTTTTCTCTCGACTAAATGTGGGTATTTTTTTCATCAGACACTAATAATTTACCCTTGCCGCTCACTTTATGTGCGACTGTGGGAGTCGTTCTCGAAAATAATAGTCACATAATAACGATAATAATAACAAATAATCGACACGAGAATAGTACTTTTATAACCCGATCGGAATCCGCCGCCGCCGCAGCATCGCCGACACGTGGTCGAGCCGCAATGTTGTATTACGGACGAGCGTTAATAATACCAACGCGGCGCGCGCAACAACAAAAATAATAAACTTACCGGGCTCGTAAAAACGCTCAACAATTATTATTACGATCGAGTTCGGCGGCCGCGCGGTGTTGTTGTTCAGCTCCGACCGGTTTTTTAACGTTTTTTTTGTTTATAAATACTTTTTTTTTTACTATTTCGAGTTCATAATGGGTATACAATGGATACGATGAAAAAGACGTCGGAAAGGTCGGAAATGCGCTTTACTTTAGGTGTTCATACGGAATTCAAAACAAACCTCAAATAGGCGCAAAGGAGAGAAAATAAATAAATTAATTAAATTTTCCTGTAGATTAAGAAGTGAAATCAAACCGAAAAACTCTGTGCTGATGCTTGAGAAATTCACTCGTGATTTGACGATTTGACGACACGAAAAACATTTTCGGCTACGAAAAGAAACTGCAGCGCTGCACGTCAAGACTAATGATAGGTATATGGTATTATAGACGCCGCGCAACCGATTTCGAATAAAACCGATTTAAAATTTAGCAAAAATGTCAAATGGGCACTCACGATAGTACCGTATATGTTTGTATTTTAGTACTTTTTGTTTCATTTCGTATTATTATTAGTACAGAAATTTGTTTGGTTAATATATTGTGAGGGAAAAACGCATATTTATTTTTTAATTGGCCCGGGGAAAAAAGTTGGTAGACCTCTAAAATACACATTTATACGTCGTTAAACATGTGTCATGTAAATACTTAACTAACTTTTATCCGCCCAAAATCGCCCTAAATAAAATTATCTAGAAAAAAATATAAATTCGTCAGTTGCGAAACAAGTGATTTTTATTTTTTTTTTTTTAGATAAAACAAAATCATTTTTTTGAACGGCTTCTGAAAATGTACAAAATGAAGTAGTACAAAACTGTACACGGAATTTCCAAAAAGTTGTTGACCGGAAAAAAAAATCATTGTAAAAACAATACATTCGTCGCTACGCTCAGAATCTAAAACTGAAAACGGAATATAGGACGATAGATAATTTTTATGTAATAACTGTACAGAGTTTAGTGGATAAACCTTTACAAAACGAATTGATATTGGGTCGAAGTTTAAAATTTGGGTTGCTGCAGTTCGCGCATTAAAACAAAATCCATTTTTGTACGGCTCCTGAAAGTGTACAAATACGTTTTTTTAATGTTGTACAAAATAAAGTACCGTACAGAAACGGTTCCCGAAACGTTGTCGACAACAACAAAAATAAAAAATACATGGGATTTTTTGAAAACGTTCGGATTGTGGGACAAAATTTTTCAAAATAAAGTAGATAAAACTTTACTGCGGTATTTAAAACTGAAAAAAACAGAAAATAAAAAAGCAATTATATAGCAAACTAAAGTACAGTCTGCACGAACGTTTAGAAAAAACCATTTAATATACAATTATAATGATGTTTTTTGCCGGTACCAATTGACGTTTGATTGAACATTACGAATAACAGAGAGGAGAGTATCGAGTTATTCAGTATTAGAACAAAATTTTTGCGCGAAATTTTCATCGTAAAACGATTGTCTACCAAATTATTTACACAATAATAACGATGATGTTTATGAGAACTGTGACGGCAGAATACATAGAGTCGGTGAACTTTCAATTTGTCGTGTGTAAAAACATATGAGAACTCCGGTGGTACGAAAAAAAAAAGATATTTTCCAACCGACCTCGGGGGTACGTCGGAACATTTCGATAGGTAACGAACTCGCGTTACTCCTTTTCACGTCTTACGCTAATAATAATTGGCGTTTTTATTCGACCGAAAACGTTACGGTTACTGTGCGTTTTACATATAGGTATTAATTTTAAATATTAATTTTTAAACATATTATTGAATATGTCCCGCGATACGGCGAACGATGAGCGTTCAGAATAATTTTGTTTCGTCAAAGAGCCCTCCGCTTTATTACGGCGTGCGCGCATTAGCGACAAGAGAAAAAAATTAAATAATAAAACTGAAGGTCAACCGAAGTTTTAAATGAAAAATACGGTCAACGACTTTATTGCCCGTGTCGTGGGGGAGGGCGTGTTAATAAAATTAAAAAATAATTATAATAATAACAACTTAAGTTTGGTGCCGCGGTAACAACGCGCCTCGATCACGAATAATAATAAACTTTATGTAAAACGAATTCGTTTTTTCCCAGTACGGTTTTTATACGGAAACGACAAAAACACAATGGTCGACTATTAATTAATACGAGTATGTTCACGCGGTCGTATAGTTTTTATTCAAAAAAACTTTGTGTTGCCCACCCGTATACGTGTTGTTTTATTGCTGTATAAACACCTACGACGGCGCGTTATCCGAAACAGCTGAAGATAGACGAACGGAAACGTTGGTTACAGCTTATTTAAAGAAAAAAAAACAATAATAACAACAATAGAGAACAAAGCGGTCGACGTCTCCTTTATTAACCGTTCGCATCGAGCGATTTGATGTATTATCTAGCGGTTAAGACGAGAAGAAAAATCTGCTGGTCGTATAATTGAAATTATATCGTGCCTCTAAAATATCTCATACAAAAGCCGACGGTCGAAAATCGTATAAATTGCCGTACCTGCACAACGCAGAACTCGTTAAAAAGCGAATAATTAAATATCGCGAAACGCGTAGACCGTTGGTGGTAATTTGTAATAGTCTACTACTTACCCACAAAACCGACAGCACCACGAAACGCACGCGACAACTGCAAAGTATAGCGCGCTGAAATTAATTTTCTCCAAATTACTTACGAGTATGTCAAGGTTGATTATAAATATTGTTGTTATTTTTTTATGACATACCCGAAAATGTAAAGATAGCTCAACAAAACATAATAAAATTTTGAGAATATTAAAATTTGGTCGACCACTATAATTGACTCCATACGTTCAAATCGTTCGTCGTCCGAAAGTTTGGATCCCGTTATCGTTTGTATAACACGATTACGATACAGTGTCGGTAAAGCGCCATATTTATTTCTAAGTTCTGAGTGTAGAAAGCATTTTTAAAGGATATCGTCTGCAATAATAACGTTATATTTTTCTGTTCTCTTCTCTGAGTACAGGTGATTTGCATAAGAATGCGTATTATGCACGCTAAAATTTATTTTTCAATTTTTCTATCGATTGATACACAATTTTTTTTTCCCGGAGTCGATACCATATTTATTCACCAAAAACTGCGCGCTATGCGGGAAAAGTTCTCCTGCCTCGTAAAATCAAATTTTTCGAATGAAAACATTTTGTAAGTAGAATTTAAGTCGATTTCGTGATACTTTGATTTTAAATAACGCTTTGATTTGAAAAATATTAATTTTATAAAGATTTTATACACGCGTTTTTTGATTACTTTTAAACGAAATCGTTGCGTGACTTTATATCCGACCTACACTATTCTATCGTCTAAAAAAAAAAGTTATACGATTACGTTGATTTTACGAGACAGAAGAGTTTTTTCCGTGAAGTGAATATCGCCGCCGTTTTTTGATGTTATCCTGTCGATCGATGTTTTGTCATATCAATATCACACACAAGCCGTTTTCTGTGTTTCTATCGCACGGGAGCGTTTTATTTTCGTATTTACTCAAGTCATACTTGAACGTGCTCGAAAAATATTGATTGGTCTCCGTGTTATCGGTTATAGGAGTGTCTAAACTTTGTAAAATCGTATCTAAGTAACGTTTGAAAATCGATCCAGATTCTAGAACACTTAGAACAGCCGCACTCGACTTGAGCACTCGGCCAAACGTCTCGCGTACATCACAACACGTTCGCGAACGTTTAAACGATATTATACTGCACAGTGTTCGGAACCCGTACGGATGAAAAAAAAAAACGTAGATTTGGAAATTTGTTCCGATTTGTATTTTTTTTAGCCAAAAAGTAGTGTGAAAAGTATACAGTGTTTGTTACGCAAACGCGACATAAAACGTTAATATTGTGCGTCTATTGAACACCCTGTGAATTTCACGTGTGTGTAATTGCGCAATTTGACGTTACGTAATATGGTTTTGGGAATTCGTACAACAAATTCTGAAGTGACAGGTATTATACATATTATGTGCACGCAAAAAAATGTAGTATTAAAAAAAAATAAAAATTTTTCCCCGCGCGCGATCCCATATAAATGTATGTGTCCGCGGGATGTGTTCCATTAGATATAATATGATGCTCGTTCGTGTGACGATACGGTTTTTGTCTCTTGTGAGAGTTGTGAATCGGGGCGTAAAAAACGTGCAGTGCGGACATTCGAAGGGTCGTGTTCGACACAGGAGTTTTACTGTTGTTTCTTTTTTTTTTAGAAACGCGTTCGTCACATTATTGTTTTATTAAAAACTTTTTCCGAAACTTTACTCGTTTGCTCGTTGTACGCCGACAAACTCGTTCGACACGGACTTCTCCGTGGTTTACCGCACACGATGCTGCATGAACTCGCGCGAATTTTCCACCAAATGTTTCCAAGTGCTGTTTTTTTTTTTTTTTACAGCGTTCCGATTTACATAATATTTTTTTTGAACGGATCTACGGTCTGGGCAGTAGTGTACCAGCAATGACGAACCGATAATGCTCAAGTTTTGACACGCGCGAGACGATGGTGTACACTTTTATAATCCACAGTAACGTCGGTTATGAGAAAAAATTCGGGTCATTATCGGTTACCCGTCAACGCGATTACCGGTCTATTATATCATACGTTGAATACAGCGTTTGGTACATTTGGTCGATGAAATACTTGCGTAATTTCTACAATCGGTACCTGTGTTGTCGTCGATTTTTGGGAACTTAATTTTTGAAAACGTCTGCGGTTCAAAATTGTTATTGACGATTATTATGAATAACATACACACCAAATCGTTTATCAATTTTAAACTCGTCGACCGGTACAGAGAATGTTCACGTCCGAAGTTACCGGAACAAACGGACTAAAAGATAATTAGTAATTATTACTGTTTATAACCTGACCAATATTGTTTACTGGACGCGTTACTCGAATAACCGTATTATACAGTTTTGTTCATCATTATTATTCCCTTACACGCGTATCGAAACGGTGTTTTTTTTTTTTGTTCCACCGTCCGTCCCGGCAACAACGGTCGAAACATAACGAATTGTTTAATTTTTGTTTTCATATTTCAGACTGACCTATTAAATTATAATAATTGTGTTATTTTATATACGTATTGTAGACCTACCGCTCGAAATCACCGCACGCCGGGCTGCCCTAGGACAACAACAACAACGCTCGCGTGGTCGGAACGGGCGAGCGAGACGATAGTATTATCCGGCAGACGATTTCCGTTCCGACCGGTTTGGAGGAGCGGTGTCGGCGGCGCGATCGGGGAAGCGCACCCGGCCACAACGACGGGGGAGGAGCCGCGAGTGTATAGCCGTTATATATTTTTCTCATTTTTTCGGACGAGTCGGCTGTGTGACGGTCAAGTACGGACGAGGTCGATCGCTGCCGACCTGTTACGGGCAACGGATGTGGGTGGGATGAAGACAAAAAAAGCGGCCGTTCTGCCTCTAAAATCGCGTTTGTAACAAAAAAAAAAAAAAGGGAAAAAAAACGAGACCTAAAAATTCGTTTAAATTTTTCGTACTCTCTGGATCCACTGATTATTATAACGAATCGCCCGCGTTTCGTCCCTCAAACGATCATGCACTCTGCGTTAGTCGTTTACGATTCGGGTGCTATGAATATTTAAATAGAAATTTGAAATATCATACTGTTGTAGTCAACGGTCGGTAGTAGCGATGATTTTGTAGCTGGAGCTACCGCGTAAAGTTATTGGCGATTCGTGGTGTTCAATACGCACGTCTTATTGACCTTACATCGATCGAGGCATGAAGAGTTGTGTGAAAACAAAATCAACCGTACACGATAATATGAGTGTACGAAACGTGCCTACAAACATTACAAACACATCATAACGTTTTCTCGGACACGTTTAGAACAGCAACGGTAGAAAGATGCCCCTGATATGATAATAATTCGAAAGAGCATGCACGATGTTTTTCGTTCGACGTTGTTCGTTTTCCGTCGCACAGCACGATCACAGTATCACTATTAGTCATTATTACCGATGTCGAACGGAATAAACGACAGCCCGGTGGAATGCAACCGATTTCTCTCGTCCCGATGTGTATTTTTATACGGGGCGGACAAACGGGTGCACCGCAACGTCGTTATTATCGGTTTCGAACGGCTCTCGACGGATTTACGTGCGTTATTAATATTGTCGGTCTGCATCGGTCTTTTAGAGGAGCGAAGAAAAAAATAAATCGCACAACACGAGTGCACATTGTGTTACTGTATAGTTTTGTTTCATCAAAACGTTCGTACTGCGGTCGTCGGGATGAACTGTCCGTGCCGGCGACAACGTCAAACGGCTGCGGTGTAGGTAAAAAGCAAATTTGAATCGTCCGCGCGACAAATAATCGGTGTGCGACGTTCGTAATATGGTCGTCGATGTCGAGAGACCGGAGAATCCATCTGTGCTCGGATAATAAAGATGACGGACGTACGAAAATATATTTTTTTTATTAGATTAAAGACCGGCGATGGCCCGACAGTAACATTTTTACGTTTTTAAAATGAATTAAATTATTTTATACGCGTCGAATTTAGTAGTTATGTAAATTACAAAATACGTAATAACATTTCGAATCGTATTACATCGTACAGATAGCATTTTTTCAGAAAGTCGAGTACATTAGGATCAGAAAAGATGTGTAGAGCCGAGGGTTTGTTTTTGATAGTTTCTGCATTCCGTGTTAATACGTGTTTTATTGTTGAACGCCGCGGGTAGAGGGCATGTGGATGGAGCATCTCTTGTCATCATGTGAAAGTGAAGTGCGGCCTGTTCTGAGTCGATTGTTTTTTTTTGGAGAGTGACGGGGAGGCCACGGGAGTGTTGACTTTTTAATTTCGTCAAGTCTGGTTGTCTGTTTTGACCGGTGTCTGGTTCGTCGTCCGGGTTTTTTATGAATTTTTTTGCGTCGGCGTAAGAGAATCCTGTAATGGTCGAGCTGTGGGCGAGTTTAGCGTCGGCTTTTTCATCGCCAGCTGTGGCCGGGAATCCACACGAAAACATTGCCGTCACCGGTAAACGCGACACAGGCGTATTTTTTTCTATTTTTCTCGCTTTTCGATTCGGAAAAATAATCGCACGCCTGTGAATCCGAACGCGCTCTCATGCGCGCAAGACACCTCCGTTCGCCTGGGTCGTGTCGAAGAATACCGTACACGTATATGATATTTTATAATATTGGACGAAACCGGCCGGGTAGATGTTATTGTTCGTCGACACGGTTTAAAAAATCAACTTTTGACTTAGCTTGACCTTTTTGTTTTAAATTCGGTGTCGACACGTTGCAAACGAAAAAAACATTTGTTTACCTTGGACGTTAGTGTCAAACGCCGAGTGCGTATATTTTTTTTATAACAAACGCCAGAGCGAAGATCAGAGATATATCGGCGGGGCCCACCGGTCTCGCCGAGCCAGAGATGTACATTTTTTATTTACAATTTATCTCTACCACTTACTACGTTGAAATCACGCCTACACCACCATGGGCGTTCAAGGACGAAACGACCGTAGGACAAAGATTTCCCCGGACGGCGGTTGTCGTAGGCCCGGTGTAGTGTATGTCACGATATATTATTATTGCTCGTTAACGACGACGGAGGAGCATTCTTCTGGGACGTAACAAAACACTGTTGTTATTATTATATGATGCAGGGGCGCACGCGGAAAATATTTTCCGAACGGTAAATATTCATAATTTTCCTCGACGTTCATAATTTTTAATTCTTACTGGTGATTTTCTTCACCTCCGGCAAAGCAGGTTCAGTGCGAACAAACGGGCGAAAAAACGGCGGAGGTAAATTTTGAAAAAAAAAAAAAAAAAATTGAAGTACGATTTCAGCGGAAAAATTATGAACCGACCGAAAAGCGCCGAAGTCCGTACGATGTTTGTTATTTACACCAACGTGATTATCTTATGCGATTTATTCGTTACGGAATTGCCGGTAAAACGACAATCGAGAAAATGTTTCGTCCAAAAGTTTTTCCGCTCTTATATTACCTACGTATTTTTTTGGTCACTATATTCGTTATCGACATGTGCTACTTGCCTGTACAGCAGTAGAAAATACGATGCTCTCTGTCAATGGCTCGGCTCAAATCAGCGTGACAAAACTCAACGGCACGGTTAGGCGGACTCTTTGGCGAATTCATAGTTGTGTTCCCGCTGAAAAAGCTGTGCTTGTTACAATTTATTTATTCGCGCTAATAAGTACTACAGCTGCACGAAAGAATCGAGTTGGAAGGTTCGGGAAATTTTTTTTTATCAACATGTTTTTCATGCCCGTCAAGACCGGCCCAAATAATATCCACCCTAGTACGTCGTGTACACGGTAGGTCAGTTCGGCTGGTAGTTATACGATACGCATCTGCGCAACAATAATAACAATACGATTTTCCCGCGGAACAATTTATTCGCGACCACACGAAATGTGTTCGTCATTCACGCGGTGCGCTACACAAAAATTTAACGGACGAAAACGATTGAGTTTATTATTATGCGCAGCAGACTCCCGAGGGAGTTCGCGCCGGGATAATAATATTGCAGACTCTTTCTAACGATACGGCTGCAGAAACCGCATCAAACGATATCACTACGATCGCTATTTATTATAATCGGTATTATTCAGCCACGGTAGTGGAGAGACGGCGGGATTTCGTTGTGTCGATTTTGTCGTTTACTTTTGGAGTTTTCCCGCACCAGGTAACGGCCGGCGTTTCGTCGAAACGATCACGTCATTTCACCGCAAAGTTCGTACAGTCAGCTGCCCCGGTGATTCATGACCGAAATGAAAAAGAGAGCAAAAAAAAACCGTCAAGTTAAACCTGTTATCACCGTATTATCATCGCCGAAACGAAGCCGATCGGGGTAGAGTGCAGTATTGTGGAGGAGAATATGACCGTCGTGACAGGAAGACAGGAAGGAAGACCGTATTACCAAAAACTTTCAAAATTAAGAAAAAAACGCCGTGTTGTTATTTCGATCCGTCTGTACGCCGGAGAATGCAGATGTTTCGGTTTTGTAGTAACGATCTCGTAACTAACATCAGCGCATTCGTGATTTAGCGCGGGTAGAACAGGCGAAAATCAAAATTGAGACAAAAACTTATTTCAATACATATATATTGTGTCTTTACAAACGTAATTTTATCGAGTTCAGCTCGAAAAACATCTGCTATACGTTCTTCGGCACTCGATCAAACGTTCGGTTAAGTCGAATTTCCCGAACGGCAGAGCGGTCGTACCAAAAAACTAACTCATAATACGAATTTCATCGCCGTCATTTTCGTATTTCATCGATCGCAATATTTCATTCGTACACGAGTATACGCGTCGTAGATGACAGTTGATTTCAATTACTGCTTCGGCGAACTGTATTTGCTCAGACGAGGCGCCGGAGCGACATCAATCGAATCAAAAGTATGACGGCGTTTTCCGAGAGTTTCTCGTATGCGGAACACAACCGCCGCAGATAACCCGGTAATTCGTTTTAAATCAAATTCATAAATTTTAAACATCTTCTCGCAACTCGTCTTCTCGTTTTCCACGGATTTATAAAAAACAAAAATGTTTAAAAAAGACTATTACGGAACATTTTTGAGTCCGATTTCTCAGACTCGAAAATTGAAAACTTAGTTTCATTTGAAATTCTGGACTTGATATTACGAATGTGTTGCAGCGTTTTGTGAAATTTTCATTTTTTTATTCATTTAGATATTTTTTGAAATCATTTGAAGGTTTGACGATGAAAACTGTACATCAACTAATTACCTCGGTGGAAATTCGTATTTTGTGTAATGTAAATTTTGTTAAAAATGATTGTCAAACAATTATGAAGTTTGACTCAAATGTATAAATAAAATTACGAACCTCAAGTCTTTTCAATTGTTATTTTAAAAATTAAAATCTAGACGTAAGGAAATTTAATATTCATTTTTAAAAAATATGTGCATAATAATAATACAGTACATACGCCTTAAATATTATACTGAGGTCTCTCCGACGTTTAGATCTTTATAAAAAAAAAAATTATGTCACTAGTAAGAAATTTTTGGAGTAATTTAAATGTTTTTCAATCACAAAATTAATTATATTACGTTTAGCTTGCATAGTTGTATTACATTTTCCAAACATTTTTTTTTTTAAATTTTTAAAAGGTTTATAACAATGGCGAAACGGTAGTCGGAATATTTTTAAATTTGCAACAGCACTGTATTTTACCGATATCTTACTATTCGGTGAAAATTTATTGTCTTTTGTTGCGTTTATTTCGGAGATCACAACGAAATTGATTTTGCTCAAAACGTTAACGGTTGTTTTTTTTTTTAACTTTTTAAAAATTTTAAATTTATAAACAAAAAAAGCGGAAGGCTTTTGAGCAAACCGCAATGATATTTCAAGGGTTTGCGAGTGCAAGACCTGACGTGGAGAAAAACAATTCACGTATATATTCTGTAAGAACGATAGGTTCATGCTTTCAGAATTCGAAATTCACCCTGCAAAATTTCTTAAACTTGTTATATTACTCCAGATTTTCCAAAAATTTTACGAGCACCATCCTACCTCGTAGTGAAAATCGGCTATTCATATAGTTTATAGACGTAACCGACTAAGATTCCAAAAGAGCACATAATAGGGCTACTGCAATCGTTTCTCGGCCTAGCTGCACTTTATTTTTACTAAGAAAAATCTTCGGGATGAATTCTGCTGCTGGAAACTTTTCTCTTCCGGCCGCAATGCCGTATTTTATATCGCAGCTGAAGTGGAATCGCGTATAAACAAATAGTTCATTTATTTCGCTAATGAAGAAGTATCGCGTCGGTGATTTGAAAACGAGGCGATGGTGTGCGTATCCTGCAGACCTGTTACACTCCGGGGACGACCCGGGCATTATAGTTTCACGGACGTGACTTTACCGGGATTTTGAACAGCCACGAAATATATCGACAGTAGAAATACCACGTTACTTTATTGCCAACGAAAAATTAGACGTTTTACAAAAAGTCATTTATAGTTACATTCGTTTCCAATTAAAATCGCGTTGAATTTTGATTCATACCTGCAGAAACTACGTATACGACGTGTGTTTCCCAATGACGAATATTATTTTTTTTTTGTTCTATACTTATTTCGTGTCCTCTAATACTGCACAGCTAAAATAAACAACGAATTCTATAGTCTCCGCCGTCGATTGGTATTGAAACTTTTCAATAAAAATGATTTTCCGCTACGGTAAAAACATTGCGTTATTATTTCAGTAGCGGCAGTTCTCGCACATGACAGTGAGAAACGTGTTAGATAGGGTTTTTGTACTTAAGTCACGCGCCTACAACTATTAAGTCTTAAAATAAACGTTTATATTCCCACGGTTCCCTCTAAAATAAGCAATAACATTTACAAACCCGTGCGATCTGCATTCGTTCAAAATATAAAATGCTATTAATTTGTTTTTATTTTTATCGCCAGTTTTCACCCGTCGCGTATAGATAACACATAATGTGAATTTAAACGTTCCTATTTCTTCTAAAAGAGAAAAAAAAAAAACCAAAAAAAGTAAAAAAAATTTTCTCGTTTAAAGTGTTCAAATAACATGTAAGTACTTGAGTAACGTACTGTACTCAACTAAATTAAAAAAAACTAAGACCGTCTCGTGAACAGTACGAGCTGTATAATTATTTTCATTCGCTTGTAGTATTTTAATCGCTTTTACTTTTACTAAAGTAGACGCAATTGTAAACTGTTGTTCCGTAGTAGGATCAGTGCACGATAAGAAAAATAATAATTTGAGTAGTTTTATGATCGTGAACGCTCATCAATGGCGTGTTTACAGATTTGTGTTGGGGACAGATGAAGAATGCAAAATTTTGCTCGATTCACTGGCATTTAACAATATTTTCTATTCAATTTAACATAAATTACTTATTAAAATAACAATTCATACTGTACGAAAATACTTGGCTTGTTTTTTGCAGTGAATTTTCACGAATAAGTTAATTAACAGGTTCCAATTTCAAATTGATTTGAACAATTTCAGACGCCATTACGACAAACACTAGATACACGTAAGAATATAAACGAAAAATCTTTATACAAATCAAAATTGTGTATACCCGTTTTCGAAAATGTCAATCACTCATTGGTAAACATATGTTTTATAGATCCTATTTAAGTTTCAATATTTTAAACTGAAGAAAATTAATGGTAGGTATACAATGTATACTATACATATGGTACTGCAGAATCTGCGAAATCAAAGTTTTCAAAAATTACCAATCAAAATTGGTTCCAATTTTGCACACACGAATTCGTTTAAAATCCATCTTAACGATGTGTATAAACATCTTAAGTTGAACGGATTAATTTTGAAAATTTTCGTTTTCAAATCATGCTTCAAACAATAATCAAAACTTCAAATAAACCAACGCAGCGTACCGGCCAGGATCAAAACTAACCTAACTTAGTTGTACTATTATTACTCGTTAAGATTAAAGCTCTCCCATATCAAATTACGCAAAAATGAGTTGCTAAAAAAAATATAGAATTGTAAAACCAATACTTTATTCTCCTCGTTCCGCATAAACCTGTGTAAATCGAGTCGCCAAAATAAACGCGTAGAGCAATCGTGGATGAGAAATGATTGTTCCACGAACAGTACGCGATGATAAGACGATTAGACCTTGGATAAAATCATCGTTTTTCGTGGAAAGAATTAAACTCGTTTTGTCCACGAACGCCCTTACCTATGTATAACAATGAATTGGCGTACGACGGACAAAAGGAGGAATGTATCCCGCGAGGAGGACGCCCGCGGATGGAAAAAAAGAAGCTCGCGGTAGATCCATCTGCGTCATCTGTCGCCGTAAATACGCGCCACTGAGCAAGTTCCCGCAGCGATTCTTTTTGACTCACTACCATGTATAATAGTATATATATCCGTATACGTTATTTTTTTGGCGGGTGTAATTTTCAGCCGGAAGAAACGAGAAAACGAAGAAACGAGAAAACCGTATCTCGCGCGCGGTCGATTGTGCGCGAGCGGGGCGACGAGGGATTAAACGCGTCGACACGTAGTACACCGGCTGTAGACGAATAATTGAAAAAGCGCCGCTGCGGAAGGACGAGATTTTATACCGTGGACTGAAAAACGGATTTTCGTAAGAAAAAGATTTTCGTAAGCGAACGGATTCAATATAAACTAGCGACTCACCCGGAGGTGTGACCCAGCGGTGCAGTGGCCCGTCTGGTGGAAGTCTGCAGGACGCCGGCGCACTCGCAGAGAATCGAGTGGCGCTCCTGCTGATAATATGCTCGAGTGAAATATAATGCAATAGCGTTAATTTCTCGTAAAAACGAAAGATTTTCGAGTCGGAAATAAGTTTATATCGGACGGATAGTTAATATCCGAAATGCGGGACACTTACCGAATAAAATAGTTGGTAAAGCTTTGTTGAAGAACTCAAGTACGGCGGACGACTCGACTGGAATTTCGAACGTTCGTCGAACTCGGAAGATTTTCATAATCGAAAACATGTTCTTAACGAATCGTGTTTGTAGGTAACGGGGTAGAAGTGTTTGTGCCGCTATAAGACCATGTTTTTCAGATCCGAATCCGCCGCCTCCGGTGTGTGACCTGCACCAAAGCTCCGCGACAACCCTGCCCCGAATTTCCCGTTCTTTTTTACGAAATGTTTTTATGCACCACAAATTTACGCGTTTCGATTCTAAAATCTAAAATAACACTAAAATCCGGTCGTGATTTTTTTTTTTTTTAACAATATCGCCAACGAAAGGCTCTTTTACTCCTTGGCACCGCCGGTACTTTTATGAATATATTTTTGTACCGTATAGAAAATGCATCGTTGTCAGACAATGGCGCAGACGACATTTGGTTTTTGTTATTTTGAATTTTTTTTCACCGCCACGCAACGGATTTGTTTACAATACGTCTGGTTTCGGTATTTAGAGCGGACGATGACGGCGAGTAACACATTTTTATTTTGACCGCGGAAATCACGATGGGGCTGCGGTTTAAGACGTGGATGATTTACCTCGATTTACAAGTCGGCGTGTTGTCCATGGCGTCCAGTTATATTGTAACCACATAATTGACTAATTATTTTCACCGGCTAAATGCGATTTGACATCTTAAGATTTTCGTGTCGACAGACGTTGGCGTCGGCCATCCTAGCTGTGAATTCGAAACTTCTACCCGGCAAAAACAACTGTAAGCATATTATCGGTATCTTAAAATAAATAGTGTGTGTTAAGACGTAATAAGAATACGTGGGCTATACGAAGCTCAAGTAATAATTCTCGTCTCGACGTCAATTTTCCAGCATATACGTTATATATTGTCGCATTACAGTTTCCACGTTGTTCTGATGAGTTTTAACGTACGGCTGTTATCAAAGTATACCAAAACGGATAACCCTGAACTATAATGTCGTACTTAATACACGGACGTGTTTTGGTTTTAAAAATACATATTATAATATTATTTACATTACACAAAGTACGTATGTGTATAGGTAATATAGGAATATATATTTCTAGATTCTGAGCGGAGAAAAAAATGCATTGTTTTTATGACGTATGTTGTCCTTCTAGTTTTTCTGGAAACAGTTTTTTAGACGGATGGGAATGGTGTTCTTCTTACGTATCCACAACAGCAAAAAAAGTCATGGCTATTGGTTATTGTACATAATTTGAACTTTTATAGTACGATAAAAAAAAAAAAAAAAAACGCTCAAAATAGTTTGAAATTTTCATACGTTTTCGGAATGGATGATAAATGTAAGACGTCGCATGAATGTTGAAAGAAAATTTGAGTCCGATTGTATGCTTTGAAATTTAAAAATAATTTTGTATTAGGTTCGATATTTTTTAATAGTAAATATCAAATTACAAACTTTCGAAAAAGTTATCAAAGTTGTGTCGCGACTTCATTGAGCTTCCCACATGACCTCGACCTCTTTTTTTTAATTACAAGGAATTATTTATGTATACACGTTCATAGAAGATAATCATGTTTAATTTTAAGATTAAAATAAATTGATGCGTTCACTTCGTTAGGGTCGTTGGAC
>CM029359.1:28071945-28091563 GCA_017140985.1 Hormaphis cornu
GTCCAACGACCCTAACGAAGTGAACGCATCAATTTATTTTAATCTTATAATTAAACATGATTATCTTCTATGAACGTGTATACATAAATAATTCCTTGTAATAAAAAAAAGAGGTCGAGGTCATGTGGGAAACTCGATGGAGTCGCGACACAACTTTGATAATTTTTTCGAAAGTTTGTAATTTGATATTTACTATTAAAAAATATCGAACCTAATACAAAATTATTTTTAAATTTCAAAGCATACAATCGGACTCAAATTTTCTTTCAACATTCATGCGACGTCACTTACATTTATCATCCATTCCAAAAACGTATGAAAATTTCAAATTATTTTGAGCGTTTTTTTTTATCGTACCATAAAAATTCAAATTATGTACAATAACCAATAGCCATGACTTTTTTTGCTGTTGTGGATACGTAAGAAGAACACCATTCCCATCCGTCTAAAAAACCGTTTCCAAAAAAACTAGAAGGACAACATAAGTCATAAAAACAATGCATTTTTTTTCCGCTCAGAATTTAGAAATATATGTTCCTATATTACCTATACACATACGTACTTTGTGTAATGTAAATAATATTATAATATGTATTTTTATAACCAAAACACGTCCGTGTATTAAGTACGACATTATAGTTCAGGGTTATCCGTTTTGGTATACTTTGATAACAGCCGTACGTTAAAACTCATCAGAACAACGTGGAAACTGTAATGCGACAATATATAACTTATATGCTGGAAAATTGACGTCGAGACGAGAATTATTACTTGAGCTTCGTATAGCCCACGGATTCTTATTACGTCTTAACACACACTATTTATTTTAAGATACCAATAATATGCTTACAGTTGTTTTTGCCAGGTAGAAGTTTCGAATTCACAGCTAGGATGGCCGACGCCAACGTCTGTCGACACGAAAATCTAAAGTTGTCAAATCGCATTTAGCCGGCGAAAATAATTAGTCAATTATGTGGTTACAATATAACTGGACGCCATGGACAACACGCCGACTTGTAAATCGAGGTAAATCATCCACGTCTTAAACCGCAGCCCCATCGTGATTTCCGCGGTCAAAATAAAAATGTGTTACTCGCCGTCATCGTCCGCTCTAAATACTGAAACCAGACGTATTGTAAACAAATCCGTTGCGTGGCGGTGAAAAAAAATTCAAAATAACAAAAATGTCGTCTGCGCCATTGTCTGACAACGATGCATTTTCTATACGGTACGAAAATATCGTATATTCATAAAAGTACCGGCGGTGCCAAGGAATAAAAAAAGCATTTCGTTGGCGATATTGTTAAAAAAAAAAAAATCACGACCGGATTTTAGTGTTATTCTAGATTTTAGAATCAAAACGCGTAAATTTTGGTGCATAAAAACATTTCGTAAAAAAGAACGGGAAATTCGGGGCAGGGTTGTCGCGGAGCTTTGGTGCAGGTCACACACCGGAGGCGGCGGATCGGGATTCGGATCTGAAAACCATGGTTTTATAGCGGCACAAACACTTCTACCCCGTTATCTACAAACACGATTCGTTAAAAACATGTTTTCGATTATGAAAATCTTCCGAGTTCGACGAACGTTCGAAATTCCAGTCGAGTCGTCCGTCGTACTTGAGTTCTTCAACAAAGCTTTACCAACTAAGCTATTTTATTCGGCAAGTGTCCCGCATTTCGGATATTAACTATCCGTCCGATATAAACTTACACCGACTCGAAAATCGTTCGTTTTTACGAGAAATTAAGGCTATTGCATTATATTTTACTCGAGCATATTATCAGCAGGAGTGCCACTCGATTCTCTGCGAGTACGCCGGCGTCCTGCAGACTTCCACCAGACCGGCCACTGCACCGTTGGGTCACACCTCCGGGTGAGTCGCTAGTTTATATCGACTCCGTAAGCGACGGACGTTCGCTTACGAAAATCTTTTTCTTACGAAAATCCGTTTTTCAGTCCACGGTATAAAATCTCGTCCTTCCGCCGCGGCGCTTTTTCAATTATTTGTCCGCCGCCGGTGTACTACGTGTCGACGCGTTTAATCCCTCGTCGCCCCGCTCGCGCACAATCGACCACGAAACGGTTTTCTCGTTTCTTCCGGCTGAAAATTACACCCGCCAAAAAAATAACGTATACGGATATATATATATATTATACATGGTAGTGAGTCAAAAAGAATCGCTGCGAGAACTTGCTCAGTGGCGCGTATTTACGGGGACAGATGACGCAGATGGATCTACCGCGAGCTTCTTTTTTTTCCATCCGCGGGCGTCCTCCTCGCGGGATAGATTCCTCCTTTTGTCCGTCGTACGCCAATTTATTGTTATACATAGGTAAGGGCGTTCGTGGACAAAACGAGTTTAATTCTTTTCATGAAAAACGATGATTTTATCCAAGGTCTAATCGTCTTATCATCGCGTACTCTTCGTGGAACAATCAAATCATTTCTCATCCACGATTGCTCTACGCGTTTATTTTGGTGACTCGATTTACATAGGTTTATGCGGAACGAGGAGAATAAAGTATAAATTTTTTTTAGCAGCTCATTTTTGCACAATATCATATGGGAGAGCTTTAATCTTAACGAGTAATAATAGTACAACTAAGTTAGGTTAGTTTTGATCCTGGCCGGTATACACATCGTTAAGAAGGATTTTAAACGAATTCGTGCGTGCAAAATTGGAACCAATTTTGATGGGTAATTTTTGAAAACTTTGATTTCGCAGATTCTGCAGTACCATATGTATACCTACCATTAATTTTCTTCAGTTTAAAATATTGAAGCTTAAATAGGATCTATAAAACATATGTTTACCAATGAGTGATTGACATTTTCGAAAACGGGTATACACAATTTTGGTTTGTATAAAGATTTTTCGTTTATATTTTTACGTGTATCTAGTGTTTGTCGTAATGGCGTCTGAAATTGTTCAAATCAATTTGAAATTGGAACCTGTTAATAAACTTATTCATGAAAATTCACTGCAAAAAACAAGCCAAATATTTTCGTACAGTATGAATTGTTATTGTAATAAGTAATTTATGTTAAATTGAATAGAAAATATTGTTAAATGCCAGTGAATCGAGCAAAATTTTGCATTCTTCATCCGTCCCCAACACAAATCTGTAAACACGCCACTGATGAGCGATCAAAAAACTACTCAAATTATTATTTTTGCACTAATCCTACTACGGAACAACAGTTTACAGGTGCGTCTACTTTAGTAAAAGTAAAAGCGATTAAAATACTACAAGCGAATGAAAATAATTATACAGCTCGTACTGTTCACGAGACGGTCTTAGTTTTTTTTAATTTAGTTGAGTACAGTACGTTACTCAAGTACTTACATGTTATTTGAACATTTTAAATGAGAAAATTATTTTTACTTTTTTTGGTTTTTTTTTTTTCTCTTTTAGAAGAAATAGGAACGTTTAAATTCACATTATGTGCTACCTATACGGGACGGGTGAAAACTGGCGATAAAAATAAAAACAAACTAATAGCATTTTATATTTTGAACGAATGCAGATCGCCCGGGTTTGTAAATGTTATTGCTTATTTCAGAGGGAACCGTGGGAATATAAATGTTTATTTTAAGACTTAATAGTTGTAGGCGCGCGACTTAAGTACAAAAACCCTATCTCTAACACGTTTCTCACTGTCATGTGCGAGAACTGCCGCTACTGAAATAATAACGCAATGTTTTTACCGTAGCGGAAAAGCATTTTTATTGAAAAGTTTCAATACCAATCGACTGCGGAGACTATAGAATTTGTTGTTTGTTTTAGCTGTGCAGTATTAGAGGACACGAAATAAGTAAAGAACAAAAAAAAATAATATTCGTCATTGGGAAACACACGTCGTATACGTAGTTTCCGCAGGTATGAATCGAAATTCAACGCGATTTTAATTGGAAACGAATGTAACTAAATGACTTTTTGTAAAACGACTAATTTTTCGTTGGCAATAAAGTAACGTGGTATTTCTACTTTCGATATATTTCGTGGCTGTTCAAAATCCCGGTAAAGTCACGTTCGTGAAACTATAATGCTCGGGTCGTCCCCGGAGTGTAACAGGTCTGCAGGATACGCACCATCGCCTCGTTTTCAAATCACCAAAGCGATACTTCTTCATTAGCGAAATAAATGAACTATTTGTTTGTACACGATTCCACTTCAGCTGTGATATAAAATACGGCAACGCGGCCGGAAGAGAAAAGTTTCCAGCAGCAGAATTCATCCCGAAGATTTTTCTTAGTAAAAATAAAGTGCAGCTAGGCCGAGAAACGATTGCAGTAGCCATATTATGTGCTCTTTTGGAATCTTAGTCGGTTACGTCTATAGACTATATGAATAGCCGATTTTCACTACGAGGTAGGATGGTGCTCGTAAAATTTTTGGAAAATCTGGAGTAATATAACAAGTTTAAGAAATTTTGTAGGTTGAATTTCGAATTCTGAAAGCATGAACCTATCGTTCCTACAGAATATATACGTGAATTGTTTTTCTCCACGTCAAGTCTTGCACTCGTCAGCCCTTGAAATATCATTGCGATTTGCTCAAAAGCCTTCCGCTTTTTTTGTTTATAAATTTAAAATTTTTAAAAAGTTAAAAAAAAAAACAACCGTTAACGTTTTGAGCAAAATCAATTTCGTTGTGATCTCCGAAATAAACGCAACAAAAGACAATAAATTTTCAACTGAATAGTAAGATATCGGTAAAATACAGTGCTGTTGCAAATTTAAAAATATTCCGACTACCGTTTCGCTATTGTTATAAACCTTTTGAAAATTAAAAAAAAAATTGTTTGGAAAATGTAATACAACTATGCAAGCTAAACGTAATATAATTAATTTTGTGGTTGAAAAACATTTAAATTACTCCAAAAATTTCTTACTAGTGACATAATTTTTTTTTTTATATAAAGATCTAAACGTCGGAGAGACCTCAGTATAATGTTTAAGGCGTATGTACTGTATTATTATTATTCACATATTTTTTAAAAAATGAATATTAAATTTCCTTACGTCTAGATTTTAATTTTTAAAATAACAATTGAAAAGACTTGAGGTTCGTAATATTATTTATACATTTGAGTCAAACTTCATAATTGTTTGACAATCATTTTTAACAAAATTTACATTTACACAAAATACGAATTTCCCCCGAGGTTTTTAGTTGATGTACAGTTTTCATCGTCCAACCTTCAAATGATTTCAAAAAATATCTAAATGAATAAAAAAATGACAATTTCACAAAACGCTGCAACACATTCGTAATATCAAGTCGAGAATTTCAAATGAAACTAAGTTTTCAATTTTCGAGCCTGAGAAATCGGACTCAAAAATGTTCCGTAATAGTCTTTTTTAAACATTTTTGTTTTTTATAGATCCGTGGAAAACGAGAAGACGTTGCGAGAAGATGTTTAAAATTTATGAATTTGATTTAAAACGAATTACCGGGTCATCTGCGGCAGTTGTGTTCCGCATATGCGTACACGTAGGTACGAGAAACTCTCGGAAAACGCCGTTTGATTCGATTGATGTCGCTCCGGCGCCTCGTCTGAGCAAATACAGTTCGCCGAAGCAGTAATTGAAATCAACTGTCATCTACGACGCGTATACTCGTGTACGAATGAAATATTGCGATCGATGAAATACGAAAATGACGGCGATGAAATTCGTATTATGAGTTAGTTTTTTGGTACGACCGCTCTGCCGTTCGGGAAATTCGACTTAACCGAACGTTTGATCGAGTGCCGAAGAACGTATAGCAGATGTTTTTCGAGCTGAACTCGATAAAATTATGTTTGTAAAGACACAATAGATATGTATTGAAATAAGTTTTTGTCTCATTTTGATTTTCGCCTGTTCTACCCGCGCTAAATCACGAATGCGCTGATGTTAGTTACGAGTTTGTTACTACAAAACCGAACGCGCGGACTGCGTTCTCCGGCGTACAGACGGATCGAAATAATAACACAGCGTTTTTTTTCTTCATTTTGAAAGTTTTCGGTATCTAATACGGTCTTCCTTCCTGTCTTCCTGTCACGACGATCATATTCTCCTCCACAATACTGCACTCTACCCCGATCGGCTTCGTTTCGGCGATGATAATACGGCGATAACAGGTTTAACTTACGGTTTTTTTTCTCTTTCTCTCTTTTTCATTTCAGTCATGAATCACCGGGGCAGCTGACTGTACGAGTTTTGCGGTGAAATGACGTGAGCGTTTCGACGAAACGCCGGCCGTTACCTGGTGCGGGAAAACTGCAAAAGTAAACGACATCCGACACAACGAAATCCCGCCGTCTCTCCACTACCGTGGCTGAATAATACCGATTATAATAAATAGCGATCGTAGTAATGTCGTTTGATTCGAGCGCGGTTTCTGCAGCCGTATCGTTAGAAAGAGTCTGCAATATTATTATCCCGGCGCGAACTCCCTCGGGAGTCTGCCGCGCATAATAATAAACTCGATCGTTTTCGTCCGTTAAATTTTTGTGTAGCGTACCGCGCGAATGACGAACACATTTCGTGTGGTCGCGAATAAATTGTTCCGCGGGAAAATCGTATTGTTATTATTGTTGCGCAGATGCGTATCGTACGCATCGGAGATAACTACCAGCCGAACTGACGTACCGTGTACACGACGTACTAGGGCGGTGTTGACGGGCATGAAAAACATGCTGATAAAAAAAAATTTCCCGAACGCGATTCTTTCGTGCAGCTGTAGTACTTATTAGCGCGAATAAATAAATTGTAACAAGCGCCGCTTTTTCAGCGGGAAGACAACTATGAATTCGCCAAAGAGTCCGCCTAACCGAGCCGTTGAGTTTTGTCACGCTGATTTGAGCCGAGCCATTGACAGAGAGCATCGTATTTTCTACTGCTGTACAGGCAAGTAGCACATGTCGATAGCAAATATAGTGACCAAAAAAACACGTAGGTAATATAAGAATCGAGCGGAAAAACTTTTGTACGAAACATTTTCTCGATTGTCGTTTTACCGGCAATTCCGTGACGAATAAATCGCATAAGATAATCACGTTGGTGTGAATAACAAACATCGTACGGACTTCGGCTTTTTTCGGTCGGTTCATAATTTTTCCGCTGAAATCGTACTTCAATTTTTTTTTTTTTTTCAAAATTTACCTCCGCCGTTTTTTCGCCCGTTTGTTCGCACTGAACTTGCTTTGCCGGAGGCGAAGAAAATCACCAGTAAGAATTAAAAATTACGAACGTCGAGGAAAATTATGAATATTTACCGTTCGGAAAATATTTTCCGCGTGCGCCCCTGCTTTATAATAACGTTTTGTTACGCGCGGGCTGTACGTCCCAGAAGAATGCTCCTCCGTCGTCGTCGTTAACGAGCAATAATATATCGTGACATACACTACACCGGGCCTACGACAACCGTCCGGGAAAATCTTTGTCCTACGGTGGTGTCGTCCTTGAACGCCCCTGGTGGTGTAGGCGAGGTTTCCACGTGGTAAGTGGTAGAGGTAAATTATAAATAAAAAATGTACATCTCTGGCTCGGCGAGACCGGTGGGCCCCGCCGATATATCTCTGGTCTTCGCTCTGGGACGGTAAACAAATTTATTTTTCGTTTGCAGCGTGTCGACACCGAATTTAAAACAAAAAGATCAAGCTAGGTTAAAAGTTGATTTTTTAAACCGCGTCGACGAACAATAATACCCGGCCGGTTTCGTCCAATATTATAATATCATAAACGTGTACGGTATTCTTCGACACGACCCAGGCGAACGGAGGTGTCTTGCGCGCACGAGAGCGTGTCGCGTTCACACGATTATTTTTCCGAATCGAAAAAGCGAGAAAAATAGAAAAAAATACGCCTGTGTCGCGTTTTCCGGTGACGGCAACGTTTTCGTGTGGATTCCCGGCCATATCTGGCGACGAAAGAGCCGACGCTAAACTCGCCCACAGCTCGACCATTACAGGATTCTCTTACGCTGACGCAAAAAAATTCATAAAAAACCGGACGACGAATCAACACCGGTCAAAACAGACAACCAGACTTAACGAAATTAAAAAGTCAACACTCCCGTGGCCTCCCCGTCACTCTCCAAAGAAAAACAATCGACTCAGAACAGGCCGCACTTCACATCACCACCTGATGACAAGAGATGCTCCACATGCCCTCTACCTGCGGCGTTCAACAATAAAACACGTATAAGAATGCAGAAACTATCAAACCCTCGGCTCTACACATCTTTTCGACAGTCCTGATCGCTAACGTACTCGACTTTCTGAAAAAATGCCATCTGTACAATGTAAAACGATTCGAAATGTTATTACGTATTTTGTAATTTACATAACTACTAAATTCGACGCGTATAAAATAATTTAATTCATTTTAAAAACGTAAAAATGTTGCTGTCGGGCCATCGCCGGTCTTTAATCTAATAAAATATATTTTCGTACGTCCGTCATCTTTATTATCCGAGCACAGATAGATTCTCCGGTCTCTCGACATCGACGACCATATTACGAACGTCGCACACCGATTATTTGTCGCGCGGACGATTCAAATTTGCTTTTTACTACCTACACCGCAGCCGTTTGACGTTGTCGCTTACACGGACAGTTTCCCGACGACCGCAGTACGAACGTTCCGTTTGATGAAACAAAATTATACAGTAACACAATGTGCACTCGTGTTGTGCGATTTATTTTTTTCTTCGCTCCTCTAAAAGACCGATGCAGACCGACAATATGACATAATATAACGCACGTAAATCCGTCGAGAGCCGTTCGAAACCGATAATAACGACGTTGCGGTGCACCCGTTTGTCCGCCCCGATAAAAATACACATCTGGACGAGAGGAGAAATCGGTGGCATTCCACCTGGCTGTCGTTTATTCCGTTCGACATCGGTAATAATGACTATAATAGTAACTGTGATCGTGCTGTGCGACGGAAAACGAACAACGTCGAACGAAAAACATCGAGCATGCTCTTTCGAATTATTATCATATCAGGGGCATCTTTCTACCGTTGCTGTTCTAAACGTGTCCGAGAAAACGTTATGACGTGTTTGTAATGTTTGTAGGCACGTTTCGTACACTCATATTATCGTGTACGGTTAATTTTGTTTTCACACAACTTTTCACGCCTCGATCGATGTAAGGTCAATAAGACGTGCGTATTGAACGCCACGAATCGCCAATAACTTTACGCGGTAGCTCCAGCTACAAAATCATCGCTACTACCGACCGTTGACTACAATAGTATTTCAAATTTCTATTTAAATATTCATAGCACCCGAATCGTAAACGACTAACGCAGAGTGCATGATCGTTTGAGGGACGAAACGTGGGCGATTCGTTATAATAATCAGTGGATGCAGAGAGCACGAAAAATTTAAACGAATTTTTAGGTCTCGTTTTTTTTCCCTTTTTTTTTTTTGTTACAAACGCGATTTTAGCGGCAGAACGTCTTTTTTTTCGATTTATCCCACCCACATCCGTTGCCCGTAACAGGTCGGCAGCGATCGACCTCGTCCGTACTTGACCGTCACACAGCCGACTCGTCCGAAAAAAATGAGAAAAATATATAACGGCTATACACTCGCGGCTCCTCCCCCGTCGTTGTGGCCGGGTGCGCTTCCCCGATCGCGCCGCCGACACCGCTCCTCCAAACCGGTCGGAACGGAAATCGTCTGCCGGATAATACTATCGTCTCGCTCGCCCGTTCCGACCACGCGAGCGTTGTTGTCCTAGGGCCGCTCGGCGTGCGGTGATTTCGAGCGGTAGGTCTACAATACGTATATAAAATAACACAATTATTAATTTAATAGGTCAGTCTGAAATATGAAAACAAAAATTAAACAATTCGTTATGTTTTATTTCGACGAATCGGACGGTGGAACAAAAAAAAAAACCACCGTTTCGATCCGCGTGTAAGGGAATAATAATGATGAACGAAACAGTATAATATTATTCGAGTAAAGTGTCCGGTAAACAATATTGGTCAGGTTATAAACAGTAATAATTACTAATTAATCTTTTAGTCCGTTTGTTCCGGTAACTTCGGACGTGAACATTCTCTGTACCGGTCGACGAGTTTAAAATTGATAAACGATTTGGTGTGTATGTTATTCATAATTATCGTCAACAACAATTTTGAACCGCAGACGTTTTCAAAAAGTTCCCAAAAATCGACGACAACACAGGTACCGATTGTAGAAATTACGCAAGTATTTCATCGAACATCATACGTACCAAACGTTGTATTCAACGTATGATATAATAGACCGGTTAGGTCATTTGAAAAAAAACATTTGAAAATCAATAATGACCCGAATTTTTTCTCATAACCGACGTTACTGTGGATTATAAAAGTGTACACCATCGTGTCAAAACTTGAGCTGCGCATTATCGGTTCGTCGTTGCTGGTACACCACTGCCCAGACCGTAGATCCGTTCAAAATAAATATTATGTAAATCGGAACGCTGTACAATAAAAAAAAAAAAAGCACTTGGAAACATTTGGTGGAAAATTCGCGCGAGTTCATGCAGCATCGTGTTACATGTGCGGTAAACCGCGGAGAAGTCCGTGTCGAACGAGTTTGTCGGCGTACAACGGGCAAACGAGTAAAGTTTCGGAAAAAGTTTTTAATAAAACAATAATGTGACGAACGCGTTTCTAAAATAAAAGAAAAAAACAACAGTAAAACTCCTATGTCGAACACGACCCTTCGAATGTCCGCACTGCACGTTTTTTACGCCCCGATTCACCACAACTCTCACAAGAGACAAAAACCGTATCGTCACACGAACGAGCATCATATTATATCTAATGGAACACATCCCGCGGACACATACATTTATATGGGATCGCGCGCGGGGAAAAATTTTTATTTTTTTTTAATACTACATTTTTTTGCGTGCACATAATATAATACCTGTCACTTCAGAATTTGTTGTACGAATTCCCAAAACCATATTACGTAACGTCAAATTGCGCAATTATACACACGCGTGAAATTCACAGGGTGTTCAATAGACGCACAATATTAACGTTTTATGTCGCGTTTGCGTAACAAACACTGCGCTGTATACTTTTCACACTACTTTTTGGCTAAAAAAAATACAAATCGGAACAAATTTCCAAATCTACGTTTTTTTTTTCATCCGTACGGGTTCCGAACACTGTACAGTATAATATCGTTTAAACGTTCGCGAACGTGTTGTGATGTACGTGAGACGTTTGGCCGAGTGCTCAAGTCGAGTGCGGCTGTTCTAAGTGTTCTTGATCTGGATCGATTTTCAAACGTTACTTAGATACGATTTTACAAAGTTTAGGCACTCCTATAACCGATAACACGGAGACCAATCAATATTTTTCGAGCACGTTCAAGTATGACTTGAGTAAATATGAAAATAAAACGCTCCCGTGCGATAGAAACACAGAAAACGGCTTGTGTATGATATTGATATGACAAAACATCGATCGACAGGATAATCTCAAAAAACGGCGGCGATATTCACTTCACGGAAAAAAAACTCTTCTGTCTCGTAGAATCGACGTAATCGTATAATTTTTTTTTTTTTTAGACGATAAAATAGTGTAGGTCGGATATAAAGTCACGCAACGATTTCGTTTAAAAGTAATCAAAAAACGCGTGTATGAAATCTATCTTAAAATTAATATTTTTCAAATCAAAGCGTTATTTAAAATCAAAGTATCACGAAATCGACTTAAATTCTACTTACAAAATGTTTTCATTCGAAAAATTTGATTTTACGAGGCAGGAGAACTTTTCACGCATAGCGCGCAGTTTTCGGTGAATAAATATGGTATCGACTCCGGGAAAAAAAAATTGTGTAATAATAAAACAATCGATAGAAAAATTGAAAAATAAATTTTAGCGTGCATAATACGCATTCTTATGCAAATCACCTGTACTCAGAGAACAGAACAGAAAAATATAACGTTACTATTGCAGACGATATCATTTAAAAATTCTTTCTACACTCAGAACTTAGAAATGGCGCTTTACTGACACTGCCTCGTATTCGTGTTATACAAACGATAACGGGATCCAAACTTTCGGACGACGAACGATTTGAACGTATGGAGTCAATTATAGTGGTCGACCAAATTTTAATATTCTCAAAATTTTATTATGTTTTGTTGAGCTTTCTTTACATTTTCGGGTATGTCATAAAAAAATAACAACAATATTTATAATCAACCTTGACATACTCGTAAGTAATTTAGAGAAAATTAATTTCAGCGCGCTATATTTATACTTTGCAGTTGTCGCGTGCGTTTCGTGGTGCTGTCGGTTTTGTGGGTAAGTAGTAGACTATTACAAATTACCACCAACGGTCTACTCGCTACGCGTTTCGCGATATTTAATTATTCGCTTTTTAACGAGTTTTGCGTTGTGCAGGTACTGCAATTTATACGATTTTCGCCCGTCGGCTTTTGTACGGGATGTTTTAGAGGCACGATATAATTTCAATTATACGACCAGCAGATTTTTCTTCTCGTCTTAACCGCTAGATCAAATCGCTCGATGCGAACGGTTAATAAAGGAGACGTCGACCGCTTTGTTCTCTATTGTTGTTATTATTGTTTTTTTTTCATTAAATAAGCTGTAACCAACGTTTCCGTTCGTCTATCTTCAGCTGTTTCGGATAACGCGCCGTCGTAGGTGTTTATACAGCAATAAAACAACACGTATACGGGTGGGCAACACAAAGTTTTTTTGAATAAAAACTATACGACCGCGTGAACATACTCGTATTAATTAATAGTCGACCATTGTGTTTTTGTCGTTTCCGAATAAAAACCGTACTGGGAAAAAACGAATTCGTTTTACATAAAGTTTTTATTATTCGTGATCGAGGCGCGTTGTTACCGCGGCACCAAACTTAAGTTGTTATTATTATAATTATTTTTTAATTTCACGCCCTCCCCCACGACACGGGCAATAAAGTCGTTGACCGTATTTTTCATTTAAAACTTCGGTTGACCTTCAGTTTTATTATTTAATTTTTTTCTCTTGTCGCTAATGCGCGCACGCCGTAATAAAGCGGAGGGCTCTTTGACGAAACAAAATTATTCTGAACGCTCATCGTTCGCCGTATCGCGGGACATGTTCAATAATACGTTAAAAATTAATACCTATGTAAAACGCACAGTAACCGTAACGTTTTCGGTCGAATAAAAACGCCAATTGTTATTAGCGTAAGACGTGAAAAGGAGTAACGCGTGTTCGTTACCTATCGAAATGTTCCGACGTACCCCCGAGGTCGGTTGGAAAATATCTTTTTTTTTCGTACCACCTGAGTTCTCGTATGTTTTTACACACGACAAATTGAAAGTTCACCGACTCGTATATTATGTATTCTGCCGTCACAGTTCTCATAAATATCATCGTTATTATTGTGTAAATAATTTGGTAGACAATCGTTTTACAATGAAAATTTCGCGCACAAATATAATTTTGTTCTAATACTGAATAACCGTGTTACTCTCCTCTCTGTTATTTGTAATGTTCAATCAAACGTCAATTGGTACCGGCAAAAAACATCATTATTATTGTATTTAAATGGTTTTTTCTAAACGTTCGTGCAGACTGTAGTAGTACTTTAGTTTGCTATATAGATTAATTGCTATTTTATCACCTACTTTTTTCCGCGGGCCAATTAAAAAATAAAAATGCGTTTTTCTCTCACAAGATATTAATTGATTATTACCTTTTTTTTAAAGTTTTTACCTTAGATATGTAGTCATGGCATATCGTAAAGTCCATAAAGTTATCTTTACTATGATGTATCATATATATATATATAAATCATTTAGATGGTAAAACAACTAAACAAATTTCTGTACTAATAATAATACGAAATGAAACAAAAAGTACTAAAATACAAACATATACGGTACTATCGTGAGTGCCTATTTGACATTTTTGCTAAATTTTAAATCGGTTTTATTCGAAATCGGTTGCGCGGCGTCTATAATATATATACCTATCATTAGTCTTGACGTGCAGCGCTGCAATTTCTTTTCGTAGCCGAAAATGTTTTTCATGTCGTCAAATCGTTTTCACGAGTGAATTTCTCAAGCATCAGCACAGAGTTTTTCGGTTTGATTTCACTTCTTTACCTACCGAAAAATTCTAACGTTAACTTTTTTGTTGTTCATTTTCTCTCCTTTGCGCCTGTTTGAGGTTTGTTTTCAATTCCGTATGATCACCTAAAAAAAAATTCAAGCACTCCAACGGTGTTTAAAGTAAAGCGCATTTCCGACCTTTCCGACGTCTTTTTCATCGTATCCATTGTATACCCATTATGAACTCGAAATAGTACAATAAAAAAAGTATTTATAAACAAAAAAAAACGTTAAAAAACCGGTCGGAGCCGAACAACAACACCGCGCGGCCGCCGAACTCGATCGTAATAATAATTGTTGAGCGTTTTTACGAGCCCGGTAAGTTTATTATTTTTGTTGTTGCGTGCGCCGCGTTGGTATTATTAACGCTCGTCCGTAATACAACATTGCGGCTCGACCACGTGTCGGCGATGCTGCGGCGGCGGCGGATTCCGATCGGGTTATAAAAGTACTATTCTCGTGTCGATTATTTGTTATTATTATCGTTATTATGTGACTATTATTTTCGAGAACGACTCCCACAGTCGCACATAAAGTGAGCGGCAAGGGTAAATTATTAGTGTCTGATGAAAAAAAAAAAAATACCCACATTTAGTCGAGAGAAAAAATAGTGAGAGAGAAAAAATGTACGGTGTACGTGTAATATAGGTACGTGCGTCGTTTATTACAACAAAAAAAAACACTGATGTACATATACATATACAATATTATACGTATGTAGGTGTATTATATTTAATACTACGCTCGTCCATTGTTTACGTTACGCCGAACCTCTTTGGTGGCTGGAAGGGCACACATAAAAGGGACAAAGAGAGGAGAGACGGGAAAAAAACGAGACGACGTTTTTTTTTCCACCGCCGCTGCCGTCGGATCGACGTTTCATACGTCCTGGATACAGGGTGAGACCACCGCGAGATACCTGGTCGTCGACAATATATCGTCGAAAATAAATTTTCGGACGGGTTCTCGAACGGATCGTTCGCGAATTGACGATGTCATATTAATCACCGCCTTCGAAAAAACGATTATGAGCAAACACTCACACACACCTAAAATAATACCTAAAATTACTAGATATTACAAGAGTCGGATTGAAGAACACCGTTGATTTGAACAACGCGTTAAAACTTCGAACCGTTTGGACCGTCGTTTGAGGACTACGATTTTAGTTCATAGCGATTGCACACAACAGCTGAGCGTAATTTCGTTGTTAAAACGAATCGCACGATTTTTCAACAATTTTTTTTACACGCTTTAACGGAATCTACTGGTTTTTTGACATTTTTTTTTTACTCGCACAGCGAATTTCGTTTTAAACAGAGCACGTTATCGAATAACAAATCTGTTTGATTGACGAATTTTTTTTCTCCAAAAATAAAGGTGTGACACTTTTCCATCACGACCAGAAAACCCGTACGCGTATAGATGATGTAATAAAGCAACGTTCGTTTAACGCGAAACGGCGGTTATATTTTGTGATGAATCTGCGGACAACGCGATATTTTTCAACGTCGTTTTTATACGCGTTTGCAGCAGCTGTTTTCACCGATTTGACGATATCGAAATCGACGTCAATGTTACAACTTATAGTACAGTGTGAATTCTGTTATCGTGAACCGGAAACAATTACTATACACACGGGAATGAACCGACGACGTTTAATTCGTGAATTTTATTTTCTAATAAACGTATAATATCGTACCGAGGTGAGCACTATCGTTTTTAGATTGCGGGTAAAACTGAAATACGATCGGCTGCTTCAAAAACCTTTGATTTTTTGGTTTCGTTCATTTGTTTTGTTTTGAAAATAACACAACGTACACTGTGTTTTGACGGAATTGTTTTTCGCGTACGGTGTTTGAAACCGTGGCGAATTTGATGACCCCCGACACCCTGTATACCGAATAATAGTATTCCGTGCAGCCGCACGTCGTCCAGCTCGGCTGCGTTTTCCGTGACCGCGGCCGGCGACCATTGTGTTGTGCGAGAAACGATAAATAATATCGGTCCGGCGTGTGTGTATGTGGTCACGCCGACGACTCTGGCCATAATAATAATAATAATTAGACATAAACTGTAAAATACCGTACGCACTCATTACGAAACGCGGGTATAAATAATAACAATTAATGGCTAAATTGCGAGAAGTATAAACTTTTGAATGATTTCACGATGACAAAAGAGTACGATTCGTGAGTCGCTACACAGTGGAGTTGGTCGCTGATTTATGGGCGGGGTTTCAATTATATATGATATTATTTGAGATGGAACCGAGAGCACGAAGTTTGTGCCATCGGTTTTTTTTTTTAGACTCTTAGCGACGAGCCAGGAACGTATATTGTTCTAACGATGATTTTACCGTCAAACTGCTCTTCGCACACAAAGAACGCTCCGATTAAAGTCGGTAGCTCTTTTCTAACAGTTGTGTGGACTCTGGCGCGGTACTTCGGGCGGTTGAAGGATTTTTTTGAAATTTCGCTCACTTTTTGAGTTTTACTCCAAAAACAAGATGGGGAGAATTTTACGGCGAACAATTTTCAGGTTGACGTTTTCGGATAGAAGGAACGAACCGTTACGCCGAATACCACGTAAGAGTTGGGATTTCAAACTTTGTATTTTACCGAGCATTTTTCGGATATCTCGATTATTTTCTGAATTGTGGGCCGAAAACAACGAAAATGCATACCAAACTAAAAATTACTACAATTCCTTGTCGCGTTTTCAAACTTTCATGTACTAAAGCCGAAATTAATTTAATACGTTATATTAAAAAATTGTTCTTGCCAGGTATAATACACTATCTTTTTTTTCCTACGCGGTAGTATATCGCGATCTTTTTTACTTTCACCCACGGGACACACAGAATCGTTTTTTTTCCAACGCGATAATTTATCAGATATTAATTAATACACGAATAAACCAAAAAAAAATTTGAAAACCAATGAACCGCCCGAACCGTAGTCGGTACTGCACCTCTACCGTATTCCTTTTTATCTGTTGTCTAGACAAACAAATTTGCTCTTTATCTGTCATTATTAATCGTTTACACATACAGACTGCATATTATTATTATTATTACAATATACCTAAAAATAATGGTTTTTTTTTTTTTTAATATTTATATAATAAGCATTCAATCACTATCCCGTGAATTGATGTGAATAAAAAATCTCTCGGTCGGTCACTGAAAAACACGTCGAAGAGTTAAAAACTTTTTTTTCAGAATCCGACGTTTTGTCGACGAGCGGCCGGCCGCATTTTAGTCGATTTAGTTGTGCGCGCGGCTGGGTGTGGAGAAATTATCGTTGCGTGCAGACGAGGTCGCGGCGCGTTTATCGGCGTATAATTTCAAAATTAATTATGCGATTCGTCCTCGGTAAAAAAATTTGAGTTCCAAAAACCGAAGTATTACCTACCAAAAAAAAAACGAAAAAAAAATGTCGAAATCCGCGGACGAGCTCGGGGGCGTCCGTCGATCAACGCGCGCGCGTCACGGTCGACGCTGCGGCGACGGCGCATATTATCCAGGTGTTTGTCGAAACTTGAAAGCGTCGTTGCAGCAATGTTTACAGCAAGGTCGCGATAAAAAAACACGAAATAAAATATAAATTTTTAAGCGATACGTATTCAGTGCCGGCGAGACCCCGGGTCGACATTTTTGAGGGCCCTTACAATAAAAGTTTAAATCGACGGTACAAAATATATGTGTTTAAACCGTGTTTTAACTTTATTAGATATTTAGTATTTTTTTTTGGACACACGAATAGGTAGTAATTTTTTGTCAGAAAGTGAAGAAGGCTGCGCGATCGTGTGAAACTCACAATCAAACACGCTTCAAAAAAAAAAAAAGTCGCGACACGATTAAAATTCATCGTCATGTACAAAACTGTATTATATTTTATTTTGTGCCAGTAACGTAATTGACCGTCGAGAAGGAAACGATCATTACTACGCATTCGAAAACTACTGGACGGATTTCTTCGAAATTTTTATTGCAAATTTTGTCTTACACGCCGTATTAGATTTTAAAACCTCGAGTAACAAATTTGTGGTTGTTACAATTTTTTTTCTTCAATTTGAAATTATCTGTATTTATTCGGTGAGATTGTAAAAAAACGCGAGGCCCTGGGCACGCGCCCAGTTCCGCCAACACTGCTCGCGTATTAATCGCAGCACTACAGCGCGGCAATTTGAAGTTTTGAGCGGAGCTGGTGCAGTATAATAATATTGTATTTAAACGTAAAAAGCCGAAGACCGCGGCGAGGTGAGACGGTATCACACGCGGTATCGAACAATATAAAAATAGCGTACACCCGATAGTACATGTATACGTACACGGTTTTTTGTTTTCGATGTAATTAAAACCACTGATCTACTGCTGCGGGTTTCCGGCGTATAATTATTACTATAAATTATAACGATTTAACCGCCACGATTGTGTTTTCGGTACACGGGGATTCGGTCACGTCGAGGGCATAACGATACAACACCGACCCGTCTGCGCGAGCCCGGCGTAATAACACGTATTTTAGATTAGATGAGCGCACGGCGAAGAACGTGTCGTTTTTACAATGACCATACGTTTTCCCGTGAACAACTGTTTAAGGACCTCGTAAACATTTTCCGATTCTTAAAGTCGGTAACTTTTTTTGAAAGGCCTGTAATAGTATGGTACTCAATCAAAAAACCATATGCGAGATTTAAGGAGAAACGTTAAAAATTACGGCTAACGCGTTTTTTGACGTAATCGGTGTAGTTTTTTTTTTTTTTTGTCATAACTTCCGATCGGAATTGGTTGAAACTTGTGCGGAATACTAAAACCGGTAACATACAGGTTCGGTACAAGTTTTAGGTGATTTTTTGAAAACTATCAGCAAAGTATAGAACTCGAAATTTCTATTTTTGTTTTTTTTTATTTGTTCGAAAAAAAAATTAATATTTAACGAAAATTTCGAATCAACAAGGTTGGCAAAACACAAGCTACTAAAAAATGTCTATACTCACGATATTTTTCTTTTAGTCGTTTTAAGTTGGAAAAGTGTCATACCTTCGACTCATTTTTGGAAAAAAATTCGTTACTCGATTTAAGATTCGATAATACGCTGTGTAAAACGAAATCCGCTATGTGAATAAAAAAAAAAATTCAAAAAACCGGTAGATTCCCCGAAAGTGTGTGAAAAAAGTGACGAAAAATCGTGCGATTCGTTACAACAATGAAATTACGCTCAGCTGTTGTGCAATTTCTAATCGTAGTATAACTCCTCAGACGACGGTCCAAACGGTTTGAACACGTTTTTCAAATCGATGTGTTCATCAAACGTCAATCCGACTTTTATAATATTTCGTGATTTTTAAACCAATAATTGTCGTTAAATGTGTTTTTTACCAGCACGTGCCTGTTGTAGATACTGTGGGTAACCGAGTGTTTGCTCATAATCGTTTTTTCGATTAATATCGCAGAT
>CM029359.1:28140309-28150558 GCA_017140985.1 Hormaphis cornu
AGATTTTAACAATACGTCAAACCCCCGTCATTACCGTGATCGTGTTTACAATAGTGTAATAATGGTTGTACGACAACGTGTCGAAGACCATGAGAAAGTCGTCGTCGCCCGGAGAGCGAACAATCGAATTCGTGTGCGCCAGCCACGTAATAACGCACACGAGAAGAAAACGGCTATAGTAAATAAATACGATATGGCGGGGAACCACTCTGTTCGTCGGCAATTTTTTATTTTTTTACTTCCTGCAGAACATCATCGCGAAACAACGTGTTAAGTCAAAACACATCCGCAAAGGGGTGAGACGTTTTCACAATGGGAAACACGTTGTTTATTTACAGCGAGTCAAAAACGCGCGACGTCAGTGGCATCGAACGGTGGCGAACAAACGCGACGTCGCGCGTAACATTTTATCCGCCGGCCCGTCAGATCTTTTCTAGTCCGTCAACTGCTGCCGAGATGTGTGCTCGTATCGACCGAATCTGAAACCGACATAACCGACAGTATTTAATCGGGGTATCTATCGTCGTCACCTGAGTGTGAAAAGGTTCTGCGTGTAGATAGTGAAAATGTTCAAGATACGCATTTTAAAATTTAGAAAATATTTGTTCGTACCACCAATCGCTTCTGTTTTTACTTAATGGACAAATTCTACAACAATATGCGTGTGGACATAAACTTCAACGATATCGGGTTACGTCCGTCGAACAGACGATTTTAATCAATTAAATAAAACAAACAAAAAAAAAAAACCGCTTAAAATTATATTATGACAAAGTCTACCACCGGCGTAGAACCATTTCAAAGCAAACGATTTTATTTGTAGAACTTTTCAAAGTAAATACGCCTTGCTTATTAAGTTTAGGTTTGACCATTGAACGTGACACGCACGGATAGTTAAAAATTTTCCATCCTCGAGACGTTTGGTAGAATATTCTATCTCGATACGAATTGATGGCGTTTGCTTTTTTTTTTTTTGTTAGTACACGGAAATATACGTTTTAAAACTGAGGTTCTCGCTGGATACAGATAGATTAGAAACTTTGTCTTGATCTTAAAAATCGGCCATGTTCTCTGCGTCCTAATAATTACAAAAACGTTCTTCCCGAAAATTTCTATCCGTAGAGTATTTTTGTTCTCGGCTGAAGCATTGACGCATCGTACATTCGTAAAATAAAGAAAAGATTTTCATTACTTAACAGTTTTAAAACTATCGTTTGATATGCGTGACGCGAGCACAGGCGGATGTTATACATGTGTCTGTGACAAATTTTTTAAACACCTAAGCGGATACCGATTATCTATTTAAGTTTTAAAATTGCGTATAACTAGTTGTCAGTTCATCGACGTATATGTTGTTTAAACGTTCCCTACGATTTTTCGGCGCTTTCGCACCCTGCAGCCACTTCAAGACAAATCCAAGCCTAAAATATTTAATCGAGATTTAATTCATATGTGCCTGGCCGAAGTATACCCAGTATACGTAATCTTATGTGCCTTTAGGGACGTGTTGTATAAGAATGAAACAAAGAAAAAAAGAACGGTACCACGGTAAAGGTGCATTAGCGATTACGCTTTGAGTGGGTCATCGGTTTCAAAATTGCGGTTTATCCGTACTACTCAATATCTGAAAGTATCGATAAATCATTGCATTAAAAAAAAAAAAAAACGATTCTGAACGAACTATCTAACCTGATAAGTCCTGGGTGGAAATAAAAAATATTACTTCTATTATACATACGAAAGAAAAAAACAAAAATTGAATGAAATATTTTCTAGTTCTACAAAGATACATTTTCAATAAAAATGACATTAGAATGATTATTTTTCGAAGTTACGGAGAAATAAATACACGTGATTTTAATGAAATCTAATACGTCGTTAAAAATCTAAAAAACCAACCAATATCGGTAGGTCAAAAAATTGTGCTATTTTCGAAATTTTCGGTGTATGTAACGTAAGACTGATGTCGTGTTTGAATTTCAAGTCAAAAAACACAAAATTAACCTACTTATAGAAATGTAAAACCTCAAAAACTAAAAATGGCTGTATGAATAGCCTAAAATTAGTTAAAACTTTTGGAAAAATTTTTCAAAGTCGTATAGTACGAAGATACATTATTGTCTAAAATTTCAATACACTTCGTTAACGAGAAAATGCCGTTTTTAGATGGTTTTTCGTCGGTTTTTCGCGTCGCGTTAAAAACCTATTGAGAAAATCGAAAAATGGCCTGTCTAAAGTACCTACCATATTGTTCCATGATTTTCCAAAAGAAAAGGTACTGTACGCGTAGAAATCGGTGCACTCTTTCCGGTAGACATTATGTTAACGGTATAAAAAACAAAACAAAATTAAACATCGTTGTAAAACCACTCGCTCCGCTCAGAATCTATAATGTTAAAAACAATATTATACAACAGTCGAATTTCCAAATCAACATACGTCAATTATATTGCCCCGTCCGTCCCTCTGTCCTGCGAAAACACGGTTGCAAACCGTTATCGGACACTTTGCCCGCCCGGAAGTTTTTCGAAAAATATCATCGATTCCACGAGATATACAATATCGTTTCTTCCGCGGTCCTCGGCTCTTCAACACGATACGGGACGATAAGCAAGATACTCCTAATAATATAATCGACCATCTCGTGTCGGCCACCACGCAGAATCCCCTTTTTTGTCCGCAGCGCAGAAACTTTTCCGACATCAATCATTTCGCGCGCTCGTTCTCTCGCGCGCGGCATACGAAAGAAAACTTTCCGACGTGAACTTATTGCCCGCACGTCCCGCACAACAATCGCCTCTTCCACACACACACCCCAATACGAAACTGTAAAATATTTACACAAAACAAGGGGGTCGTAACGGCGAAAATCCATATTTTTCCCCCGAACGTACTACCCGAGGTCCGTTTTCGGGGGCGAACGCAACAAACGGACGCAGCGGTTCGATACCGTATCATATTTGGAGACGCGAACTCGGTAAACGTGTCCGGTAAATTTGACGGGTGAAAATAAATCTCGGAGCGTTTTTTGCCGTTTGAAAATCGAGCGACCTCTGCTCGTCTGAGGGCCGCCAAAACCAAAACGAAGGTACTTTCCGAATAATAGCACGTAATTGGCCGAATTTGAAAGATTTTTTTTTTGTCTGAACGAAGTTTTTACAAAGTTGTTGAAACGACGCACCGCCAGATTAGTCTATATGTATAGTTTCGCCGGCAAAGTGACTAACCAAAAATAAAATCAACCTCTTTTCTACCACGCCGTTGTTGTGTAACAAACAAAAAAAAAAGGGCGATGAAAATAATTTTTTCCAAACACAATTATTTAAAAATAGATGGATCGACAGCAGCTCTTATTACAGTATCTTTCGTATCAGAACGATACCACCGTGTGTATAAATTGCGAACGTTGCCCCTTAAAGGGGCAACCACCGCACAAGTATATATAGAGCAAAAAAACTATGACGTGGATGTTAAAATAAACTCGAATATTAACATAATTTAAAAAAAAATAATGAAAATTTTTACCAGCAGCTTCTTGCTCAATCTTATGTTCACGTCCAGTACTTACAAGATTTACAAGTTCATCCTCGACGTTTATGGTCGCAATCATCGGGCAGGTTGGAGGTTACGAGCCCCACTCTTGGATCAACTCCAAACAATGTTATACCACGCTTCTGGTAAGACTTGAATTGATTTCATGCTAAAACAAATCGTTTTGAACTGGATAATATTTTCAAAAATAATCCTAGATCTTAAAAAAATTAACCGAACTCAAAATTACTATAATATAATAAAATATGTTCTTATTCAGGCCAATCCATACGATCAAGGAAAAATGAGTTTGAATAAACGGTAGAAAACCCTCATCATATTAAACTGGTATACTCGTATGTTGTCAAAGATGAATTTTAACATTTTTAATCCAGATCTAAATAATTAATAAGTTTTGTTTTCTGATCGCAACTTATCTGAACCAACCCATATTGTGTATTTCAACAGACGATTTTGAATTTATAGCAACATATTTCAGATTTAATTTCTTTTGGTCCAAAGAGATTTCTCGCTTATGGATATTTGTTTAAGAACTTGAATACCGAAAGAGCAATGTATTCCTTGAAACATTTATGTTTCAACAACACATTATTGTTTTTATATTTACATAATTTATGATAAACACTTCATACTAAACTCGTTTTTATCAAATTTTTTTTCACTGTTGTATGTTTGGGTGTTCTGCGTTTAAGCCATCGTATATGTAATTTAATTTATAACCATAAAAACCGATGAAATTCATCTTTACAAATCTTAATTTATACGGTGAAATTAACGTAGGTACGCAAACAAATTATAATAAGTAAAATAATATACATAAAATATTACGCGCGTTATATTTTTAGTGTGGATTTATTTTCAGTTTTGAAACGGTTAGCTATGGTTACTAAATTTAAAAAATAACTCGAACTAATTAGTGTGTAAAATAAAAAGAGAAAATTGGGTGCTCTTTTGGATGTATTATGAATAATTTAAACGGATAATTCATGTTATCGAAAATTCTCATTAGGAACGGGTGTATATTATGTAGTTAATTTGCATTTTATTTCCGACCCCGCATAAAACTTAACATGTGGTAATGTTAAAAACAAATTAAGTAGGTACTTACCACCCTCGAAATGTTTTATGGCCACACAAAAGCCATGTTAAAATGTAAATATAGTTTATATACCGGGTCACTGGCAGACGAGTATAGTGTAAAAATTATTATTCCAACCCTACCGAGCTTTATTAGATGAAAATAATATGTACGTGTGTGTTGTTAGTACATGAATGATTTAAAACGTTAGACGAACGTTTTGGTACTCGGTGTTCAAATGTCGTTTCATTTATGAAATTCGTAAACGAAGGTTCGAAAAAAATAAAATTAAATTCCAACCGGATTTTCAATAGAAAAAACACTTAGATCGTATTATTATTTATCTATTATCAAGGCCGTGAAGAATGCGCAAGTCGGATCTATTACTTGTTTTTGGTTATGAACTACGCGCGTTTACTAGATACACAGTATCATGCCAAATAAAACGTATCCACTGTTGATCTTCAACCAAAACTCGTAAAATTAGTCTGAAAGTGGCAACAAACCATTATTTTACGCGATTGAACGAGATCCGACACAATCTTCTCGTGTATTTCTCATGGGCGGGAGAAATACATTTACGTGTTTTTTACACGTCTATTTAGATTTTTTTGATCATAAAATCCAAAAAAGAACCAAGCTTTTGTTGCTGTCGTTGCTGCTGCTATTTTGTTATACACACTATTATCAATCGTATCGCGTGTCGTTAAGAAAACCGTAATAGCGCGTGAGCGGGTCGTTTTACGGGGATGACCTAACCCGGTGCGGCGGCGGTGTATAATAATATCGTGTGCGTTTAAAACGTTTAATGTACGTTTATCGGTAAGTATAATAATAATAAACTCACCATACGCCACGTGCACTTTTGTGTACATCATATAGGCACGAAAAATAAACGAACAAAAATATATTTTATTACTACTATTATACCCCGTGTACGTCCATATACGTATATAAAGTATACGCCGTATACGAGAGGACACACCGATCCGTCGAGGATTTATGCGCCCTCTCTCCGCAGCACACTGCTGCACATCCATTAGGAGGGTACTTTAAAACTCATTTTTTCCTCTCCGCTTCCATACGTCTCTCGTTTCATAACACATTTCAAACAACGCACGTTATCGTATTCGTTTATTGCCGTGTACGTTACAACTTATAAGTTGTTGTTGTTGTTGTTACTATATTATTATCACTCCGTATTCTATTATACGAGACGCGTATCCCCACGGCCGTTTGCGCGAGTTTCCGCAGAGACTCGTGCTGCAGTTTACGGCCCTAGGGTTACATTTCAATAAGGGCGATGGACGGACGCCGAGTACGTGTTACTTCATACGGGGTTGATCGATGAATTTTTTGAAGTATCGCGTCGGAGTGAGAAAGCAATAATCGTAATCGCGGTTGATCGGTCGGTGGAAATGAAATTCGCGGGGCCGCCAAATACGTCGTCACTGTGCTCGCGAGCCGTCCTGTGGTCGGCCAAAGTAGGTGTATATTGCTTTGATCGCGCCGTGCGAGTGTCGTCGTTATAATAGACGAAAACGGATATCTACACAATATTATGGTAATAAATAGATGTTATAACGTCGTGGTGGCGTTGCCCGGGGAAAAAACACGGATTTATTTCCTAAATACAACACTTTTTTCGGTACCGACCGACGCGTTTCGCGAACACAGAGACAAAACGATTTCTTTCGCCGACCGGGTAGAATTTAGAAAAACGGATATTGTACGAAAAATACCGAACGCGTTACCTTTCGAGTAAGAATCTTAGGAATTCGTCAGCGTTTTTCGTTTTTTCATTAAACACAAATGCAGAGTAATGGCCTCCGTTGATAACGGCAAACCAAACAATCATCAATTTAACTTAACGTAGACTTTTCCAATTAGGTCCACGGGATCTGAACGAATTTCTAAATCGATCGGCGTGCGTTATGTTTTAAAGAACCGGTAACTCTTAAGTAAATATTATAAAACATAGACGCTGTATACATAATTACGACGGTATCTTAACCAAAACGTTATTCAACAACTAGATAATATATTTTGTAAAAAAAAAAACCCCCCCGAATGTATATGCAGAGAGAAAACTATATAGGTGCGTTAGGTTACGACGATTGAAAAGTCTTAAAATTCCACAAATTATTTGAATAAATAAAATACAGGCATCACGTTCAAAAATATGTTTTTTTAAAAAAAAAAAAATTGTCCATTTTTGAGATAAATATGAAATTTCAAAATAATACTGTATGACGTACGAAACACAAAATATCTCGGCTACATAACTATAAACAAATCTGTTAGGCAACTTTTCGATGCTTATAAAAACACCGTTGAAAGTTTATGTGAAATAACGTACACAGCTAATACTTCAAAGTAGAAAATTGTATTGTTAAATTTTTTCAGGAGTTCATGTCGATCGTTCAAAAGCAAATTGAATTTAGAATCGGGCGATGAAATTTAATCTCCATGGGTTAAAAGCAGTTTAAAACATGACTGTTTTCAAATACGCCTGCTCGAAAATTTAGACGAACCGTAAAAATTTTCAGCGGAACACAACACAATTATTTCGCTGTTTCTTCGGGGGAAAACGCGTACGACGCTATAACGTCGAGGTTCCTGCGCAGATTCGTACCCTGACCAAAATAATTATTTGTTTTTTTTTTCGTATAATTTTTAATCTTAATTATATTTAATTTAAAACTGTAAAAATAAATGTTTTTTTTTTTTTTAATTACGTTGAAACGAATTAATGTTGTCGTAGTGAACCGAACACATAGCGCAGAATCGTTGTTTGAATACAACAGTTTATCGTCGCGTATTTAGATTTAAAATAATACCATTCATAGTTTGTACCGTACATTCATCCCAAAACGATATTTATCATGTTTTGAGCCGATAAAAATCACTATTGGGCTGTGGCCGTATAGCGAGTTTTTCAAATTTTAAATTAAAACGTTAACATCTTTAACTACTGAAGTCTAAAACAAGTGTAGGGACCTACAATATGGTGTTGAATAACCTGAGAACTCGAGACACTCGGCTTGAGCAATAATGTTCAACGTACCTTAATAAACATGTATACATTTCTGGAGCAACAATAAGCTGTAATAAAGTGTTACTACACTTAAGTAAGAAATATTTTTATTTTAGTATACGCGTGACTATTTTCAACTCGGCGACGGTCAATACGTCAGTCTTGCGTACTTTACTTTTATACAAAATATTTCCTGTCGTTAATATAACGTATATACAATAGCTTCCGGGTTCGTGAGAGTTTTTCTCGAACTTTTCAGTCGGACTAGTGTCACTATCACGTGTATTACCGTGACCCGATCATGAAAACGAAAAAATAAAACGTCAAAACTCCGGGCGTCGACGTATTATCATGCATTTGTTTTGACAGCGGCGAGCTACGCTAATGGTGCGATATGATAGGAAAATGTTTTTTTTTGTGTTCATCAAAACACTTTCACAACCTCTGCACGTAAAAGTGATGAAAAAAACTGACACGTGCTGCATGTATGGTCGGTGCACTCGTCGAAATAATATAATAACGTGACGCGAACGAGTTTTCGGGAAAAAAAAAAAATTTAATTAAATATACGTTCTCATCGGAAAGAAAAAAACGAAATCAAAAGCCATTATCGCGCGTTCGTGCGTGTGTCGCGAGGCAGTCGTCGTCGTCGTCATAATAATAATATGGACGTCGGGCGCGTGTCGTGTGTTTTGACCGTTTAGAGCCGACGTTGCACGCGCAGTATTATTAAACACTGCACAGTTAAGCCCCGAACAAAAAATCAAAAATGATTTCGATCTCTGTACGAATATTGTCCAAACAGCATTGTCAACATGTTTTTCGTTGACGACTTTTGCGTTTCGGCCTTTGCAGTTCGCGCGGTGACGAGAGATTTTCGCGCTTTTTCGCGCGAGCCAGAAACGAAATGAAAAAAACGTGTTTTGACACGCCGGCGCCTCTTAACGAAATATTTATGCGAAATAGAATCGCGGTCGATTAACCGTTTGAACCGTCGCGGAATATCAATGACGATTTTGTAGAAATAATTTAATTTTTAAAAAACCAAGCGTAAGCGTCTACGCGTGTATCGTGTTCTTTCGGATAAGCGTAATATTCTGGTCACAAACGAAACGGAGCGTTAGAAAAATTTGTACAATTTATATAAAATTATGTACACCGCACATAAATACCAGTATGATTAGAAAACGTCTTTTCATACTATTTCGTTTTCTACGTTATTCAAACAAAATAATACACGGTAGTTTGTGCGGTGTCCGTGACTTTGGTGAAACGTTTTTGAAAAAGTGCATTTCAACACATTTTCGTTATACGCTTCACTATATTATGTGAAAAAATTACGACGGTGTTATAATAATAGCGAACAAACGCTACTGCGATATGTGTAACAATATTTTACACAAAGAGAAAATGTACATTTCAGTAGTATTAGTATATCAGATGAGAAAACACTTGACCAGTATTTTGACCCTTTGATTTGAATAGTATAATGTGGAAACAATTTTCGAAACAACGTGTTGAGAAAATGCTTTTTAATATAATATTTAATAGGACGTTTTTCCGGCGCCTTTCTCGCTACATAGAATATATAAATTACCGGCTCTAAAATGATTTTAGTTACGCGTACCGCAGTTCAGAGGGAACAGATATTATATTTCCGAGAACAGTCGTTTTAAAAAATATTGATTTTTGTCTGTTTTTGATTAAAGCGTTATTAGAAACACTTAAAAGTGTCAACTTGATGTATTCAACGTCGACGTGTTGGGGGACAGTGGCGGTTTTAGCACATATTTTTCACTGAGGCGACAAAATTTTTAAAATCACTATAGCCCTTTGTCGTCCAAATAGATATGGTTCCAGTGGCGCAACTACGGGGGTGCTATGGGGTGCTGAAGCACCCCCAACTTCTTTTTTAGCACCCCCAAGATTTGAGCTCTAGTTGCGCCACTGTATGGTTCTACTAAGTAGCAAACAAGGCCAACAATACAAGGCTTGATTATATTGGCTTCCACAAAGCCAAATATGCATCTTGTACCAATAACTGTTAAATACCCTGCTAAATTCTTTGCCCCCTTTTTTGTCCTTTGACAGGCAAGACAACATAGGAGTTGGTTTCCCTAATCTCACCAATTCGTTTTTATTATTATTACTCCATCGCCTAAATGGAGTTTCTAATAATTGAACAATCGGATCATTCATAGGATTCATATTTATTTATTTTCAAACACTTGATTTATAAAATAAATACACACACTTGGTCTCAAACTACACTGTAAACATAAATGTTCTAGACGTACATGATACAAGTTGAAAATAATAGAAAGTATGATAAGTAATCGCTGATAAAAGATAACGTAACCGCTGAGGTACGGTTGTTATCAAGAATTAGTCAGGTAAAAATGTAAAAACCTGTAGAGGCGACTGAGTTTTGTCGCCTCTGGCAGCACTTTGCGCATGCGCATTCCTGTACATTTTACACGTCTGTGTTTGTGTGTGTAACATACAATAACTATGCATGGCAATAGGCGACAGCGGTCATCGCCTCAATTGACGAAACAAACGATAACGGCGCTAAAGCATAT
>CM029359.1:28180653-28199459 GCA_017140985.1 Hormaphis cornu
CGAACGATGATAATTTTAGCGTTCCGTATACGCGCCAATTGAAAACTTTCGGTTTTTTTTTTTTTTAATATTTCCCCCGTTCTAGCTCTTGGACACTCTTAAAAGATACTACGTCTGAAGGCTATTTTATTGGCGCAACTCGAGACGACAGTCCCGGACGGACAAAAAAACCAATTTTTCCGAAAGGACAACTGTATAGAACAGTTGAAAACGACATTTTAGGGCGCGTTTAGTGTTTAAGCGTATCGCACTTGGGTTATTACCGAGTCCGAATTTCGAACTCGTAACTACAACGATACGCGTTGGTACACAATACAGGACTTTGGGAATGTACACAGGATTAAAACGAATTGTTTTCGCCGTTCGTCTTCGAAAAGACTCCTCCGTTTTTCCCGTTTGAAAGTCCCCGTTTTTCCGGGACACGCTGCTCCAGGACCGATGCCGCGCTATCGTTCGAATTTCACCGCTGCAGCAACTGTTGTGAAAACATGAAGAGTATCGTTCGATCGTGGCGAGTACGAGAGCGAAAAAAAATTGGAAAAAAAATGGGTGAAATCGAGCGTGACGAGCGCCGTCGTAAAAAACGGTATTTTATGTAGCGGAAAACAAACCGAAATCGCCGTCAACGAAAAACCAATAGCGACGATAAGGGACGTTATTGTCGAGCCAACGGATCAGCTGCTCGAAAAATTTCCGTTTTTTTCATCTCCCGCCCCCCCGGGTTCATTTTTGTTCGCCGCGGGAGACCTGAATTACGACGTTGCTGCCGCCGTACGTACGTACGTGCACTGTTACATAGCGGCTACGTTTAAATAGGTGTGTGTGTGTTTGAGAAGAGGCGTGTGTTGAAATTTTTGACGAGTCAACGAAAAAAAAAAATAAAATAAATAACCGAACGTCTCGTCCACCCCAGAAACTCCGCGTCGGAACGCCGCGACGTTCGGGCGTAGTAAAACGAGATTCGTCCGGCTTCACTGCCGCCGCGGCCGGATGTGCGATCGAGTCTGGTTTTCGTGTTACACTCGTGTGTGCGGTTACAACACGACGTCGTCGTACACAGCCCGGCCTGTGCACGTGTTTGTCGGTTCGAAAACGTTACAACACGATATGCGCGTGTACAGGGTGTTTGACGAACGGATCTCTCCGTTTTCCACGACGACGTTGTGTTTTAACTTTGTTTCAATTTGGCGACGGTGGACCGACGATAAAAAAAAAACCACGTATCAAACGATTATCGTATATATTACTTCGGGAACTTTACTAAAAACTACCCTGCCCGTTTATGTGTTAAAAATACTCACTCGGTCCGAACGGTAACACACGAATTTCACGGGGAAATCTCCGCGAATCGAATCGGTATTTTCTTTGGTTTTCACAACGGTGAATTTTAATGTAAAACAATGTATAGTACAGATGTTACTGTAATCTATTGGAATCGTATCGTTTTTTCTTATTATTATTATTATTTTCTTTTCATCGCAGATTTTCACCAAAATATTTTGCTTTGTCGTCTTTTTTTTATCGGTGCAGTATTCAAAGCAACATTCGTGGCAGTCAGTTATTAGAAGAGATTTTTCTCTATGTAAATCGAAACATTTTTTTTAGTAAAATCATTGGGTAAATCAATTTTTCCAGTTCTTAAAAATAGTATAGTATAAATTCAGATTCGAACGGTTTTACACGAAGTTCCGTTGTACTGTGTGCATTTACTAAAACTATCACATCAGTTGTGAATTTTTTGCATCTGACATTTTTATATTTGTTCATAAAACGCGAGTTCACGTGAAGCTTAACAAGTTTCGTTAAGTAGAAAAAATGCGTTACAAGTATATTATCGTGTAAAACGTACGCGATTTCAGTTTTTCGTGACACGCGTTCGACTATGCGGAAATACGCGATTATTAAATGAAAATAATAGTTTTCGTAAAATGTTTTCCCTCTAAAATCCATCGATATTACTTACAGCCGAATGAATTTTTATATTTTCGACATTTGTGATTTGTAAAAATTCGGGTTTTAATTTTTACGATTGTTCACGGGCAAGCCAGATATATTTTATATTAAAGGGGTAATTTTTTTTTTTTAATAGTTTTGTTGAGTATAGTTAATACTAGATTTACGATGATCTTAAAAAATGTATAAAGAGTTTTTGATTTATTTTTTAGTCAGTTATTATTACGCTTTACAAGTTCTTTCCCGCTAGTTTAAGTTTCGTAGTTAGAAGTCAGTAACTCTACAGTGTCTACATACTGTTTGATGTTCCGCCGTTGGCCAATTTTTGAAAATCGATTTTTTTGAAAGTTATAATGGTTTAAAATTTACCTCGTCGAAGATTAAATTTCACGAATACATTTTAAATAATCGAAATTCAGAAAAAAAAAAAAAACTCGACGTCAGTGTATACGGAATGGTAATCATTTTTCAAAACAAAAATTAGTTAACAATTATCGTTTCGTATGTGAAGGAACTTAGATTCCGCACTAAGATAGCCTACTAGAACGCGCCCTGGCGGTGTTCGATGGTAACTCTACCGGATATTCCAATATTATAAACCCGCTGCTCTTTGACACGTGAAATCGAGTCGCCTAAATAAACGTCTTGGCGGCAATCATCGATAGACGATTATTAAATTCGATTGGTTTCGTGCAAAGTACGCAATGACGGGCTTAAATATTTAAAAAAAAATCGTTATTTTTCATGGAAAGAAAAGTATAAAAAAAAATATTTCTTCCACGACGTGCATTGTGTTGACGATACGCGCGGTCCGTGTATAATGTTTACGGATACTCCCCGTTGGTACGTATAGATTCGGTGTTGTTGTTTGGCACGAGTGAACACAGTCGGGTCAATTTTTTCGAAAAACAAAAAGGTATTTTCACATTTTTTTTTTCATAGACGTGCATTTAGTGTACTGTGTTTTGTAATCCTACCAGATGCGGTACGGTACGTCCTGTACATAAACGAATATACGCGTACACACATTACGCGATACGTTTGTGCGAAATCCCTCGCCGAAACGCGTTGCGAGCGTTTCATAACGCAAGCGACGTGCAACGAAATATTATTATTATTATTTAATCGATCGGATGAATTCGAACGGTTCTCACAGTAAAAACTGTCGTATCGTACAGATTGTTATTGTTGTTGGTATGTTTGCCAAAATACGCGTCTCCGTCATTAAGTTTTATCGAATAATTATACGGCTACGACACCCCTGAGTCCCCGCCGTACAATAGTTTTTAGTAACCATAAATGCACGATAAAAAATAAAACGTATAGACACGTCGTATCGTCCACACAGGTACCTACACATAATACTACACATTATTGTCGTTTACACGTTTTTTTTTCCTCAACGTATTTTAGCCCCGTCTACCTCCACATAGCTATAGTACGTTTGATTCGTCGAGTTGACGACATAAATAAAATTAGCGGAAAAAAAATACTTTGCGGACTATTCTGCAAGGCGTATAAGGGGTACTGCGGGTAAATCGAATTTCACCGTGGAATCTTCACCGTAAAAACGTACACATTATTATTATTATAAACGTTCGATTTCTCCGAGTCAGCCGTTGCATACTTTTAGGGTTTAATTCGTTGTTACACACCAGGCTCTTATAACACAGCGTTGAAAACCGTTCGTTGTTTTGTACGGTATAGAATAGTTATATTGTTTTACGTCGAATTGTTCCGGCTTGAATCGACGAATAGTTTATTTTTGAAGCGCCGCATTAATTTCTTGAAAAAAAAAACACTTGAAAATAAATCTAGGACGATTCTGGTGTAGTAAAAACTGTTGAAATCATTCAAAATATTTATTCGAATTCAGAGAACGTACAGTTTCTTTTTGTTTTTTCATCGGAGTTCTCGCATGTTTTTCTAAAATTTCAACACGTGTGTGTAGATATACACTTTCAATTGCTAAAATCTAACAGAGTTTCCTGAGTATTTTTTTTTTTTTTATGGACGGATTGGGCTGTAGCCTAGGACTGAAAGGGACTGAAGTGGCCGAGAGAGCGTTCCGTAATTAATCATCATTGGCATCATTTGGTATCTGGGAGAATAAATCGAAACTTTATCACTGTTTGACGGTAGGATATAAGACGTAAGAATTTAAAAAAAAAATTTGAAGACGAACTCAATGACGATATTAGTGTAACTAAAGAAAAGAAATACATATTGTGATATTTCAAACTGTCTAAATAAAGAACTCACTGTTGATTTATTGACGAAAAACTTGAAAAATAATTATTAGCATTTGCAGTTACGTTCAGCATGACGATTTTGTTAAAAATATAGACAGACATTATGACAACCCGTTTCAGTAATTTTTCAATCCTACATATTATTTTACATTCACTAATCGCTTTTTTTTTGCAGAAATTTAAATGTTATAACACTTTTATAAAAACACATAGTTGTATCTTCGACTGTTTGTCAGTTATATTCGAATAGCGGTATAAAATTCGATTTCGTCAAATCAGCTAAATATGTTGTCGTTTTGCTTGGAAAACGATTGTAGACTAAATTGTTAATGATATTGAACGAACTAGGGGAGGGGGGGTGTGGGTAAAATTTCCAAAATATCAACGTTTTTTTCTTCTTCTATAACAATAAGGACCACCCTAATACATACCGTTCATAGGTATTATATTATTATCATCACCTTAAAACATCCCAATAATAATAATGATTAAAATAACTGATAATTGACGTTGTTGTCAATAACATAAATGCAATTCTCTTATTTATTTGAATAAAAACGCCCATAGAGAGTATACGTAGTATTATTTATTATGTTTATACAATCAACACGGACAGAATGAAAAAAAGAGTATAAATCATAACTAATGAAAACTATTTCTAGTACCGTATAACTATTATTGAAGATTATTTGGCGCGAAGCTTCATAACTAAAAATAATAATAATTACTATCTAGCCTGTACATAGCGTGTGATAATTCGTTAATTTTTACTCTAATAAAACAGTTATTATTATTATTATTTACTCAGACAGTCGACGTCGTGACAGAAGACGAGATCTCTCGACAGTTGGACGAGCTCACGGAAATCAATGGCCGCGAACGTGGATCGGTACACACGTTTTGTTACACGATTCGCACCAACACGTGTTTCACTTTTGTTCCATAAACTAGTGCGAAATATTATACTATCGCGAATACCAATCGCCGACGTACATATATTTCGCACGAAAACCGAAATAATGATATAATATTATATCGTCATAAACGTCATTCGTAAATACGACTGTTAAAAAAAAAAACGTTTTGCTATTTTCTTAAACCGAGCTCTTTCGTCTCGGGCGATCGTGACATTCACACGTCGATACGATAACGACATTAACGAGTTATGCGGTCCGGGACGAAAGTGGCGATTATTATCGGAGCTGGTAGAGGAAAAAACATAAATTTTTGCCGATTTTCGGTGCGACCGTCGCACGTTATCACTCGAAAAATAAATGATGAGAAACTAAAAAAAAAAAAGACACGCGCAGAGGTGGGCGTTTACTTCGTGTGAAAAAATCACTTATATCTTATTTTTTCGTACGAAAACCCCGTCGTAACCGTCAACGATGCCTAAATCACTCGCTTCCGAGAGAGAAAAAAAAACATCGACCTTGGCACAATATAGGTCCTAACAGCTTTTTTGCCGACAATGACATTTTACGCAATTGGACCCCGAAAATGTGCTTCTCGGAAAATTAAAAGGCGGACGAAAACGTCAATGCGTACAAATATATGAGTTCTCTCTCCGCTCAGAACCTAAACGTAGTCACGATGGTCACGTGTTAAACTTTTTCGACGAACGCGCTAATTATTCGTCTGGCAAAACATCGTGGTTGAATCGGGAAAATCATCATCACCTCGTTCGCGGAGTTAATGCAAATTTTTAATTAATTTTCGCACACGGTAATATTGTAAGCGTTGTTGTGCTCGCTGTGCGCACCACACAGGGTCGTTCGGATTTTACGTTACACAGCGATGCGAATTACATAAGATTTAATATATTCTCGCCTTTTTTATTTTTCCCCTTTTTTTCGCAACACGGCGACGACATAAACGCGTCTGAACGACGACCCAGTCAGACACGAGCGATTGTTATCCACACGTGTCGTGAAAATCTAGCGAGTTCGAGTATTTGATCGGTGAATAGTTAATTTTATGACATTTTAAGTTTGTTATTTTATTACGTGAAGGTCGCGACGTTATGGCCCCGTACTCGCCGCGTGCTGTATGGCGTTTGGTCGTGTTGTGTTGCACACTCGATATATGGTGTCCACGTCCACGTGGCGTTGACAACTGATATTTTTGATCAATTGTAGAAGATATAAAACGACGAACAGACGATATGCACTAAAACGCGTAACAGTTTGCACGTGGTTTTGTCAGAAGCTTGATAATAAAAAAAATGTACCGTGCACATTTGTATCTTATACAGTATCGACTTTTGAAAATGATTTTTTTATTATTATTCACTACGATTACCGACGGAATATTGTGTTCTGTCCGATTCGAAGTGTATTATAATAGTCGACGTGCGTTTTATTTGTTTATACGTTAAACAATGAAAGCTGTTGATAACCTAGAACATTTTTCAAAATTGCGCTCATCGTCTAAATACTCTAATCTATTTGGATGTTGATGATGGGCAAACGAGCTGGAAAATTATCACTAGCAGCTGTACATATAAGTACGGAACTCAACGTGATTTAATGAAACTATAAATACCGTAAGAGTATACTTATTGGATGACAGTTGTTTGAAACAGAAATACATCCTTGTGGTTTAAAACGATCTTTCTAAATCATCTTAAAATCTTCATTGCATAATTAACTCGTTACAGTAGCTATAATTATCATTGAGAATCGAGCCAGTTTGTTATTTTTCTATAGTATTTGTCTTCCGGATAAACTAAAACGAAATTGGGAAAATTCTTCGTCGGGTGGGAAACTCGATGAAGTAGCAATATCGCGATTCGGATGAATTCGTGGCGAGTCCAATTCCATTAGGTACTCGACAAGAGTTGTAACGTTTTGTGTTTAGCTCGAATTTTTTTCAAACTTTTATAAGACGTTTTGTCCATTCCAATATTATGCGTGATAATGTCAAGGCAACGATTCCAATAATACGTACGTGTTACCCATTATCAAGACGCGCGAAAACTTTAAACCGTTCGGTGCGTTTTTAAATTTTTTACTGCTTTTGGATCGTAACTCAAAAAATAATTGAAATATTAATTTATTTGCTCCGCTCGGAACTTAAAAAACGTCAAACCGCTAAAAAAGGAAACGGATGAGCGAGGAATACCACAGAGTCTGAATCTCGCTTCGTGGTCGCCCGCGCGTTTCAAGTTTATTCAAAGGAAAGGGACGAAATTCTTACAAATACGCGCTTTTTGGAAAGCTCGAACCATACCGATAATAGCTGTTGGTTATTTGCGCCAACAAAATGCTTGGCAGATGTACCAATAATTTTTCGCGTACCCACATCTTAGGTTTGAGCATAAACTTCGATTATTATAAATTACAATCATTCGGCGCGATGGTGAGTCAACGGTGCGATTATACACGTGGCCGAACGCCAAGATTCCGCTCCATTTATTTTAATATGAATTTTCGCACACATGGAAACTGAATTTGAGGTCAAAACGTGCATAAACAACAACAGTCGTTATTATTGCTGTGACGTGCAGCTGCAGTTTGTGTTTCTAGCCACGGTTGAATTCTACAATATAGGAAACAGTTTATCGAATAAAAGCGAAAAACTATTGAATTCGTTCGGACTGCAGGCGCGAGACGTGTGGGTCGGTCACATTTTTCCGAGTTGATTCGGTACCTAGTTAATTTTTATTAAACACGATCCTATAAGTTTCACGCACATCACGTTTATGAACACGTTTTACGACCATTGCGTTTGGAACATTCAATTGATTTCGGGTAATTAATTGTTTTGTTCTGTTACATTGTACACGTATACAATTATTATAATGTTTAAACAACAATATTCTAGCGACAACGGCGTAAAAATACGCGTTCGAATTTTAAAATGTGAAAATGTGTTATTGATAACATAGTTGGGAACGCGTGGATGTTAAATTATGACGACGAACATTTACCGCAAACGAATGCGCTCAAAATGCGTGCGCTGGTGTAATATACAGAGTTTGTGTATAATTTTCACACATTATTGTGTAACCCAAACTTAACGCTATAGGTACACAAAATTAAATGTAATACATATAACGCACCTACAGTTCAGTAATTACTAATAATAAGAATTACCGTATTTTTTCACTTGTCAATTTAAAATAGAAGAAACATAGAGAATATATTTTTATAACTTTTTTTCTACAACTCTAATCGTGTATTTATCGTTTTAAACCGTTCTCATATTAAGATTAGTAAATTCGTAAAAAAAAAAAAAACGTTGGCTTTTAAAAACATCACCTACACATTTTGTTACAACCTCGTATTTTTAGAGTACAGCGCTTTTTATACTTTATGCGCGCGAATGATTTCTTTTGATAAAAAATAATGATTGAAATCAATTTCGGTGATTTTCGCCTCGTCGCAGACCCGAAACAATAAGTGTTCGCGGCGATTAATCGAAAACGTTACGACATAAAGTCTAATGACTTTGTCGATCGTTAAGAAACGGACGCGCGAGCGCTACAATAAAAAAACAAAAAATAATAATTCCTCGGCATTATACTGTTTTTTCAGTGAATTAAAATAATATGCTGAAAAAATGATTTATTTAAAACGCGCAACATTATATTATGCGATCGAGCTTTACGACTCCGGCATACAAATCGTTTATTTTGTTCACGCGCCGGCTACAATGACGCAAGCGCGTATCGTAGGAGACCCCGTGAACGGTCACGAGAGCGCTTTTTGAAACGGTTTCGCGTGTCTTGCGAATCCGGTCAAATTTTGTATAACTTCTTAATTTCCTTACGGCGATTTTCTTCGTTTGAAAATTAAATCCGATAATACACGTATCTGAGTAAACTCCGGTAATGTGAAAATCCCGCGTTCGAAACTTTTTCCAGCAGAAAAATCGTTTCGAAATAATTGTGTACGACGTATTTTCGTAAGACTTTGACATTTACGATCAAAATTTTAACTTTCGCCGTATAAACAATACAATATACAATAAACCGTTGATTGCGTAGTATTTAACGCGCGAAAAGCCTTTCTATTCGGTCAGTTTTATTTTCGTACACATGGTCAAAAAATTTTGGAAAATCAATTTCGTGCGGCCGTTATTGTTTATTTATTTCTATTGAAAATGTTACATTTATTCGGAATGGAAAAAGTTAAAACGTCATACGAATGTTTCGAAAACTTCTTACCCGAGTATAACGCCTGAACATTTTCAATTTAGTATACAGAACTCGCCGTGTTTAAAATCGTCATTCTCACGAGCAATCTTCGGCTGAATACGCATTTGCACCATCCGAAACAGTAATTCATAACTGAGATCAGTACGTTGTTGTTCTGTCTACTTCGATACTTTACAATTTTTAATTTTTTAACATTCTTTTTGGTTTTTTTTTAACTAAAAGGTTTCATTAGTAAATCGTGCACGACACACAACAAATGTCGTTGCCACGTATAGTGAATTATTATAACACAAATTTTCCACATTTTGTTATTATTATAAAGTCAAAACGCACTGTCAACACGAGTTGTTACGCAGAGACGATAACGCTAGAATTTGTATGACATCTGCCTCTAATCTATACACGAAAATGTATGCATAATAATATGTTACTTTTGACACACGGCGTCGTTATGCCAATTAGTTCACAAAGCTCGCGTTATTGCTGTTTTATAGTGTTTCTTGGGAACTTACCGTATATGACCTGCAAGTTTGATCGATGTTGTTTTGGATTTAATTACGTTGGTAGGTACTTTGTTTCGTACCGCGTAATGATGCCTTTGGGCGGAGGATAGATTAAAATCACTCGTGATATTGAATCGCCGCGTACAACTCATCCCGACAACTAATCGCAAGTGATTCGGAGTAATTTAGACGTTTGTTTTCCGAATCAAAACTCAAAAAGCAATCAAAAGTTGGATACAATTTCGAACCAATCTCGGGCCGAATACGTGTAACTTTTTTGTAGTGTAAAACGTACACGACGTGTGTATTCGAGCACTCTTTCTACCCCGAAAAATACGAGCGAGAGAATTTCAAGTCGATCAACAGCGAAATTTTCAAAAATATTTTCATTATCCTCAAAAAAAAAAAATGCTAAAAACGCTTTAACAACGTTGTAAAAACTACAATACGTTCTTCGCCGCACTCAGAATCCAAAACATTTTTTTTTTTACAATCAAATCTATAGTAGACTTTTTTTTTTAACAAACTGCAACAAAAAACGGCGTGTTCAATAACAACCGCGTTATTTTACCGTAGGTCCCTTTTTGGTTTTACGTTTTTTTAATTGCTGTCAAAAAAAAAAGAAATTCTATTAATTTTTTGAAGGCGCCACTGCTGACGATTGTTAAGACGACATTATACGTGCCGATTATTCTGTCAGATTCTCAACACCGTTATCCGTAATTAAAATACTGTAAAAAATATAATTTTTCGATTCTTCTTTTAAATAAAATCCTGTTCAGTACTGGCGCGCGATCGCTATCTTCGTTCTTATACAACTTTGGAACGCGCATATTATCATCGTTCGTTTCACGTTATTCAAATATTGTTTTAATAATATTATGTGAGGACACGGCGTGACGCGTGCACAAGAGCCCCGTCGAAACGACTCCTGCCGCGGTCGTGATATTACGATGTACGCTCAGTATACAAATATACAGGCGAAAAATAAATAATGTTAATATTGTCGTCTCCAATAGTTAACTTTGAGTATCGTACACGCGTTCGTGAAAATTAGTTGTTTACTGTATACGACCACGCAGAAATGTGTGTGTGTGTGTGTTTTTATGATTTGGTTGTCTAGTTATAATTTTATTACCAAAAGAATACCGACACGCGTATTATGTAGGTACGTATGAAAAAAAATGAACTGATGTAAACAACCGGTTTAAAGGTAGATCTACGAATAATAATAAACACATTAACGGTTTCCTTAACGTACAGAACTGAACGAAAGACATTTTGTTTTTTACAGCCTATATTACGTTTACGACACTGGCAATTTTTCAAGTCGATATTAATGTACATAATAGGTATTCGATTAAGCGTGTAAAGAAATACAATAATTGTGATTTTTGAGAAAAAAAAATAGAACTGGACACAAAATTGTTACGATTTATACCCGCTGAACGTGGGGTAAAAAAAAATGGACTTTCGTCGTTTCTTCGACAGAAATGGATGGTTCAACAACTATTCTGATTACGTATTTTGATTCACCACTTAAGAAATGGCTTTTTTGTTTTTTTTTTTTGTTCATATCGAAAATTCAACCACAAAAACCTTAACGTACTAACGCTTTTAAATTGAATTAAAAATCAAAAAACGTAATTTCCCAGTAAATCTAACGGCGATCAGTTAACAGATCGAAAAAAGATTTATTTACGATGGTAATGAAAATCGCGAACACAATTTTTTTTTTACCTTTTTATTGTTTAAAATGAACATTACCGTGTGACGTGTGTGCGTGTGCGACGCGTAGTGCCATGTGGAACCTTACGATACCGGAAAAGCGGCTTATCGGCTTATTCGCTCACACAGGAGTGTTCATTTACCTAGATCTCAAACACACGTGCACAGCCGAAATCATAATGAATTGCCCATATAATGTTCCTTAAAATCGTTAGATACCCCCAGGAGGCCTTAGGAGGCAATTTTTTTTCTGTTTTCGTTGTAAACGAACAAGTTGACTGTAATTTAGGCCAAATTAAAATTTACAATAAGAACGGTAAAAAAGTTATTATACCGGACATTATATTTATGTATTTATTAAATTTTTGTTTCGATAGAACGCGTATACGACGAGAAGTGAACGAAGACAAATTTAGCGATACAAAACCGTCGGGGGTTATAATAACACGGGTTAGGAGTACGTTGTTCGAATACGAGATGGTTCGAAAAGTAAGTATGATTTATAAACACTAAAAAGACAAACTCTGTTAGCGAGCTCGTGACGCACGACGACGAATCCCGCATAAATAGCGCGTGATAATAATATCGTAACTGTAGAAACGGATTCCGAGCGGTTACCAGGGATACGTCGTACCAGACGGGGTTTTTTTTTTTTTGATATTATTTTTTTATTCAATTATTAACCTCTTCTTGATGATAGTGGCGTTCGACCGGAGGATTTTACGCGGAAGAGAGAGAGAGAAAAAAGGACCACGCAAAAACGGACATCGCCTACCTCCTATGGTACTGCTTGTGGGTGTGGGTGAGGTCGAGACGAACGTAGGAAAAAGCCTTTTTCCGCAGGGTCCGCCGTTTGTTAATTTCATCGGCCGTCGGCGATTGAAGTGGAAATCCGTGCGATTGCTTTTTCGAAAAACGCTCGGCATACGATTTTTTTTTTTTATTCAATGACGAGTTTTTTTGCCTTTTTTTTTTTTTACGCTCGATCGAAAACGGCAGCTGCCATAATGAATAAATAAAACGCGATAGTATTCATTTTTCAAATTTTATCAGCCGTGAACATCGTATTGTATAATCCGGTACAACGCGTCCTCGTAGAATCGAAACGGCGAGTTTTCGATCGAGAACATGGGCGTACATACGGTAAATTTCGATAAAACTGTAAGGTCTATCACACATGCGACGTGTGACAACGATATTATTAATTGAATCGTTCAAAGATTAATTTAGATTATTATAGTAATTAAACGGGTACTTTTAAAAGTTAAAACTGACATTTTACCCCGCTCCAATAAGTTCATCACCAACGCCAACTAATGTAACGATTTCGGGATCTCCGATAAAATTAATACATCGGCTATACTATTATCGGCGTTTTCTTACGAACTCAATCGTTTGTCTGTATAAATCTTTAAAATCTTGGTGAAGAGCACAACGTCATTTGTTAAATGATAGTCATTATTAAAGCCAACAATTATATGCCCTAAAAATCTATAAAATATGTATGCAGTTATGCCCTAAAAATTACCAAAATATGCCCTTAAAATATGCTCTAAAAAAAAGTTATTGTAAAAAAATGATTAAATGATTTATTTTTTTTATGTATTATACAATTTATACTATAATAATACAATATTATTATTTATTGCCAATGAATAATGATTTACAAAAATGTGTGATATTAAAAAATATTTAAAATTAAAAAATTAAAATTAAAAAACAAAAACATTAATCAGATGATAAACATTTTAATTTTTACCCGATGTTATTACATTGAACAATTAATGATTTGTATAAGTTTTCAAACAGCATTGAGCGTCGGTTGTCCGTTAACAAATTTTTGTAGCGTGAAAAGGAACGTTCTACATCAACGGATGTAATAGGTGCGTATTTATAATGTAACAAATCGTTGCTGGTCAAATTTTCTGGAATACCTTCTAATGTGGATACTTCACCGGATAATACTTTAGAAATTTTCGTAAGAATATGAAAACCATTATTTTTTTTAAAAACATCTTCACATTTTTTATTAATATCAGTGCCATTTGTACCACTAACTTCACATATTTTACTTCGCGCAGTTTCTATTAATTTAATTGAGTCAGCTAGTAAAACATTCTGGCTTTCTAAAGATGTTATGGTAGTTGGTAAAAATCCATAGTTTGAATAAATAAAAGTTAAATTTGCTTCAACTTGATCTTGAGAAATTAATTTTTGAACTTTGTCTATTGAAACGGCGTCTTCAGGGTTCAATTTCTGTATTACATTTCGAATAGCTTCTATATGTTCGCAATAATACATTGAAGCAGAAATCCATGTACCCCATCTTGTTAATATAGGCGTTGGAGGCAATGGTATACCTGGAGCCTCAGTTTTAAACAAATCAATACGACTTGGCGCTTTTAAAAATATTTTTTTTGTGTTTGAGACAAGTTCGTCAATTTTTGGAAATTGACCACGAATTTTTTCTGCCACCCGGTGTAGCCCATGGGCCACACAAGTAACGTGGACCATTTTTGGATAAAATGCTTGTAAACAATTAGCTGCCTTGACCATATATGGAGCGGCATCGCTCAAAAACAAAAGTACATCAGGATGTCGGATTCCATTAGGCCATAATGTAAAAAGAGCTTTATCAACAATTTGACATATTGTAGAGTGGTTGGTTTTTTCGAGAATACCGGAAAAAATTAAAAATATTTTACCTGGTTCATCGGCATTTAAAATACCAATAATTACGTTTGCAATATAACGAGATTGTACGTCAGTAGTTTCGTCGATCGAAATCCAGATTTTCTTATCAAGCAAAAATGATAATAAAAAAAATAATAATGACTCATTATTAACAGTGCATTTCACCCGAACGTTATACGTACTAAAATTATGTAACTGAAAAGTTTCGAAAGTACAAATGCGACAACAAAGAGTGTACACTATATCCCTACAGAGGTGCAGACGATCTGCTATGATGCACGGATTTGTGTGTGTGCGTCAGTATCCAGAATTTTTTCACGGTAGGTGCTGGTTAGGTTAAAAATCCCATGGTCCACATTGATTCGCCATTTTTGAAATTTCGTAAGGAAAAGGAAAAAAAGGAAAAAATCAAGCGTCCGTCAAAAAACTTGTAAATTTACAGTTGCCGACGCCGATATTAATTTCCAAACCTACTATTCATACAATGGAAAAAAAAATACAAATATAGTATAAACACTTTGTTTTTGCCGACGTATCTATACACCGAAAATGAAAAAATACCTAGAGATTTTAAATAACATCTGTATGAAATTTAAGAGCCCTCCTAACTATGCCACCGCGATTCTTGTGTGTACGCACAATTATGGCTATTAACTCGGTAAAATCAAGTTAAAATGTCAAGTTAATTTTCTTTTCGTTTTTTTAAAAAAAAAAAAGTACTACCGAGAAGAACATTTCAAAAGGTTACTGAGGTACAAAATCATTTGAATTCAAGACGTGATGTATTACTTTCGTTTTAAGTCGATCTCTTGTTGTTGTCAGTTTGCGTTTGATTCGTAATCGTAAAAAAACTTAACTTTTACTCTTAACGAGTTAAAAAAAAAAAAAGGTGTCCGGTCTCGCGCACAATATACCTATTTACAGTGTCGGATAGACGTTTCTTCAGCGTACGGTATCGCCTTTGTACGGTTTTGGACGCGGTCGTGAAAAAACGAAAATAAGACCGTATAACGTCACACGGTTTAAGTGCTTTTATATTTTTCTTCTGCTATCGTAATGGCGACCAGGTCGGTTGGCTCCGTTCAAAAGCCAAAATATTTATAGACGTTCGATTGTGCGTTTTATAACATCGAAAGATGACGATAGTAATAATAATTTTAACAGCACGCGTGTATAAATAGGCGAAGCTGTCACATAAAATATCGACGGAAGCCATCGGACCCGAAGCAGGGGGAGGAGGGTTGAAATCAAAACATGCGCGGCTGACCTCGCCCCGGACCCTGCGGCCGTGTAACGGTGACGATGTTTGGATACCCCGCCGAATAATGTCTGTCGGGGGTTTTTGTCATAACCTAATAAACGTCACCGGTGTTACGAAAATCACAATATTTATCGCTCGACGTTAAATTTTACGAGTGTTTTTGTTTAATTCCATCCGTACGTGTTATTATTATTATTAGGTAGGTAGGTATTATTATTATACGTCTATATGCGACCGTGTACTGCACAAAAGCCTGGTGCCTTCGCTCGAACCCGCCTTTCGTTTCATTTTTTTGTTTCCTCTCTGCACACGCGTTACTACAACGTAACGTACCTCTATACACATTATTATTATATTTCTTCAAATAAGCCTTCGAATTTATTGGGCAATAAAATTTCCAAGCGTTCAATACCTCTGCTGTGGAACCGCGATGTAAAATTGTTAGGTACAGCAGCTGTCTCCGCCCATTTCCTCGTGAACGGCAGAGAGGAGTGGAAAAAAAAAAAAAAAGGAGCCGAAATTTTTATGTTTATTCTCATCAGACTTCCTCCACCTGGAACGTACGTTGTATATAATACGCGCAGATGCCAGACAGTCTGAACTGTCGGCGAGCGCCCGTTATATAGGTCTGGCAATTGACGTGGCAGTTTATAGGTTATACAGCCCCGACAGATTTCTCCGTTGAATTATTGTCAACTGCCGTGTGCTTCGGAAAAATAAATAATAAATAAATAACAGAAATTTCGCAAACCACGTGGAGAACGATCAAACTGCAGGAGGCGAGACCGACCATTCTAACCTAGTCGGATCAAAATATTTGCAAACTCTTATATTGATAAATATGAAATATTTTTGAAATAAGTACGACGCGACGCGTAGATTGCAACGTTTAAAGTTCTGTTACAGTACTTATTTTAACGGTAAACGTTCCGTAGTAGCTCTCGTAATAGCTACTTATACGTTTTTCATACGTACACCGAAAATTATAATACGTACCGGTGTTCGATATATTATTTTTACGTTTTTTTATTGATATTTTATGCGTTTTTTTTTTTTGTTCGCTCCGACGGCGAGCACGATCGCAGCGATAACAACGCGTCATAATACCGGTGTTTTTCCCGCAGCAGTTCGCCGCTTGCTTCCAGACACAAACAACAGTCGGAATTATTCAGCTTAAAGAATCGGCGATAATAACAAAAAAAAAAAAAAAACACTTATTATCGTATTGTATTTTGTAAGTACCGTAAATTCGGATCGCAGCGAATAACTGTGAATAAAATTTAATACCCTTAAAGGAACTCGCCAATATCGTAATGAAAGCACTTCCGCTCGTTCAACACAGGCGAGAACAATATCCGTTCACAGTTCTACGCAATCGTTTTTCAAATCGTTTTTTTTTCGTATTTTAACGGTTTCGTTTTGTGATTTTCGCCGTTGAATTGATTATTGAGCCTTCAAGACGCGATGAATTTGAAAAAAAAATCCATTTCCGCGTTTTCCACCAATTTATTTTTATTGGACTCGCTAGAAACACTTTTCTCTCCTAATACTACCCGATTGCTTTGACACGTCGGCGCGAAACGTTAGGAAAACCTCCGCAGAAGAAACGTCTGAATATTTCTTATTTACTCTTTTGCTCTGACTGTCGTCCGCTCTGTCGTTAGCACAGCTTCGTAACGTCAATAAAACGTATTACGTTCTTTGAAATCATTGAAAATACATAATTTCCGTGTGATGCAGTATGCGCATTTTGTCTTTTTTCCGCGCTGTTGAGTCGTAATATTCGTCGGCGGCATCGATTATTTCATAAAATATATATATAGGTACCCGCCCGCGTTTTACGAAAACACGTTGCATGTTTTTTCGTACGACACATTGATGTAGACGAGTTAAAAAAAAAAGAGCGCCTAAACAAATTTATAATCGACAACTATATTTAAATAATACACATTATGAACATTCGAAATTAAAAATTGATCGATGTTACGCACGTGCAAGTAATAAAAACACGTCAGCTCGACAACCGCAGTGCCGACAAACCGTCTCGGTTCACACAGGACGTGTAGTAAGAAAACGTGACTGCAATAATCTTAAATTGTGAGATCAGATCACATTTTGGAAACGCGGCCGGAACGTACCCGACGCTTTTGAAACGGACCGTGTGAAAACAGAGTACGATTTTTCCGCAAAACGGGTGAAAATAAAACGAAAACTGTTATTTTCTTCGTATAACAGTTTTTTCGTCGAGGGTTCGAGGCCTTCCCCTGTGACATCGGGCGTCCACGGTCGCGGATTCACGACTGCTGTTGTATGTATCGTTTGAAGTACTTAACTACGCGTAATTCGTCAAGTCGTTTAACGTAATACCGACGTACACGCATGGATGGCTCGAATGTTTGATCGATCTCCCGAGGAAAAAATAACATAAACGACGCGGCGCGTCCAAAACAGACACGTTAATATACACACGACGGTGGCTTATGGTTTTAGACAGTCGTCTGCTTTTTTTTATTTTTTATCTACGTTCCGTTGTGTGCCTTCACACAACACGGCAACAATGCGATTACGAGCCGCAATAACGCGCGAACCTATTACGAAGAAATTTCCGGTGTATACATATTTCGTCCGCTGGGTTTGCCGACGACAACAGCACACACTGTTGTGGACGTTTCGGAAAAGGTCGGCAGATTCGACAGGAGTTCGCCGTATACGTTGAATCTCGAGAAGTGTTCCATACGATATTATTTTTCAATCGTAAATGCACGCTGAATAAACGAATTCCGGACGGTTCCTTTTCTTCAAAAGAACGAGCTCACGTTTGAACGTGTCGAGGAGAAACTGATTCCAGGCTCGTTTCAACCTATAAAAAATGCTACTAGTCCCTTTCACCGTTCCCAAACAAAGGAAAATTTTACGTGGCTTGGGGGAAAAAAAAAACTGTACATTGTTTTGTGACAAATTTCTATAGACTTTCTACCCTGAAGAATCTCTGATGATGTTCTGAACACGATGTCCTGAACCGGGGACATAATTATTAAGATAGGATTAAACAAATTTATGAAAAATATTAATTTGTAATGTTTTTTGTGTGGATTACTCCTAGTATGTGTCGCTATTTTACTTTTACTCGATACACGTTGTATTTTTAAGTTGAGAATAAAACTATACACGTATTTATATGAAGAAATAGAAAGAAAAAAATTCTGACTAAAAATATTTGACTACTAAATTGAACGGATTAATAATTTAATTCT
>CM029359.1:28214472-28232353 GCA_017140985.1 Hormaphis cornu
AATAACAACGATGACGACCAAATACGATTCCAGTTAGAAATTAAAAAATTAGCAAACCTATAATATTGTTTACTTATTTAAATAGACACTTAAAAAAAAGAACAAATCGTTCAAGTTCCTCCAAATAATCAACGAAACCCCATCGTGTTCCTTTAGATGTATTTTAGATTTTTAGATTTTCCTTCAGATAACCTGGTTTGTCCCTAAAAAGTGAACGAGATCAGAGGAACTCGTTTCTTCAAAACACTGACGAATTCATAATAATACATAATACATTAGTACATTGTATTACAATTAGAACTTGTTGAAAAAATAAAAATAAACTGTACGGGCACTTACACGAGTTCTAGACAATAATTGATAGATATTATACAACAATGTTTACTGAACATTTTAAAAACTATTGAGTGAAATTTAGAGATTTGAAACGTTGTACTTCGCTAGAATAGTTAAACTACAACTGCAATACAAATTACAATCAATTTTGAATATTTTTAGTTGCGTATTGAACTTTAAAATTTTTAATTTGATGAGTAAAAAATTCATTCAGAATCGTTATTTATGTGAACAATATATTTATATTTTATTTGTCACGTCTTTTCAATTTGTATGTAAAACAACGTTTATGGGTACTAAAATCATTCAAAAACAGTAAACCATCCAAGGTTTTGATCTACCCACTCTCTCCGCATTGTTTTTTATTTACCAACGAGTAGTGGCATTTATTTTTAGAAGATCGATCGGTTTTGCGTGAGTTTTGGTAGTCTAGGAAGGTCATAAAATATGGTAACCCATTTGCATTTTCCATTTGAAAATGACCGCGATAACATATTATAACTAATAGTACTGCAACCTACCTAATAATGTGATGTGATCTTATCGGTAAACTTATTGCAACGTAGAAATAGTTGAAACGTTAATGATTTACGAAATTGTTTGGTTTCGTTGACAACTGATTACTTTTTAGACTCTTAATTTTTAACGTTAAAACAAACAATTTCGTTAGTTCTCATTGACTTCAAAATCTTCCTAAAAATGTGCACGATGTGAATAATAAATTTTACATACAAAATATAAATTTTTTATTGTTTAAATATAGTTTTTATACACGGTTCTTCATAAAAAACAAAATAGTTTAAATTATCGTTGTTTGATCAATTATAATGATGACATATTTTTGGTTTTGTTTTGTTTTATTACTGACGTATCGAACACGTTCAGTGTCGATCTTAGTTTTATGCTGACTTGTAGAAAGCATTCGAAGGAGAAACAGAAAATATTAATTATGTATATAGGTACTTTGAAAATGAACCGAGGTTAAAAGTCATTTTTATAATAAAACAAACGTCGCCAACAAATGTCGCGGTGGTTAACATTTTTATTTGTTGATACTTAAAACAGTTTGCTACCGTATTATTTTACTGAATATTATTAATAGAGTATTTCATACAGTGAAAAACAATTATATATTAACATCTAAACAGCTCGGGCTTGTACTAAATTTTGCGATTAAAATGTGTGCGTGACGGGCTGAATTTTTGCTGGTTATAAAAACGAGGTCAATTTTTTCTAAAATAAATGATATCATAGCGTGTACGTTATCTCCTCCCATTCAATTAAGTCTGCTGTACGGTTTATAAAATATAATGACGTTTTATAATACTTATAAATTGTGAGTTACGCTTATCGAGTACACGTTTAAAAAAACTATAACGTTGTAATAGTTATGAGTAATGACAAATTGTTATTTTTTGTACACACGGTTAAACATTTTTTAAAAATATAACCGTTGCAGCACAAATAATTATTTAACTATATTTTACAGGTAGAAAACAGTTTTATTTTTCCAAAATCTCAAAGAAAATATTCGATTTTTCGTGTCATGCAAATTATACTTAAGTCGATTGTCAGTTTACGTTAAATAACAATAGTAATTACTTAATAAAGTGGTAAAAAAAAAAACACACGGTGCACCAATAATAAAACCATTTCCACTATTTTTTAATTACATATTTTTTATTTTATTTTACACCTAAACTCTAAAATAATTATTTTGTGATTATGAAGAATAATTAGGTAGTATAGTGTAAAAAAGTTAGTGAAAATATAGCTTTGAATCGTTAAAAAAAACAACTGGGAAAAGGTTACAACACTACGAATAAATGGCATGATCGACGAACCTGCAACACAATTTGATTTGATTCTAAAATATGTATTTAAATACCGCTCGAATTTGAAGCCGTTTTAGTATAATATTATAATGAATGAATGAACGAAAAACATATTGCTCGGAAATATATTTTGAAAATGAATCGACGGATTAAAATTGTTTAAAATTTTGTTTAAGGCAATAGAAGTTCGCGTGTGCACACAAACAAAATGTATACTTTTGTGAAGAGACTCTTGGGATTATTCTATTTGAATAGAAAATGTGTGTATTTACATTTGTCTCGTGCGGGACTTTTATTTGAAAACTTTTTCTCTTATCTTCGTTGGTTTTGTCCCTCGTTTAGACTTAGAACGTAAAGAAGAATGTATTGATTTTACAACGATGTTCTTTCTCCTTTTTTCTGTAATAAACCGAAAGGGTAGTAGCGATTCACTATTCTATGTATACGTAGTAGCATCTATATCCATAAAAGGTAATTGGTCAGGGATGGTGCTTTTTTGAAGAGTTTTTCGAAAAAATAATTAATTTTTGATTTATGATTGAAAAAAAAAAAAAAACCCCAACAAATGTCAGAGCGCTTCGAATCACTTGAAATTTTCATTCATCATTAAAAAGACTAAAAATATCGTGTCGTACAAATTTCAATCTAAAGTAGATAAAAGAGGATAATAGGACATTGCAATTTAATATTTTGTTAATTTTTACAGTTGATGTTACATCAAATTTTAAATTATCTGTTTAAAACACTAATACCAGCTCAACCAATTATTTAGTTATTATGTGTGGTAAAAAATGTTGAGGACAAGTTCACACGATTATTGTCGTTATTGGGCATACTTCGTTACTATTTCGTTATTTTTCTTCTTCTTCTTCTTTTTTGTTGTTTTTTTTTTTAGATACTCCTCTAAATTATTATTAAATCCCTATTACACATTATTAAAATGTACATATAAAGTACAAGCCTGACAAAGATTTCAAATAATTTTCACAATTTTTTAGCTGAATGTAGTAAGTTTTGAATTTTTTGAGCATTTGACTTACTTAGGTTGTTCAAAAATCAAAATTCTGATTTTTGTAAGCACTGCAGATCGAATGATACATTTTTAAATTACCTACTAAAATATTAACTCACCCATAACAGTGAACTAATCTACTCTGATTTTCTACACAGTTTCATCCTAAAATATTTGTCGGTTAACAAAAGTTTTACCATTTGACATTTTTGTAATTATAGTATGGTAGTAAAAAATGTTTTTGTACCGAAATGCGTTAAAATATAGGGCAGCTGTTTATATGTATACAGAGAATATTATTTTTGATACTAATATAAATATAATTAATATTTATTATAAATCCCGTTTAATTTTTTTTTAACTCTTCGTTAAAATTCAATATATATCCTGCATCATAATAAGCAGTAAGTTTATTATAGTGTTTAGGTAGTTTTGTATTTTTTAGTAAAAAAACTAACATACCTTTTTTGCTAAAAGTTTCTAAACATGAATAAACATTGTTTTTCTGTCACTTTTTTCTACACATGTAAAATGTCATAAAATATAATTAATAACTCTTGTTCACACCTCATAAACTTTACGGTTCATTTGATTTTGAACACTTCCAAGTGTTATCGCGTCATGTGTTTGAACCGACTTAATTTTATAGTTGGCCAACTATAATTATTATTAATATATTGAACGTTATTTGCTAGATAAGTCGATTGTTTAACTCTTTCCTGTTTTTTCGCTCTATGGTTGACGTAACGATAACTTCAAATTGTTTATAATCAATTTTCTAAATTGATCGATTGATTGAAATGATATGACTTAGGAAGCTGCTGATCACAAAAAAATTGACTCGAGTCGTCTAATTTCGGAAATTTTTTCAAGTCAATTTTTTAATTTTTGATGTTAGCACACACGTTTTTTTTACCGACCACTTTCATTTTCTGCTCTGGGTCTCAAAGAGTTAAGTCAATACGAATAATTTGAACATGCTTTTTGTGTTTTAGTATTTACAGTATTTTTTCTCTCGTGAAACTTATTTCAGAAGACAAAAAAAATCGTTAGGAGCTGCCAAACAAAAGAGCTCAAAATCGTTTGAATGTATCATCGAATTTATCGCGTCACTCTAAAATTAAAAATCACTATAATTTACTCAAAACTGAAACTGAACCGAAACGTAAATATGTTTGCGAGACGTCTAAACACCTACAACACACTTTTTGCACCGGTATTATAAAATAACACAATTACATTAGTGAATATTAAACTAACCACTCCAGTAGACAATAAAAAATTAAGAGATCGTTTTTAAACTCTGTTGCTACTTGTTAGTGAGATTGTGATGTGTTGTGACGGTCGTCGAAATTAGTTTACGAGACACATAATCTCTCATTGTCTGTTTTAAGATTCTAATTTTATTTCCCATATGGTGAGCATAAAATGTACCCACATGAATAATTCACCAAGTATTAACGACCATATGCTGCTATACGTTAATCACTCATCAACGTGTACTTTTTGTACGTACCTATATAAAAATTATTCAAATGAGAAAAAAAAGAACGTTATTGTGTTCGAATTGTAGAAAAGTTTTTTTCTTGGTTTTGTTTTGTGAAATCGTTCATGTGGAGACAATATTGTCACTTTTACCCTTGATGATAGAATATAGTTTGTTATATTATTGTTGGCCACACTAAGAACGGTGCTTTAATTCGTGGCTATTTCGCGTGGGTACGTGTATATTTATATTTAACGTTTGAACGATGGTTTGTAAATAAGCTAAACAATGTACGATAAACCGACAACAATTTCGGCTCTTTTTGTAATCTGAAAATTGATCGGTAGCGACGAAAAAACGTTTACAATGGAAATCGGGCGTTTATCGAGTATGATGTTACGCCTATGATGTTCCTTGTTATTTCGTTGTTATTACGCTTTCACTTTCCATCGTTCAAACCGAGGATCGTTGAACTTTTTCAGCCGTAAAGACGTCAAGGTCACCACCTATATAGGTTTGAGTGATAGGCAAACGATGAAATAGTTCGATGGTGTAACGTCGGAAGACAACCCTTTATTCGAACGTCGCATTCGTTTGTGCGTTCTTCTCGATAAAATTCAAACTAAAGTTAACTTTTTCGTTCGTCCGCGTTACGCGTCTCGCGTCGAATATTCACGTAATTTTCACAACGTTCGCACCTTGTGTTGTACCTCATCGCACGTTGGACAGAAAAAACGACACAAAAACGTTACAATATTATTTTATACGCGATTGTGTGTCAAAGAAGTCACTTTCGATTTACGTAATGTCGGTGGCGGTTTTCGGTCGTTCCGTCGAAACGTATGATTTTTTTGTACTAGCCAAATCGCGAAAAATTACGAACATTTTCGTCCGGAATCGCGGCGACGAATTCTTTTGAACAGCCGCTTCGAATTCGCGTTTGTCGCGGCGCTTCGAATTCGCGGTTTGTTCGTCAAAAATGTTCAAGCGGTCGCGGCGAAGGTCGGCAAAACCGTTAAAAACGTCGTAAAACAAAGTACGTTCTTTTTACGTTCGTACCTACTAATATTACACTATATCGGTACTAAACCACTTTTCAGCTCGCCGCCGCCGTATTATTATATCGATGACCTTTGTTAGCGGAATAAAGTGTAATTTTTTTTGTTTTGTTTAAAATTTTTTTTTATACTATTCCACTAGCGTATAGCTGCTACGTACACTCTTTACGTTGTACAATACGTGCGGTCGTTTCTCCCCTTTTGTCGACACGCGTGTAATAGAAAAAAAATACGGTGTAATATAACGCGTAATAATGTACGGCGCAGCTGACTGGGAATGTACGTACGGGAGGAGGAGGCCAGGTGGTTCGCGTTTACATAAATATTATTTTGTCTCTGCGGCTGGAAAATCGACCGTCCGTTCGAGTGCCGGTGGCTGCCCGCGGCGCGCGCCCGATCGGGTTAAGTGGCCGGGAGAGAGCGAGCATTTCATTTCATTTTCGGTCGGCAACAATACGCCCGTTCGTACGGCGAGATATTGTTATTATTGTGCGGACATAATTACCGGATATTCTCAACCGTTACATTATAATATACGGCATTACTACCTTATACGTTGTCGTCAACCACGCGATTATAATATTTCGCGAGTTGTTCTGCGCGGTGTCGTCGCGACGATCGTTACTCTCCGAATCGGAGGTTTCTTCTAAATTTTCTTGAAAATCGCTGCCGACAAAATACCACGCTGCTTGCGACGTCCCGCGCGGTTCGTGTGTGAATTACTCTTACCACAGTTACACACGTGTCTCGCCGTGCCGGGGAACGACTTTTTAACGGCCGTTTCGGTTTTTCGACAGTTTATACGTTCGAAATGATGTGATTTTTCCGAGAAAAATAATTTTAGTAGACGCGGTTCGACGAGCTCGTTTACACTTGTTTACCGAAAATTCGACGAGATATCGTTCAACTATTTTCCGATTGCGAGTTCGTCGTGGAACGACGTGTTCGATCGCGCAGACGAAAAATCCGCCAACGTGCATTTTCGAAAACGCATCCGCTACCCGCAACGTTCAATCTTGGACATCTGCAGGAAACGGACTCGGCGTAAACGAAAATAAGCTGTATACGCTTTGAAACCATTAACTGTTCTCGAGGGTAGTGACATTTTTAACTCGCACATTATGGCAACGCAGTGTTATATTCGTGTATATATGAATCGCAGGGGCTTCGTACAATAATCGTATCGTACTCGCGCAATTTAAAATTTAAAAAAATCTACTCGAGGTGTTTTTTGATTTGCACGCGGTTATCGTTATGCGAATGTAACGAAATCGCTGCAACTGTACAGTAATATACATATATATATTATACGGACAATACAATGGTGTTGTGATACAACGACGTTTAACCCGAGATGCTGATTAATTGTTGTACTGTTAGTATTTCTGAAATAATCGCCCGCGATTTCCTCGCGGCAGTTTTGAAACACGACCTTTTTTTTTTTTCGACATCGAAATTCGCTCTTATTGTACGCTGTTTGTTCAACAGTTTTGCTTTCCGCTATTCCACTCCGATAATTTTTCTCACGTAGACCCGAACACTATTTTATTCGAACGTGTTTATTATAAAACCTAACGAGGTCATCGTCATTATTTGATAAAAAAAAAAATACTGCCTTGCGCGGACATTCGAAACTACCTGTTGACGAACGTTTGCCGCCAGAAACGTTGTAATGAATTATCGTATTTGATGTTTAAAAAAAAATTATAGCGATTATTATTTTAAAAAAAACATTCAACGTTTTTCCTTTACGTTTTTGACACTATGTTAGACGTTTAATTAGCTAAACTTCTATGTATATTGTCCGACGAATTATTATTTTTTTTAAAGACTTATTATCTAAAAATTTACGCTTACAAAGCTAGAAAAAATTAACGTCTCCACTGCTCTTTACCGTAGGTACATGCAAAAGGTTCGTATAGAATTGGTTCACTTTTACAAAAATCGTTCTGTACAAAATTGAATGTTAACATTTTTAAATTGACGAAAAGTTTACACCGAGTTAAAATTTTACATACCTAGTATGATGATATTTATTTAAAACACAATCTTCAACTGTAAGTACTTAATGATGGTAACGTTGTTATCGAAGTACGCATTTATTTACGTTTGAATAAAAGTTAATTTTTCAGTGTGATTTGCTTAGTTTACTATTATAAATCACAAGTGCTATAATTTTTTTAGCGTTAAAGATTTGAATAGTTTTTATGTTTAGTGTGGGCCACAAACATTATACCTACTGCAGCGAATTTTTCGACTAAATACAAGCGCATAACAACCACTGCACATTTTATGCACGAAACCCGTACAGAAATTGATACCAAAACCGATATCGTTTACTTCCAATTACAGCACGTTGATAAATTGGTACTGTTGTTCGTTATCACCATTAAAACGTGTCGTAATGAAAATATCGTAGGTGTTAATATGACTCTATAACTCAACCTATCCTTACCTGACTTGACTACCCCGGGCCCCATTTTACCCGAGTTGGAGGAGAGAACTGCTTTCACGTTATTTTTTCTCGGCCCGCGTCTTTCTCAAACATACACGTCTTTATGGTTATAGTAGGAACATCTTCTTTGTACATTTTCGGTGTATTAAAATATTAAAACGTAGTATGATAAACGAGTACAAACGTTATTTTTACCACTCACCGTAAGAATTAACTAGAATGTTTAGACTAAAGTACACCTACGATAAACTATAACCATGCGGGATCCATATATTGTGCGTCTTGAAACACGTCAACCCAAATATTTATTTTCAAGAGCGTGTTGTATATTTTACCATACACTTCAGACATCTAAATAATGTCTTCACACTCGAACGAAATAAGAATAATAAACTGTTATTGAATTCGTGAAGATTTTTTTGACAGCAAAGCACTTCAAATCCCATATGTTTCGATGGTTGCAGGCCAATAGATCTGGGTTCGTTGTGTAATACGACTTGGAAGTCTATTAGAACTCGGTGGTAGAGTGAAGCTATTAATCTATTAATGATGAATGATAGATTACACCTAGCAATAGCTATAGCGCGTGTGACGGATGCACGGGCTGAAATAAGACTGCATCGTCTGATATTCGCCTTGAACTTAAATCTCCCGGTTAAATTGAACGATACTTATTCCATACTGTTTGAATTTTCGTTACAATGCGGTACCTACCCTTTAATCCGAATGATATTGTACAGGTGGTATAATTACAATCGCAGAATTGGTCAATAAATTGGCGATTAATTTTCAAAAATATCTAGTTAACATAACATGTATTTTTAATAGTTCTTGTTATAAATATAAAATAAACGCGACAATTATTAAAGAACATTAATGACTTGCAATAAACTTATGAATTTCCTCAACCAACATCACATAAGCTACACACTATCAGCGTAAAAACGCATTGTTATGAAAAAATAATTATTTTCACGTACACATTATAATAATTGTTTACATTATCTGAACAAAAAAATAAATAAATAAAACTGGTGTAATTTAAAACCTACGGTTGTGACAATAGAAAAACGGTCCCTTTATTCATAAATTATAACGCCCACCACGCGTGGCATTATAGGTACCTACATGTAAACTAAACATCTGTCAATAGTCGTGTTTAAGTGTCGCAGCTGAAAATTTTCCAATCTAAATTTTCACGGCTGCATAATTTGTTTAATTAAAACGTTGACTATTGATGTATTTTGTTTTTTTTTTCGACATCTACTGTTTTTGATATACACTGAAAATAAAAAATAAATAATTTCGTTTTATAGAATAATTTTATACGTCACTCCAAATATAAAGTGCGAAACGTTTTAAAAATCGTTTGCATATTATTACATACCTATTGACATTGATTATTATCTCTATATTTATAAAAAAAACTATCCTGACTGGTCAACGCAGAACATATTATAAGAGCTATCAATTTGAGGTTAGATTAATATTACAATTTTACCGTGCACTAATAAAGGATGTTCCGAAATTCCACTCCCCTAAAGATTATCTTAAGCACGAATTTCGTCAACATTTTTTTAAATTTATTATTATGGTTGCTATAAACGGGTTATATAGTATCAGATTGTAATTGTTTGTTAGACCTTGACGACTATTCAATATACGGTTATACGATATAGGTAAACTCCTAAAATGCTTCGAAGAAATCTTAGCCGACCAAAATCACGTCTACGTATAACAGCTGGTCTTCAAAAGAACTTGATAGATGAAATTATGACTGGATATCTGTGAAAGGCGAATCAGTTTTAATTAATCGCATACAAATGATACCGTCAGATTAACCATTCCCATTCAAGAGAATGCAGTTTCCTGTCAAAGTAAGTTTTGCTATTATACTGAGTATGACAATAAATAAACCACAGGGACGCAGGCCTTGCGCTAATGTGCAGTACCACACAAATTGTGCAGTTCTAAACTCCGTTTGCGCAATTGTTATACTAAATATTTACTTATTTTACTTTTTTGATACAATTTTTAGATTGTTCTGACCCCCAAAAGTATATATTCCAATCATATGGACACAGTTTAAGGAACGACAATGAAGATTACTATTTTTTTCCTTCTATTTAAGATGAGATTTCACAATAAAATGTTTCAAAACCTGGACGTAAATATTACGTATTCCCATTCACCAAATTTTACACGTCTTACACTTCATCGAGTAGGTACTTGCAGTGCAGTTTTAAAATTTTCTTTTTGCAAGGCCTGCAGGGACGAACCTTTGAAAATTGCAAGGTGCGATGTAAGAGAATGTAAGTTTTATACATGTATTAGACATTTTTCATGCGGTTTCAACAAGCTCGTCGAATTTGTTTGTTCCTGTTCGTACCTGCTTTAAGAGCTTGACTACGTCTACATAATATTATTTCACTGCAATACGTGCAATACTTTGTGGCCACGTTAGATTCGTCTTTTCCCATCGTTTTCGTGTTAGAAATATTAATTGACTGTTGAACAGCAAACCGTTCGCACTTTGTACCTACTGTCGCATCCAAAACAATGGTACTTCTCTTTAATTTGACGGGAATTTTTCGATTATTTTTGAAGTTCTGAGGAAAACAAAAAACGGCCCAATTTTTCGAGTTGGTTTTGGAGTTTGAAATTCATACAAGTCTTTAAGGAGGATCTTATAAGTGTTCCGATTAAATTTCAGTCGATCATTTTTGAGGAAGTTATGGAACTTTGTAATTGTTATTATTTTGGGCGACCGTGTATTTCTTATGGGAGGCCCCAATAATTACGGGAAACGTGTTTTTTACACGTCAATTTAGATTTTTTTTTTTTCGATTTTTGTGATCACTTTTTCTAGTAGAAAGAATGCTCCGAGTTTAACGTTCGATACCTCAAAAGATAGATAATTGATCCGGGATAGTACTTTATTTGAAGCGTTTTTTAAAATTTTGATTACATTTAGGGTTCTGAGGAAAAAACGAAAACGGTCAAATTCCCAAAAGTGACTTGAAATTTATGTGCGTCATCAAAAAAGGGTTTAACGAGTTTACTGCTTAGTTTTCAAACGATTTAGATCATTTTTGAGGGAGTTATGGAATTTTGAAATTTTCGAATTATTGAATTTTACGCGCAGTTCCATAAAACCTCTAGTTTTCACGTGTAAGTCTCGAAACTTTAATACAATCTAAACAAGAAAGTTTTACACGTGTGGTTGAAAAATTTAGAAAATCGGTCGACACAATTTCGGTTTATAGCCGATTATAAGTTGTTATTTAGTCGTAAAACTCGTCATTCCGGGCGGCCGTGTATTTCTTACGGGGGGAACAAATAATTCCGGGAAACGTGTTTTTTCCACATCGATTTAAAATTTTTTGATCATAACGTCCAAAAGAAAGATCGGACCAGGCTGAAACATTTACACAATACCAAAATAGAAAAGATACAGGTTTTGTTAAATTTGTTTTTACCACGACGTATACTGGACAACTGAGCTCGCTCAGAATCGCGGTATTTTCGAAGGCGGTGATTTATCGTCGCTTTCAGAAATTAAATAACCCGTTCAAACCCACTACCTCTAAACTAGTGGCCCAGCCAAAGGGTAGTCGCTACCCCGTCAAACAACCCAACGCGCGAACTAGGCTGATCCCGGCACTTTTTTTTTTTGTTTAATTAAAACTTTTTGTGTTTTTTTTAACGCCGAAAAACGGACGACAGACTGCACAACCATCAAATACACTATTCGGACGATCATCCGCTTGTTAGTATAGATCCGATCGGTGGAGCGCGCGCGTAACCGACGACAAAAGGGAAACAGGAGTCCTGTTTATAATTTATGTACTTATTATATTATGTACAGTTTCAGCTGCACTCCGCGTCGCAAGCTGCTGCAGCAAATGTACCTTTGCGCGCGTACTGTTGTACACGTTGACATCATATAGTATTATCGGGCCTTTGATAACGCACGTCGGAGGGAGCGAAAAAGCGAACGAAAACAAAACACCATAAAAAAAAAAAACCCCATCACAAAAATGCCAGCTTCTGTGTGTGCGCGCGCGCGCGGAAAAGGGGTGTCGCTGCAGCACCGCGAGCACCGGGCTCCGCGGAGAGGGTGGACGCGAACCAAGCCAGCTGCGACCCTGGTACTCTCAAAGGCCTAAGGGGTGGCAAAAAAAAAAGAAGGAAAAAAAGCCATAATACGCAACTGTATTTTCGCTTCGATGCCTGTCTAGAGGAGAGAACTACTCTTGCAGGCAGTTTTTAGTTGACGTTTTTGTGGACGTGATTCGGATAGGTAATGTTTTTTTAGTGTTGTAAATGTTTTTTTTCACTTTACACGGCTTGCCACTTGGAGGAGTCACAGTCCGTAAAATAAATTCGTTTCTGACAAGCGACTGTCGCGACGAAATAATAACGCTGTTTTAAATAACGTTTTATTTCGACGTCGTAAACGTGAGAGTATATATAGAGACTAAAAGCGACGACGATATTTTATTGCGATGCCTTTGACCATCGTCCGATAAACGAAAACCGTTTTTTATACACTCTTCTCGAACGGCGTGATTCCGTCGTTTTTTAATCGTCAAAAATGTCGGAAGCTCGTCCGCGCGTCCGAAGAAAAGCGGTTTCGAACGCCTCGACGGTACGCGGTAGTATCGCCGCAGTAACCCCTATTCTAAAGGTCTGAAATTCTAAAGGTTCTGCTTTAAACGTCCGTTTTTCGACGCAAAAGTCGGTAACGATCGGTTCAAAGTACCGTCATCGTTAACATTATCGTCCGCGTGCGACCGAACCGGTTTTCATCATATTTTTTACGCGATACGCGTATAATGTACGTAGCTCGCGCGCCGCGAACACGAAAACGGAGTGGAACAAACGCCCGTGATGATGATACAGTAGTATAAATTATTGTAATAACGAACGCAATACAATACACGTTCCCCTATTTTCACGATTATTTTTATTGTAATAATCTATTGTGCGAACCGTCGGGTTGAAAAAAATCGTATAGTGGTAACGGTGTGAAAAGGTTTAGCGCGCGCGTGCCGGGGTATCGTCCGCGGCGGACCAAGCAGCAATTCTCGATCAGAACGAAGCAGCACACCCCCCGAGAGCACGTGCCCGGCGACGCCTTTTCGTCCGATCACCACCAACACTGTTTATCGACTATATATTCTTTTTAAATTTTTTTTTCCCCCGTTTACGTCCACCAATAATTGTTGTCGTACGTTTACGTATCGCGTCGGATTTTCGCGAAATTGCGAAAATATAGAAAGTTTTATCATATTTATACAGCTGGCACCCACCAACCCCCGAGACGGCGACACTCCGAGAACCCACCACGTGGAGTGCACACGTGCGGGACCCGTACGCGAGCTTGTACGTTATTAATTATCGGAAACGAAACGCGCGCCGCGTTCAAGGCCGGCTCGCGAAAGTTCAAAAAGAAAAAAAGAAGAATTTCAATTTTTAACTAGGTTTCCACGGGACGTTTTATTTCGGCGTGTTAGCCCGACTACGTGTTAAAAGAGTTATTTTTTTGTAAAGAGTCTCCTCTTGTTTTTGTCCACACATCGTATTAATACGCCGTTAAAGTAGCTATATAGTACTCACCCGCGCGGAACATAATCGTTTGTACAAACGTTGTTCAGTTTCTACAGTGGACAAAAAAAAAAACCGTCAACCGCGTTTGTTCGAGTGCAGGTATATTTGCACGTATCGAATCAACGGACAAGTGTGGTTCGCAGGAAGTTTTTTTAAATTTATTGGCGTACAGTTAAACTTCGAAGTAACATGACTTCAATCAGTTGTTCGAGCACCGATATTATTTACAGTAAACACCCGTAGACAAAATACGCTATACTATAGGCACGTTTTAAATATTTTACGCTTTACCGTTAGGAGGTACCTACCGAATTCGACCTTGTCACTAAACAGTACGATTAATATTCCATGGTAAATTAGTTTGAGATTAATCGTACGTTTTGCAGTGTACAAATTGTGTTTAAAACGTAAATCGATCCTACAATCAAGGATAAAGACGCCATATTACACACTATTATCAATGTGTACATTATACGGCTGAAAAGATGAGCCAACCGGGCCGAGGGCCCGTAATGAAATGTCGGAGAAAAATAATTATAGAACATTTTTCGCACAATTTTTTTAGTTAAAATTTAGAACTTGCGTGATGCGCAAATACAAAAAAGAAACTCCTCTACAAACCCGGGTTCGTCTAAGATAATCGGTCTACGATACGGTATGTACAAGGTATAAATACATTATCTAAAAATATTGAATAACTTAAAAAACGTTTGCCCGAAAATGAGATCCGAAGATGAAATATGTTTTACTCTCCTTCCAAAGAAAAAAAAAAACCTTAATAAAAATCATAACTACGTACTTAATCAAAGTCACATATCAAAGTATGATGCCTTCTTTTAGATAAACAACTTTACTCTACGCGTTTTCAATAGAGAGTCGATTGTTGTTTTATGGTTTTCATTATTAAGTGATTTTTACTCGTTTATCTTGGGCGATTATCGTTTAAAATAAAAAATTATGTTTTAAAAATATTCATGATTTCACGAACAACAGACGAATATCGTGTAGGGATCACCCAGTAAGATTCATTGTGTTTGTATCGATAATAATATGGTTTCCAAAGACCGGGTAATTATTGTACAGTTAGTATTTTCTTTTCATTCTGACTATAGATTCTAAAAAAAAAATGCGTATAATGCATCATTATCCAACGCCTGTTGTTCACCAATTCTGAAATAACAATTATTCGTGTTGGGAAATATCCGGACGGTCGAGATTGTAGCTCGCGATGAAATCCTACCCACGAATAAAATCAATAGGATATTCTATAATCTTCCACGTACTGTACCGTTTTCGTACAGTTAACTATGAGAATATTATCGATAAGTACAGGAAAATTTGAAACCCAAATTCAAAAGATAAAATGTGTTGATTATTGATTTTTCATATAGATAAATAACTGACTGTGTGCATACTCTGTAGACAAATATATGGATAAGTTCATCGACTGTAAATTATTATTTGGGTAAAGTCGTAAAAATTAAAAAAAAAAAACATTAAAATAATATCTCAGCTTCGTGGTAATAAACTTCTGCATTTTCTTGCCTTGATTATTTTACTATAATATCCTTCTTAATTATTTAAATTTGTATTTGTAATATAAAATTTTTCAAATATTATACGAGTATGTAACGTTTTTAAATTTGTACTTTATTACTTGCACAGTAATAATTTAATAACCAGGTAAAGAAATAAGTAAAACAATTATTGTTTATAGTATCATTGTGAAATAAAACTTACTTTTATTCACTTTAACTAAGAAATGGAAAAAACAAAGAGAAAAATAATTTCCAAATATGTGTTTGCCACTTTGCTACGTTATCTCGGTAATTACGAAATCTTGATTAATTTTTTGTTCTCAGATTTTAATGAGTTTCAATTATGTTTACCGTTTGCTTAATAAATCATCCGAAATTATAACAGTTTTATCTGCAAAATCCTAAGAAAAAACGGTCGCGCGTGGCTAATCGAAATGAAAAATAAATCGTTTTTTTACTAATTATCGTTACCACGTTTCAAGCGTGGGAGTACCCCGAAATCCGAAACAAAAACTGTGAAAATAAACTCCTGAATTCAATCTGTTGACTAAGGAGTATTTTGTAGATCAAGTTTTGTGGCAAATTCTACGCAAATACGTTGTGGCGGTTTTTACGATCCTTATAACCCCGTCGCGTCCATTAAAAAGTTTAAGTATACATAATATAAAATCATTATTAAATAAAAATACCACTCGAGGTACAATTGACTAAACACCCGGGTACAACACGCGTGGCGACCGTTTTCGATGTTTCTAAAAAACAAATATTAATTTAAAAAGTAATCGTTTCGGACGGTTTTAAAAAAAACAGTAACGCATAAGTGCTTATTGTCTAAGTTGACTTTATACAAAATACGATGCCAACTTTCCCCGACGTACCTAGTCGGTGCGGTGACCGAGTTCTTTTCGAATCGCTTATGGAGTTATAACACTTATAATAGTAAGTAGTGTAAGTACGAGGTACTGCGATTGTAAACACGATGCGTTCAGCACACGTATTCGAAGTCGATTTTTCCGACTGTTGTTTCGTCGGTTATTTCGTCGATTAACTCGTGCTCGTTTGACGTTCGTGTCACGATTTATAGGTGGGCATTTTTTTCTATCGTTTTTGAACCGCCGTAAAACAACAATACAGAACGCGTGCGATACACATTATACATTAATAATAATACGATTTGCATATTTTCCGCGTAAACGCGATAAACGGATCGTAATGACGGCGGGCACACAACGCAAACTTATCGAATCGGCTTCGTAACACAAACTGCCGAGTAAAAATTCGCAACACGTGTGCATTTTAAACGTTTCCATTGAAAACGCGCGACAGCGAGCGGCGTCGGGCCGCAGCAGCGTTTTTTTCTCTTTTCATTATCTCGTATGTTTCTCGGAATCGGTTACTTTTGAACAAAAAATGTACAGACAAACGTCTTGTTCGATGCGTTCGTCCGAACGAAATAAAGAACGAGGGAAAAAAGCGTACGACAGACAGTCCGACTGGCGTTTCAGAGGACGCCACAAAAAAAGAAATTAAAACCATAAGACGCGAAATAAATCGTAGAATAACGCGATATCTGCTCGTAATAAACGTCCTGAGGTCAAAACTATATGTGTTCACGTTTGGGCAATTGTGAGAATTTAAAACGGTATTTGTTTTAGCACAAAAAAACGTCTCTTCTCGGTTAAATTTTTTTTTTTTTCCAACACAATTTGTCCGTTATACGCGGATAACGTGTTCCCGTTCGAATTCGGGAAAATTCGCTGTTATCCCTCGTGTTTCGTTATCACGAAAAATGGTAATAGGTATATTATTATTCTACAGCACTATAATTAATGTGCATAAAAGATTGGTATTTTTATCGAGTTGATTTCAAAATTCGATTCGTTCATTGGTCCCGAACTGATCAAAACTGTTTACAAGTCAATAATAAAACTATCCGTATTGATATTTCTTTAAAAGTAAGGACGCTTACGATAACGTGATGATCAATCTCGAGAAAAAAACGCGGCGATAATTTAAGGTCTGTAAAGGAAAAAAAATTGTTTTCATAATCATTATAATATTGTATAAGTGACGGCAAATAAGGTAAATAAAATTATGATTCGATGATTTTTATGTTTTGTTGAATTTAACGTAGAGCTTCATTTTTATGAAAAACACACAATTTTATACTAAAATAGTTATTTATATCATAATTTTATTGCGATTATTTAATTTATTCCCTTTAATGACGGATCCATACTGGTCATCTAAAGAAAGGGCGAACATATTTTAAAATTGTTTACAGTCGTATAAGATTCAATTTGCTTGCATACAACATAATAATTTCTACGCACAGATGGAAAAAGTAGAAAAGAATTCAGCTAACATTTTATTTTTTTTTTAATTTGTTTATGAAATAATTTTAAATTTTCAACAACCTATTTAAAAACCGTTATAGATAAGAAAATTGTAATATAGGCAACCGTATTCTTGATGGATTTTGCCATACAAATGCAAATTTTTTTTTTTCGTCAGATGTCATATCGGTCGTCGACGTGCTGTATACCAT
>CM029359.1:28237353-28316759 GCA_017140985.1 Hormaphis cornu
GTCCGTTTATTATTCAAGTTACGGTTAATTAAAAAAGATAAAACTTAAGAATGATAATAAATTACTGTAGTTATATTTTACTAAAATTAAGAATTGTTATTTTTTCGAGACTCCTATTTTCATTATTTATCGTCGAAATAAATGAGATTTTACCCTACCATAAGCTGAACACACCCTCGGAGAACTTTATCAGAATACTCGACTGAAATAACTAACCGGTAAAACGTTGAAAACTTCTGCAACACCAGCTGTGCTCTCGCCACTATTTCTGGCCGCTCATTCGGTTGCCACGTCAGTAATCAAAAGCGAGCGCACGCAATAAAATTAAAGGAAAATAATAATCAGCTATCCCTTTATTTTTATATTTTCAGTAAAAACGATTCATTTTTCGATTGAAATCTACAAAAGCTCAATTAAAACTTTTATTGAAACTCGATACTTTTTGATATAACATAATAATATCACGTTGAGTGAAACGTGCACATCGTACAGGGTGTTCCAAGTTAGCAATTATCTCGGACAGAAAGTATTGAGAGTAAAAAAAACACAATATTCTTGGGAAAATTTGTTTTATTTCTTATGGTCTATAATAATGATGCTGTAGAAAAAAGTAGTATTATAATTATTATAAAGTAAATATATCTACACTATAAATTGAATCAATACTATTTAATTAAGTTTTCAATTTAGACCAACCAAATTCTAACATATTGTATTCGTCCGATTGTTGTTTAAAACTTTAATTGTTGTTGTTTCCGAACAAGATTCACCAATGGTTAGTGTACGAACAAATTAATGAAACGTTCGTTATCATCAGTTAAATTTATTTGAAACCGTTGAATCAATGTACAGCCAGTGAATGTTTTTATTTTTTTTGTATTTCGTGCGACATAGTACATCCCACTCGAATCAACGTACTTAGTATTCATCAATATTCTCACAGTAGAAACGATCGCTTCGAAACTAAACCCATTCGGTCTGCATTATAATATGATTTAATCTGCCGTTCTCCGAATATCTTCAAAAATGTTTTGTGTCGATAAGAGTTCGATCCTCCACCGTTCGCATCACAATATACTCGGTGGTTTTATCAAAACTAGAGAGTATCAACTGTGCGAATTGCTCAGGGTCTGGATGTGTCCCGCACCGTACCGAAAAAATATTAGGTAACAAAACTTCCGGAAAAAAAAATACTAGTATTTATAATCAATGGTACAGCTAAAAGGGTATTAAAACGTGCCGTTCGTTTATTAAAAACTTTAATCCGCATCGACCCGCGAACCGTGGTGAGACGACACCTTCACTGCCCACTTATGCAATCTTAAAAACGGTGATTTCGTCTCTCGAAAGCTGCGCCAGTTACATGGGACGAACGCCCGCGCGAGTCTGTAGTCACGTTCGCAAAGCTGGCCCCGACTTTTTAACGACCTTTCGGAGAGCATATTGTGTTAAACAAAAAATACTTCGGAAAACAACACTGTTTGCCCAACTTTACGCAGAAATTTTCCTAGGACTCCCGATCCGATGTTGTTTAGTAGTAACAACCCTTCGCGGCCTAAAAAAAAAAAAAAACGGTTTTTTTGACTTCGGCCCTATATTAGTCATTATTCTACGGGCCCCGAAGCTGTACGTTTCTGATGAGCTCTGCGTATCGTGTTAGCATCCGTTGTTTACGGGAATTTTTTTAACAAATTTTCGCAACTCGACGTGTTTTGTTACGGCGCACAGTGCTGTTCGAAGCGGCCGGAAAAAAAAAAGTCTCGCGGTCCCGGACAGACTCCGGCCGCCCCGTCAAAAGACCGTTAGATCGTCGTCATTTTTTTTCATTTCGATGGGGGTGAAACTTTTAGTAGTCGTCGGCGCGGCAGATGTTTTTCGCCCGTCCGTAACAAGCGATTTTATTATTCATAATGTACGTGTAATAATATACGAGTATATATATATATGATACGGTGCGCATTATACGCGCACTGCGACGACAATACGAACTCTGATATTATATTACGTCGCTATTATGCAGGGATCGTCGGGACACGTGCGAAAACGAAATAATAGAAACGACGCGGCCAAAAGCGAAGCTTTCCGCGACGGACCCCCCGATCGCGGCGGCCGGGGCCTTTGCAAAGGCCCCCGCGGCGGCCGGCAGTGCGATTACCGCGTACATACGTATCGCGCGATTTATCCGTCCGACTTATTATTACGTATTAGCATCACAATGGGCGCGTGGGCTCAAGTCCTGCCGTCGCCCCCCAACCCCCGGGTAGGTTAGGTTAGGGTATATACAGGGTGTTTCGTCGCCCGCGTGCAAAGGCGGACACTGTGTAGGTAATTAAAAAAAAATTAATTAACTCGACTACAGTTAGTTGTTCTTGTGTCTGACTCGTTAACTGCGTTGTTTGGTTAAAAGTGTTATCGCGCTATTTACGGTTGTACTGTTGCCAGTGTTTGTTATCTATTTTTGAAAACTAATTTGTCGACGACCCTCTTTCATTTATTCTCCCAACTGTATTTGGGCAAGTTGAAATACGGATATTATGACTCGTTTTAGCAAAAGAATAAACGGACAACTCTTTTTCATCTCGGTCGAGTTTGTTCATTTTTCTGTCTAAACGTTGACAACTAGTTATTTTTTTCGTCGTCAAACTTTTGGCCGAAGTAATCGAACTAACTTGACCCATCGCGCAGTTCGTTATTTCCGCCGACTCGCCCAGCATTTTGCGTCCACCCGTATAATAAGAGTGGAAAATAATAATGCATGATCGGAAAAAATGTACAGGTGGGACACCCTTAAGTCGAAAAACGTTGGAGATTTCGACCCTTAATGTGTCCTGCCCTTAAATACATAGGCACCACCGAGCTTGACTAACGGGGGGACCGACGGAGACCCCCTTATTAAAATTATTTTACCCATTTCAATTTGGTACACACAGCGGACCAGCGTTGAACACATATTTTTCATTCGATCGCCTGTGTTATTTTTATACGCAAGCACCGTCGCCATCCGAACGTATTGTACGATACAAGAACATCCTGTAGGACGCGCGTATTTTTTATTATACACGCGGCTTGACGATAAATATATTTATTTTTTTTTACCAAACTCGTATTAATATAAACTCGACACACGCGTTTACAGCCGGCGACCGGAGAGTGGCGGCCTTTTGTACACGACGCGAGTTATTATTATTCGCGTAGTTTTTCGGTTCAATAATTAGGGTGGGCCCTCGCGAAAAGAGAAAAATCGACACTAAAAAAAAAAAAATACAATCCATTATCATACAAATATCGAGTCCCCGGTGGCCGGCCGTGTGAGCGGCGCGCGGGTTTTGCGAGCGGGAGATTTTTTTTTATTTTCCCCGTCGATTTCGTATAATACAATATATCGGCGGTCCTCGGTCGATTAAAAATACGTAATAAACGGCGTGTTAAAAACGGCATGTGCGGCTCACGACGGATTTCGCGATTCGGAGTGCGCGTGGGTACGCAGCTCTGCAGCGGTGGCGCAGTTATGGAGTATAGGCCTTCTATTTTTTATTGGACGTCTATAGTAAATGAAGCGAAAAAACCGAATCGTTTGTTAATTCTGACCTCCATAAAATGTAGTTCCGTAATAATTGGAAATATTATACAATAGTGTTACGGTAATAATCGCGTCGATATTTCACGTCAATTATACTAGTTTTAAAAATCGTACCTACTAAAACGCTACAATCGTAAAACTCTAAATATACGCGTGTATTATATTGTGTATTATGTTACTTTATTTTGATGTTAAAAATTTTATTAAATATTAACTAAACATCATATCAAATGTCTGTGCGCACGAGCTTGTTATAACGCAATAATATAAGTTGCTTAAGTTGTTAAACATTTTGTACCTATTCTTATTGTATTTTCGTACGAAAGATTGTGGAGAACCCTCGGACTTGCAGCGATGTTACAAAAAAATTACGAAAAATTTCAATTTCTGATGTAGATAAAAAAAAAAAAAATGATAAAAATTGATTAAATACGCATTTTTAGTCGATTTCAGCTGTTAGCAACTAACTATAGTTATTAACGGTAAAAACCGTTTCTATAACATTAACAACCGGGTTGATCGTGTTTGTAATTATCATTTTAATCAAATTCAGATTTTAAACTTTCTTCAAAAAACCCGAATAGCGACAGTTATCGTTTAACCCACAAAGTACAAAGATCTCTAGTATCCATGGTTTATATTTCGACTCTATTAAGATTAATTTGTAAAACAGTAGTACAATTATAAGTAATATTGTCATTTTCAAATTATGTTAAATTGTTAAAATACCTACCTGTACAAATATCACGATATTATTGGAAAAGAAGTAGATACCTACCTAAATGGTTTTGATTAACGTATTAGATTGTATTGGAGATATTTTTACTGTATTATTGTAGTTATAAAGACTTCTTCTAAACATAGATAGGGGAGTGGCAAAACGAGAATTTTGCCACCTCAATAAAATTTAAAGAGTGTCACACTATCTTGCCAATAATACAATTCACCGATTCTTACCACCTACACGAATGAAAGTCTAATAAATATAGCCACCGTTTTTAACAAATGATTAAATAATAACTAAAATTTTTTTATACAATTTTTTAAATACTACACAAATATCATAAGTAGGTAAACTTAAAGATTTTATGTAGGTAGCTGGTAGGTACAATAAAACTTTAATTCCATACATCAAGTACTGGTACCGATATAAAACACAAATTAAAAGCAATTCATTTTATTACGTACATTGAAATTTATTTTCTTAAATTTTAATCTAATTATTTTAGTTTAGACTTCAATTTCAATTTTCATAAGGTAATACGATTTTTTACCCTCAATATTATTCCTGTAACAGAATATTAGTCATTATATATTTACTCAACAAACGCTCGACAACCCAATAATATGCTCCGGTTTCTTTTTTTGTTTTGTCAGTTTTAAAAATTAATATTATGTTGCTGGGCGTTTTCGGATCGGAAGGAAATTTGATATTTATGATAATGTATGCATAAGGTCGGTCTGTAGGGTATACAAGCGCTAATAATATTAAAAAAAAAAATAGCCTATAAGTACTTGTTTTAACACAGCAGTGACAGTTTTGAGCAAAAACATTTATGTTGATATATTTTCATGAGTTGACTTTATTTCCGTAACGTAAATTCAATCTTAGAGCTGTTTGGCTAAATGTTTTAAGTCATGACACAAGTTTTGAACAAGTTTAGATCAGTTATTGGAAATAAAAAATAATAAAAATGAAAATTATTAATAACAACAATGTATAAATTTCTAAAAAAGAAAATTGACTGGCTGTCAACCTATTAATCTCATACAAAAAAAAATTTGTTATAAAACTTATTTTGAAGTTTTTAAAATACAAAACTTACACGAATTTTTTTAGGTTAAACTGTTTGCGTTAAACATAAAACTTTGGCAATTTTGATTATTTGAAATCATTTGACAGCTTTTGTTGAGTAAAAACTTTGATTTATAGTTTTGAATTTTAATACTCCAAAATTGTACAAAAACTCGACATGAAATATTTTTGTTTTTACTACTTAATACTCTGAAAATCGGTTGCCACAGCTATTTTTGTTTTGACGCGTTCAAATATTGAAAATAGATAACATTTTAGTAATACAGTTGACATATATTAATAATAACTCTTCAAATAATTTGAACATTTTTTGTGCGGTATAAATTAATATTCTTTTAATTTAAGTACATATTTCCGTATTACTTGACCATTTTTAGTCATTTTCTATCTTTATGAACAAAACAGAACAATAAAAACATTTTTTCTGTGGTGAAAACTCCATAATGTATGTATAGATAAAAAATATGAAATAAAATCTCATCATTTTTTTGGTATGTTAAACGTTCATTTTACAATATGTGTTCATACATAAGTGTACCTACTATGTAGCTACTCGTTTATCACAATAGCGATGGTAAATATTTTGAACAAGGTAGGTCATTTAATTTTCAAGAACCATAAATTGTTTTTTAGAAACCTTGTATACGAACATTTTATAAAGATCTATATTATTAAAAAGAATAAACCAATAAAATAAATTTTTGTTTTTATTTGATTTACATAACAACAATAATATAATTATTTATAATAAAATTTTATAAATTCAATAGTAAAAAAACTAACAAAAAAATAAAGTGTATACATCTCTCTAAATGAACCCTTTTAATCCTTGTATAATGGTATCGTTTAAAATATAATTGATAAATCGAACACAATCCAAAAAATGTAGTATTACCGTAGGGTAGACTATAGCGACAGAGCTGCAACTGGAAGCAATGGATGATGAGAAGATAAACATTGTTTGGTGTCAAACAAAAATGATAAATTATAACACTATCCAACACAAATGTCATTATATCCTGAAATTTATATATACATATATAAATAGGTAATACTAAATAATTATGACATTCCAATTATTCCACAAGTGTTTTTGCAATAAGTTAAAAGATGGCTATTAGTTTTTTGTTCGTTGTTGTTAAAACACTTAATGATTGTAAGAATACTAGTACAATTATAATTAATTTGTAGGTATTATTTACGCTACATACAACAAGGTGAAAATAAACATATTAATGCCGCTAAGCTAAGCTAGTCTGTATTCAAGTTTATAATACTAAAAAATCGAATTAAGTAGATCGCCCAGACATAATGCATGTACAACAGTAGGCGGATTAGTCAAGATTAAACTAAAGTATCTATACCTACTTAAAATGCAGATTTAAACTTTAAACACATTTTGGAGATTTTTTATACAGTCTAACAATTTCGTTTAGGTAGAATAATTAAAAAACATGCTATGTGTTTAAAAAATCACCATGTATAATTTGTTACTCAAAATAAAACACGTTCCTTAGTTAATAATACGTCTTGCACGTACAATAATCAAATTGGGAAACTTTAAAATGAATATTCACGAGAAAACAATTATTACAATAATTTCCTATTGCTGAAAACATAATAGCTTGGAAAACAATTTATTTTAATTTGTTGCGACTTTTACTGGAGTATTTCAAAGTTTGGTCTGAATTTGTTTTTCTGATTTTCTGCATTTTCATTAATAATTTATAGATTGCATTAAAATGATAATGATTGTTCTAAATAAGAACGTCATACTCATCCCAAACAAAGAACTTTTCAAATTTACTGTTAAAAACAAATTCCCGTAAGCTTGAGTAAAAAGTCGTACATTTATTATTTGTTGAAATGGAATTAAATTCATTTTTGACCAATTTAATATCGAGTCTACTACCACAACGCCAGTAAAAATCAATGTTCATCATAGCGATCGATTCTTGCAAAATATATAAAATTGGCTACAGGCACAATTTTGGGTACAGTATAGGTGTATAATTCAAACAACACATGAATTTTTTATAAATACAATTAACGCAACAAACTTGATTAAAATCAATGGTATAATTTACTCGTGAGTCCGGGGCCAGCAACACAAAATGGTGTTTGAAAATTGTCACCAAGTTTACATGCCGTTGTAGGCTGGTCCGCCACCGGGTTCAGGCACAACCCAGTTGATGTTTTGTGTGGGGTCTTTGATGTCGCAAGTCTTACAATGAATACAGTTTTGAGCATTTATTTGCAGACGATCGCCGCTGCCATCTTCCGCGGGCACGTACTCATAAACGCCTAGAAAAATTGATACAGCTGGTTTGAAATATAACACAACGAACAAAAATGTTTCAAAAAAACCCACATCTAGATTTTTGCTGTATAAATAAAATGGAAATTTCTAATCGCAAAATGTACTCGGAAAGTAACAATTAATTTGCATTCCCAAAGGAAACAATATATATACATTTATCAAATTAAAAAGTATAATTCATTTTATTAAGTTTCACTTATTACTCTCTATCTGAGATATTAATTATTAATTTAGTGGTTTACATGTTTTATATACGATTTATAGGATTCTATAGAACATTTTATTTACTTGAATTTTTCTTTTTTTGGTTTTTGCGAATTTTCTGATAGCACTGTTAATCATTTTTGTAAGTTATAGTAAAAATTTGCGTACTTCATTTGAACGTTCATAAGTTTATAAAATCACAAACGTTGTACTCATTAAATGATCAACTAATCGTAAAAAACATTATGTTTAACATTTTTCAATGACAAAAATATAGTTTCAAAACACTTTTTATTAAAAATAAAATAATTAGATTGATGACGATCTAGCACTTTATAGTATTATTGAAAGTAAAACAATAAGTCATATAACACAACAGTAAAATATACAAAAACTATAGTACACAAAGAGATAAAAAATTGTTAACAACAATGGTTCTTTCAAAATACGCTCATCATTTTTGTATCAGTTTTACCAAACATTTTTCAAAAGTTTAAAATTTAAATTTAATAATAATAATAATCGTTTGATTTTGATTCTTCATTAATCAACGTTTCGCAATTTAAACGTGGTTTTCGGTAGAATAATCGTAGAAAAATAAATAATGAAAATTAAAAAGACGAGAGTTCGCTGTAATTTTTAACACCATTATGTGCGCCAATGTGTCGAATGGTCACTTTCCAGCAAGATGTTGAGTAACTCAAATGACCGTTGACCCAAAAGTAACAAAACCAAGAGCGCGAACGGACTGACTGACCGACTGACCGAAGTTATCGTTTTAAAAGCAAGCTGCTCTGCAGTATACACAGTTTATAAACGCCAGTTGTAAATTATGTGTATTGCACACAACCAGACGGTGAAAAGAATAAGTAAAATTCGAGTGACCCCATACATTAATACGTACATGAAATATTTCCGTCGTAAACTTCGTAGCGTTATAAATACGAGTAATGAAATACGATTGACACACGTCTTTATGAATGAGAACCCCAACAGCAATAACGACGTAGCGCGGGAAACTACAAGACAAAGAACTAATCAGTTTAAGCCAAACTGCTGAGGGATCCGTGTACAAACGTATGTCGGTGGTACCATATATGATTATAGCGCGGGTAACCCTTTTCCATTATATACATAACCGTTACTACATTATACGACAGTTTCTTGTTTGTCGGGGGTTACAATATGAAGTCTGTTCTCGTAACGCAAACTAGTGGTTACCGCCTAAACTGCCCTAGACAATAAATAAGGATCAATACGCGACTCGCGCGGTCTAGCGATAGAAGGAATTAAGACGGCCATCTGGCAAGGAGGTCGTAAAATTCCGAATTTTCACCCCTTTAACAAGTCCCCGAAACGTACTGTACGTTCGCCGCGTGTTATATACCTGTGTATTGTACTCGTTTTTGCATTTTTATGACGGTTAAATTTTGTACGAAACTTAAAAGCGAAGTAGAAACCCTCGCAGTTTGTATTACAGAACGGTGTGACGTGACTCGACTAATTGAGTCTAGACGTGCGCACAGTAAATAATAACCTACGCCCACGTATAGCCGTTACGGACGGTATAAAAGCTCGCGTAAACTAAAACAATAACTGTAATAACGATAAAAATAAATAAATAGCATATTAACACCATCGTATAATTATATACACCCTCGCGGTCAATAATTGGAAAATGTCCGTAGTATATTATTTAAATGCTGCAAAAACACGAGTGAAATGAGTGTCGTCTTTTGCTATGGTCGATCAAATTAATCCGCGGATTCCGTAATCTCTAAAGTGAACAAGTTCAAGATTTTCAATTTTAAAAAGACTCATTCATCGTAATCTTTTTTTTGAACCAACGCTGAACTAAAAAACTCTAAACAAAACGATGATCGGGACGATTACAGTATTATTTTTATTCGGTACACCAGAGACAAACTTCGCACAGGGATCAGAAGAGATCGTTGGCACGCTTACTACTTATACAGTGATCCCAAAGTGAATTGTGTGAACACGATGTTTGTTTTTATGATTTTTTACGATCAAACAAATGTTATAGGAAATAATAGTGTTTTATTCGTGTACTAGGTGAAAAGAAGAATAAAGAATGAAGGGCGAAAAAACGAGTATCCGGTTATCATCATAATATTAAACAGTACGGTGTTTCTTGAACTTTTCGAAATTGCCTAGTACGTCCAAGGAATAATAATTTCTTCAAAACATAGAAGGTTAGGTCAGGTCACCTCCAGTAGCCATTTTAAACAACGGGGTATAAAATAATTTTAAGCCCACTCGCGTACCTAATTAGTGAAAATTAGTTGGGTGTTTGAAGTATAATTTCGAGTTAAATTTTCTAGGGACTACCTCGGTACACCCTATATACCCCCTATCTACCCTTTAGATCAAATTCTCTGCGGGAGTAGCCGTATTAAAGCGTGTCGCGTTCTACGGAGTCGTTATATCATACAGGCGACTAATTGTTATGAATCTATTTTTGTTTTTGGTGTTTAGAAGCAAACGCCTGCAGTGCCGCCCTTCAGATCAAGATATTTCTTCAGATATCTGCGATTCAACGATACTATAGTCACGAGTGTCAACAACGTCGCGAAGAAATGTGAATGTGAAGATACTCGGTCGAGTTACGCGTAAAAAACCACAAAAAAAGTCGGAGAAAACTAAACGCGCGACCGATTGTAATTAAATACGGTTGAAACTTCTTGGCTATTTAGCATTATTATGAACCAATCTGATACGTTCAAAATTGTCTAATGCAATATTACGGACATTTTATTAATATTAAAAATCCGGTTGCTAAAACACGGCGCAGACGAATGAATGAGCTGTTCGTACATAACGCGTTCAAAACCGGACATCCGGAAGTAGGTACGTGTGATTTTCTACCGCTCAAGTCAACGCTAATCAACGTTGCACACGCAAAATATGTATTATCATACGTGTTTAAATTTACACGCTCGTCGCATATAGTAGGTATGATATTAATTACTACATTTTAGAAATGAAAACGATGAATGTGTTCGGTAGCTCACACACGTGGCACGGTACCTACACGGCCGTTGTACGATTGACAACAATGCTGGTATACAACATAATAATACGCGTGACGTGTATAATCGCGTTTTTCGGGCGCACATCTGCTCAACTTTGACGGCACTCGCAACCCCTGTCTGAAGGTCCGACCCCCTTCGGTTATTTTTATACGTTCCGAAAAATAGAAAAAATGAAAAAAAAAAATCTAACGAAAAATAAGCGACCCCAACTCCGCTCGTTCGGGGTGGAAAACGACGCGATTGCTGCGGAGGCGATACAATAATTGTTCGTAACGAAATGACCGAAAATTCGATCGACACATTTTCGAATTCGTTTTTCACGAGTCGTAACATAACGTACTCAATATTGACACTATATTATCCTATCACGTTTGTGCGTGTGTGTGTGTGTGTTTATAACCGCTCGGTTTTCGCCGAACGGATACAATTTTCAGATAACGTTGAGACGGCTTTTACGACAGTTAAACTCGGTACGACTATAACAGGGGCGGGTTAGACGACCCTCGAGGTGTGAAAACTGTAAGGGGGTGAAAATGGTCGAAAAACGACAATATCGTATACACAGTTTTTCGGTCGCCGATTTAAACGGTCACGACAACGCTAACAACAAACCGTCCCTGGGGTCGAGAACGGTCGGAAACTCTAAAAAAAACACTTGACCGACAGTCATACGATTCGATTCAGCAGGATTTGTAGTGTTGTAATAGTTACTTTTGATGACACAATCTTTCAAAGTCCATTCCTAGAGGAGTAAAAAAAATCAAAAACGTTCAACGTAATAAACTATACTTACAGACATAACGAAATCAATAAATTAACGTATCTCATAAAATAAACCTACCAAGGTTTGTTTGTCAATTAAATGACATACTGTCCACGATCTAATGTTTTTTCTACCCGAGAAAAAAAAATGGGTTTTTTTCATCTTGGGGGTCTATTATAACTTTATTAAAAATTTTTTAAAGTTTTGAAATAAGGAAGGTACATATTTTGATAATTCACAATTCACAACTAAAAACACCTACGAGAAGATCAAAGCATTTTCTAATTAATATTTGCTGTGTACATCAGGGCACCAATAATGAAAATAAAAAAGTCACCTAAGATACGATGATAAAATCGAAAACTTTTTAAAACATTTTTGACACTAAACATTTAAAGAAATGATATTTTCCTTGCAATTTAAAATTACGTTTCAGAGCTATACATAGTGTAATTACACGTTCATTAATATGTTTAGTTTTTTTGAAATACAACTGTTTTTATGGGAAAAAAATTGATGTTACAATAAGCCAGTATACTCTGCCCTACTGACTCATACACAACTGATGAAAACAAAATATGTATTATGTTTCAGACGTACGATGGCTGCTATCTGTTGGATGAAACACGAATAACTACTATTACATACTTCCAAAAATGTAATACAATAACAACAGGACAGTTTCTTTCCGTTTGTTTCGTGTAATACTAATAATAAATAAAAAATTAGTTTTTTTGTAATTCTAAAGTCTTAGAGAATATAATTTGTATGCACAAGTGTCACAAGCGTGAGAGTTAAAAAATAACGCAGGACAGAAACAAAGAGTAACGTTGCAATAAATTAAGCTTCTAATAATTGTTCTGATGAAAAATATTTTTGTTAAATTTGAAAATTTAAAACTCGCAACAATGGTAATAAATTGACTTACACGTTGAAGCTATAGAGTAAAATTCTAAATGTGTGCCATCTAAAAACGTATATACACACTATATATTTAAATATTGTTGGTGTGTTATTTTTTATTTATGTTTTAATAATTTTAATGTTTTCTACTTTTGTTACAATATTGACCTAATATACTTAGGTAGTATATTTAACTTGCAAATATTTACCATCAAAAACATTGTTACCAAGGCTAAACAACATGTTTTTTTTTTAAATAAAATAGAAAATTCAACAAAGTAATATTAACATACCACGGTTTAGAAATAATATCAAACAATTTATTGTTTTCTTGTGCTATAGAATTGGCATATAATAGGGGAAGTTTGTAGCCTTCAACGCCCCATAAATTTCATACTACATTAATTCGAGTAACAATATTTTACAAATTTGTCAATGTTGTAAAACACCAAAATATACAATGTTTTTGTTAAAATTGGTTTTCAATACTTGACCTATGTAGTGTTACCTTCAATTTTAAGCTTAACGCCAAAATTAATGTTTTATCATTTATGTTGTATGATTTTATATGTTGCTGATATCAGCTATTAGAGAGATGAAATTGAGTTGGTAAGAATACTACATAATTACTTTTCAAACTACATTCATTAAATGACAATTATGAAATAAACTTACCAGCCGGGCAAAATCTGCCTTCTGGGCCATCATAAAGGTTTAGATTAATGTTCACAGGAACAGAATCATTCAATAATGTTAAATGGGCCGGTTGGTCTCCTTCGTGGTTTGTGCCGGTTAATGCTACCGATGACAGTAAATCAAAACTTATTTTGCCATCCGGTTTTGGATATTCAATAGGAGATACTTCAGTCTTTTTTTTTAGTCTTTCGTGATCAGGAACTAACGTACGTTTAATATACATTTAAGAATATACAAGTAGTTTAATAGGTTAATTAAAAATTGGCAAACATACTTCCGTGGCTGAGCGTCCATGGTTCTTTTCCTTTGACGGCAAGTGTAAAGCCAGTATACGCCATACCACCAAATAGACCAAGTTTTGAGTGAAATGACGGCCGTACGTTTCGTACCGCTTTCAAATCTGACCATATCCAACTGTTTTTAACTTTTTCTTCATAATCTTTTGGTTCCAACCCTGTAACAATAATATACATTTTTAAATTTGGACTTTATCTAAATAAAGAAGTTTTGAACTAGCGAATTGTGTCACTTTTGCATTTTATGTGTGACACTCCTTGTTTGATGTAGTAAATGGAAATTAGTGTAAGTGAGCTATTATCGTTTCCTTATCTGCCTCTCAAATATAACAGGACACACGCACATGTCAACAACATTGATTGCATACGCAAAAATGATATAAAAACTGTTTTTGAGGAAAAACTCTCATGGCTTAATTAATAACATTTTTAAATCGGTTATTTCTGTAATAAAATAACAACATTTTATAGGTTGCAATGAATAAGTTTTAACTATTTATGTACTAAGTCTTCTGTAAAATGACAATAAAATTGAGCTATTTTCCTGATTATTCAACTATATTTATAAAAAAATTATTTTACCAACATTTAAAAAGTCACAACACCCTAAAAAATATTCTTTTTAATATAATAAAAAAATCTGATTTAAAAAAAATTAAAAATTGAAGCCTTGAGAATATTTTTAGCAAACCATGTTTTTTTTGTAGAATTTTATGCGTAACAATGCCCCTTAAATACAGGCTTAATATTTTTTAAAGTTGTTTTAGGTGAAACCATTGATTAAATATATTACAATCAATGGTAAAACTTTAAATATTTCTTACCTATTTCTAAAAATATTAAATTATAAGTTCAATAAAACAATTTTTTTTTTCGTCTTTATTTATCAATAATTGTTCTAAATGCTTTTAATTAGAATTTTTAAATCAGATTTTAAACATTACTGAGTACCGAAAATTTAATTTTTCATAAATAAAAATTTGTATTTATTTCTAGATCTCGAATTGAGTATAATTAATAAGCCTTAGATTTTATGTTTGTTATAAGTTGAAACTATCAGTAAAACAAGACAAATTTTAGTAAGTACAACAATAAAATTCAAAATTATTATGTTTGAAGAAAATGGTTTATCATTGCTTTCAAATGTAATGCAGTTTGGTCATACTAGGCCTTTTCAAAACAGTGACATCAAAATATGTAACTCATGAGTGCCGCCTTTTTTTCTTATACAACACATATCAAATGTAGACTGTACAAACAATTACTCCAAAACACATTTAAATGTACTTGATTTACCTACAATATGATTATTAAAAATAAAAACAATATTATTTACCAATAGTTTCACTTGTTTCAGTTGAGTTGAATATGGTGTCAAACGTTGATTCAGCAGCAAGCATGCCAGATTTCATTGCATAATGAGTACCTTTAATTTTTGGTACATTTAAAAATCCCGCAGAACAACCAATTAAAGCTCCTCCAGGAAAAGAAAGTTTTGGAATAGACTGAAAACCACCCTCGTTAAGAGCCCGAGCACCATAAGCGATTCTGTAAACAATTATAATAAAAACGTTTTTATTACACATCTATTATATGAAATTTTCACTGAAATAGGTTTACCTTTTACCATCTTCAAACAATGGTTGAACATGAGGGTGATGTTTAAACCGCTGGAACTCTCTAAAAGGACTTAAGTATGGGTTACTATAATCAAGTCCCAACACAAACCCAACAGCAACAAGAGGGGTAGACTCATTCAAATGATAAATGAAGGATCCACCATAAGTATTTTTTTCCTAAGAGAAGTTAAATATTATTTTGTGAACAGTTGACATAAAACCAAATTGAAATAGTACAAATATTAAGCTTTAATTCAAATTAAATAGAACCTAATAACCACGTTTTAAACATTATTAGTCTTCAAACAAAATGTGAGGTGTCAAAAATATTTTAAAAAGTGATATAATATTAAAATGAATTAACTTTATCGTAGATAAAACTATAATAAATTAATTTAAAATATTTTCTGTTACTGTGAAAATAATAACTATAAAATGTGATCTATACTAAGAACACAAATTCAATTTACTAATTAGTTTCAATAAATAATTCCACTATTATTAGTTTCTGATCAATACTTTTGATTGACACATAAAAGTGGCAAACTTTTTTGTGTAAAGTACTTCAATACACATTACCATTTCTAAAATATTTATTGACTCAAATACTATAATTCAAACATGCTGTTATATTATTTCTAAATGGAAACCTCACTTAAATTTCACAAATATACTTTCTACACTCTACAGTGTTCTTTTTTCTATAAAACTCTCGTCTAAAAGAACAAGTATAATTATATTCAAACACAGTCAAACATTTTTATATACGTAGAACCATTATACAAATCAATTTTTAACGTTTTAAATAATGTGCAAAGATATTAAAAGAACACTGGTCTAATTTATTTTTGTTTATACAAAAAAGTACAATTTAAATAATACACATTAAATGAATCACCCTGTGTTTTACAATGTTCTAAAAACCGTATCACTTGATATAAAGGCACTATTTACACAAAAATAATATGAATATTTAATGGAAATAAAAATTCAACGTTTAGCTTTTAGTTTAAATTGGTGAATTATCGTCAGATACTATTTCAAAATGGATTCGGATAGTACACCAGTATTTGTAAAGAACGTTTTAAATGATATGTATCCAAGTATATTTTTTAAAAAAATTTTTAAAGGTTTAGCTGTGGTAATTTTACTCTTACTACTTGTTTACTACTATTTGAAATTTACATGGATTGTAACTGAAAATGAAGAATCAAGAATAAGTATACTTCTATACATGACGTATGTAACTTTGAATATAATTTTGATCATAGCATGTTTTCTCAATTTTTTTATGGGCAACGACATCTATACTTGTTTTATAAGAAACATTGCATACGTAGATTCTTTATCGAAAAACTTGGAGGTTAGTTATAAAGACAGTGGCAACAAAAGCATTAATTACAAACAAGTTACATTCATCATCACAACAGTGATCAGTTACACAGTATTTTATCATTTAGCATTGACAGAGAACGACTTTCCATCAGTTGATTTTACTGAAATCGTTTGTATACCTTTAGTTTGGTTACTTATATTTCAAATTAATGTTAAGTTGAATCAAATATCAAGACGATTCAACTATATAAAGAATATACTTGAAGCTTACATGGAAAACACATTGGACATTTATTGGATTCACTGGTGTACTATTGGACCAAAAGAAATAACAGTATTAAATCGCATGCATCTGTTTACGTACATATCATTTATAGACGTTTGTGCATATTATAACATTCAACTACTAGTATTGATACCGCGGGTTATATTTTTTAATGTGCTGCCCGTTCATTACAATATAGTGACAGCTCTTGTTGCCGATGAACGGAATTTATCACACAAATGGTCTCAATTGTTTACTATATCTGTAATTATTCTCACCATTTGGCCAGTCATTCATTTGGTAAAATGTACTAGTAATACCATTGAAGAAGTACGATATACAGTAAAAAAATCTACATTCATTTATTAGTGTTGGGCAACAAAATAATTTAAAGTACCAATATTGTTCCTACTTTTCTAATATTTTATCGAGTAGTTTGTACGATATTAATACTATGTTTAAATTTTACCTAGACATTTCATTTTATTTTTTTCATATTTCATTTAAGGTCATTAGATTTCCTTGTTTAGACTAATAAGCCAGACAAAAATAAAGACCCTTTAAGCAATTCAATTTTGATTTTATAGAAATATTTCAGTAGCATAATTTTGATTTCTTGAACCAATTTAATTTTAATTTTTTTAAAAATACACATTTTTTTTATTATTTGAGATAAATTTAAATAAAAAAAAACACAATTCTGCTCCCTAAAAAACTTAAAAATTAATGAATTAGTGTTGTGTATTACAAACTCAAAATCAATTAGTCCTAAATACTCGATTTTTCGTCTGGCATATTGGTCTACAGTATGCCCGAATTTTCAATTTTTATTCATAGTTTGTGCATGCGCCGGTGCTTACTCCAAGATAACAAAATACATAAATAATGTATACTTTTACTTTTTAGGGAACACAAATAGCGCAGATAATTCACAAATTATTGGATATAGGACAAAAACAAGACATTGAAGATGAAGTAACGTAGTTCAAATTAATTTTAATCAACAATACAGTACTTAGTAATTATTGTTGAATATAATACTTTTAGCTGTATATGTTCTCACAACAACTACTGAAAAGGCCATTACAATTTTCGGTAAGAGGATTTTTTGTAATCAAGCCTTCACTTGTTGCCTCGGTATGCATAAATATTTAAAAAAATAATTACTAAGTCAACACATTCACTATACCTTTCATTTATTCAGGTGTACATTAAAAGATCAAAAAGCCGAATCATTTGTTTTTTATTTTGTTAAAATTGTAAAAAAAAGAAGGGTCAAGCCTATAATGTTTGAGCAAAGTAATGCGCATAAAAATAAATAATTCATCAATGTAATAATTATTTACCACAATATGATCCATAGGTAGAAAATAATATAGTTTTTACTACTGAAGCCCGACTGTAAATAAACATATAAAATAAGTTTTATATTCGATTTTTTTTTTTTACATTTTAAATGAATTAGAAATATTGTTAGTAATAGTAAAACAATTAAAAAAGTCTTACAATTTTGTCCCTGTTTTTCATATTTATGTAAATTATGTACTGCTACTTAGAATCATTATGATTTTTCAAACTAATTTATAGATACCTAATATACTTCGACTAGGATAAGAATATACTGCTCAAAAGTATCCACGATCCGACTTAAATAGAAAAAAGAAAATAAATTATAAAATAATTAATTTAATTGTTTCGCGAACAAATTATCTCCTTTCATAATCAATTTATCAACATGTTCATAAAAAATTAATACGAATAGGTAATACCAATTACCGAAAACTAAAAAAATATAATATGTGCTTAAAAATTAAAAACAAATGCTCCAACTAAATTTCATGTAAACGTCAAACAACAGTAATAATACTAATTTGTATTAAGCACACGCATACATCTAACCAAGAAAGGTAAGAAAAAGAAAGAAAGAATTACGTACAAATCCTGAAAAAATTCAGTAAAAAACGCATGAAGTTAAAACACATGGCATATCACTTAAGTTGTAACGTGTCAACTGAACAATATACACGTGTAGTGAATGTGTGATACTATATTATGAGAACAGATCAAAAACAACAGTGCATTTTATACTTTTAGATGATGGAGTTGATTATTACGTATGTGATAATTCTTTTGCAATTTCAAGATTCATTGAAATCAGTTTCACCAGCTCAGTTTTTAGTTAAACCAAGATCCGCATAAGAGCAACTTACTAATGGCCATCCAACAGTATGTTCCACTCTTCCAGGACTATGGTTTTCAGGCTTAACTTCCCATATCTCCTTAATACCAAGTCCGTAAGATTGTGAAGCACAGTTTTCACGGAGATTGAACTTTTTGAACAACTGTTTCGTTAGGTGACCATGACAACCTTCAGCAAATATGGTTACTTTGGCGTGCAGTTCCATACCCCGCTCAAAACTATCCTACAAGTATAAAATAATAAATAACAAATTTAACTGTTAATTTGTTTACTTAAATTTGAATTTGATTCAAGCGTAAATGTTTAGTACTTTTGGTGATCCATCTTTGGCTATTCCAACATCACCCGTTGACACTCCTTTAACTGATCCATCACCATGATACAGTACTTCTGAAGCTGGATATCCTGAGTACACTTCTACTCCTAAGGCTTCTGCTTGTTCACCCAGCCATTTAACTAAGTGTCCCAATCTGACAATATAATTTCCATGATTGTCCATAGGCATACCTTTTTTGTACATACTTGTCAGTTGTTTTAATGTAAAAAGAAATATTATAATTAATAATAGGTACATCCAAAATGTTTATTACCAGGTAATATTGGTATGGGTATACGACTAGTTTTGGTGAGATAACTAAATTTATCATCTTTGACTGGAGTAGTTAACGGTGCGCCCAAATCTTTCCAATCGGGAAACAGTTCATTTAAGGCAACTGGATCAACAACAGCTCCTGATAAAATATGGCCACCTGGATAGTAAAACATAAATATTAAGAGATTGTGATGTCATTATAATTAAAAAAAAAAAAAAACATTTTTATTTAGTGTACAACAATCCAATAAATTAATAACCAAACAAAACCATAAATAGTATTATTTATAAAATATACATTTTCATCATGTATGAAATATATTATTATAAAGGAACTAAAATTAAAAAATGTTTTATACTTGGCAAAAACTTAAATTAGGAATAGATTAAAAAATATACATATTCTTGTCTTACCAACTTCAGAAGCTTTCTCTACCACACAAACCCTCAGTTCTTGGTTATTGTCTGTAGCTAATTTTTTCAACTTGATTGCAGCTGATAAGCCAGCTGGTCCGCCGCCAACTATTACGACATCAGCGACATCCTCATAACGTTCCATTGGTATGTCTGCAAAGTAAAATGTCAAGATTTAAGACTAAGTATTAGGTCTCAGATTAATGAAAGAGATCAAATTGTCGATTGTCGCATAAGAATAAATATAAATATCGAAAACTAATCAGTTATACAAAAATAAATAAAAGAACAAGCGGAGTATTATATGTTAATACGTAAGTATAACAATCCAGCCATTCTTCTGGGTTCCTTTAATTTTTTTTACATACCAAAAAAGTTTTCAAATATTTAACTGTAAACGAATATATTTTGTAACAAGAATATTATACTATAACGTGGCTAATACCTTTCCATCTTTGATCGGCTTCTCGTGGATGAATGGTGTAATGTGTAGTAATTTTTTGAGTAGAAGCTGAATAAAGGCGTAAACTCGTAACAACTTGGCGAACTAAAAATTATTTTATACAAAAAGAAAATAATTAATTGAATTTCGTAACAAAGTACATTTGAATAAAAACATTAAAAACTAAAATTTATTCTTAACTAGGTAGGTAGTTACCCGGGTAGCGCTATTACACAACATAGCAAATATAAGAACATTGTTTCATAAAGGTACTTAGAGACTAACGATTATAACAGTCATGTCCAAAGAATATTTTTAACCTTTAAGTAAACAAAACTTTATGTACCCAATTTGATTGAATATTTTATATTAAATTTTAGTGGTACAAAAGGTAGACGGAAAAAAAATTAGTATAAAATATTCCATGCTATTTGACGCGTCCATAGGCATTTAAAACTTTTAAATGCTCGTGATACAACTAGTCCCCAGAGGATGTTTGCAGCAAATCGTTGCACGCCCCAGTTGAAAACCGCCGTACAGTACAGCATACAATTTTTAAATCATGATATAAGACGAAACTTTTTTTTAACACGGGTATGTTTAATGTTTAAAACAAACTGAATTAGAGATTGCACGAATAACTATGTTGGTGACACCTAGCAGCGCAGTGTAAGAAGTAGCCACCTAGGCGGCGGCGGTATAGGTGAACATGGTAGAAAAACCTACTGCGCAAGGGTGCTAGACTCCAGGATTTCAAACGTATTTTAAAATCACGACTACGTGTCATTATAAAATGTTCGTAACTAGGCGGTACAAAATATGTATAATAGGCTTTTGTGTGAACTCATAAATGAAGTAACCTACTCACTTATACAAGTTTTTCAAACGCTGGCTAGCACGAACATACTTTTAACAAAACAGCCATACAATTTATTAGATAGGTATCGAGATATTTGTGTATAATATTAGTATATCTACTCGACAAACGTATAAACACGTAACAATTAATTGGCGACTACCTCTCGCGTACCTCACATTACAGTAGCCACGGGGACGCAAAGGGTACATACGGCGTTCATACGGTTTATAATTTCAAAAACCTACAGTTTTGACGAGCAAAGCGATCATGATATTGTTGACCTCGTCACAGTTTTTACGGCATACTTTGTTAGTATGGGTTAGGTTACTTATATATAGTTACTGGTACTCACACAACAGTTTCGATGCAGTGGCCATCATATTTTCTTCGATCGCTTACTACGGCGGCGTAGGTCTGGACAACAACAACAACAATTTCACGTACGGACGACGCGCATTTGGAGGATCTCGCACGACGAACGGTCAAATCGTTACAGCGTCGCGCGCCGAAGGTAGACTAAACTGAACTTCCGCGTTCGACAGATACAGTACAATAATTGTTGTTGTGCGACCGAAGACGGAACCGTGCGATTATAAGATGTTTACTGGCCCTGGGTCATATTACGATATTACCGGGTAGGCATTTGGCCTGATTTTCGAAACGGCAGGCACGTCTATTTTTTTTTTTAATAATTTCACTCGGCGCGAGGACGAGAGTGCGGACGTTCGCACAATAACTATATTTAAGTTATCTACATAGGTATGACCTAACGTCTGTTTAATATTATTATTGTTACGACGTTATCATAACGTTCAGCCGTACGTTTGATAACGACAATGATAACTATAAATACTTACTGATCAACGCGCAGAATTCAGATAAATAACGTGCTCTGTAGGATTTGAGGGAGGGTTTAGGTCCGGTCGGGTGGCTGGACCCGGTTAAAGCCCTCCGACGTTTTAAGAAACACACAGAGTATAAAATATCACGCCCCGTTTTAGATTCTGTTCTTTTTTTTGGTTTGTTTTTCCGTCTACGACTTTTCGTGCCGTAGTAAGTAACGCTCCGGTTTTCAAAGTCAGTCTTGCTCTAACGAAGGGTCCACGAAGGTGGTGCACAAGCTTTTTTTTTAAATTACATTTGCTTACTTTTTCTGCAGTTTTACCCCAAAAAAAAAAAAAAAAAAAATCCCGAAAGTATAGAAATTTGCAGGTTTATAGTGTCGTTTTCGGGTAGAAAGAGTGCTCTCCAATCGATACGTTGAATACCACCACCACGTCGTAAAATTTGGGATTTCGGCTTTAAATTTTATTTTATTCGAGCAATTTTTTTAAAAATTTCCAATATTTTCCGAATTGTGTGCCAAAAACGGCGAAAATCCGCCGTCAAACGTATCGGTTTTGTGTTTTTTGGCCATAACGTCCAAAATAACGATCGGAACAAACTGAAACTTTAAAATATAATATTATTCAGATAGGTAAGATACAGGTTTGATAGTAAAAGTTTCAAGTGATTGCGAAAATTTTTGAACCGAGTACAGAACTATGAAATTCTTTAGAATTTACCAGGACGTATACTATAGACAACTGAGCTCGCTCAGAACCGTTTTTTCAAAGGCAACGATTCATCATTTTAGATGTTAAATAATAACCACGACTTCCAAACCAGGGCCAAATAGCGTATAGTCGCCACTCCGTTAAACTACACGACCACGCGACCTAAGGTGATTTTTTTTTTAGTTTCACCTACCTACCTACTACTACTTTTGTACCTGTTCGCCACAAAGTCGCTATAAAATTGATATTATGCTTGCTTGGCAGCTGTTTTTGGCGATATTTCTAATTTACCTCTATAGTTTAATCATTAAAATTTTTCTACCATATTAGTAATACAGTAGAAAAGTTGCATAATATTAAATATTATTATGTATGTCGCTTATAATAAAGTTATATTTTCAAATCGGCCGCGTAATAATCATTGCAGTGCGGTGACTTCGTGCCAATAACAGGTACACTAAGGAGGTAAAACTAAGAGGAAAAAAAAGGGGAGTTTAGGGTAGAAGAAAAACTGTCTATAGTGTCAGTGCATTTTTTGGCCGGGTATTTTTTTAGTTATACGAGTTTTACCATTTATGGTTCTATTTTTTGCTTGGCGTTTTTTTACTTTTCAAAGTACTCTACGGATGATATCAGAATTTTTTTTACACTCAACATTAAAACTAATAATTTATACATTTTCTTTTTTTTATTGAATAATAAGTACGCATCTTTACTATTCTTTGGCCATATTTACTTTTGGTAAATACCGCGCAGCTAATATCTACGAGTTTCTCTCCTAGACATATTGAAATATACCTGCTTGTACTTCTCATTGTTGAGGACCAGAAACATAAATTTTTTTTGTTCATTACCTTGTTTTGTCCCATAATATGATTACGAATTGATACACGTAAGTCATACGAGCAAAAATAACGTCCGTGAATTGAGAACGAGACCACTAAGCATTGAATTTCCCACGCACAAAGTGCAGCCCTCTATGAGAATAATTTTCGTTGTTTTGTCATAACTATGAACGTAGTTTGATTCCCTAGAGAGCGCTAAACATTGAAAATTCTAACATTATGTTGAGATAGAAAACGATTCATTATCCATCTCAATATTATTGCCTAAACTTTTTTTTTTTTTTTAAATAGTGGGTTATTAAAGAACTTTTAGATTAGATATTTTAGTATTTTACATCTTAGAATATTTATGTTGGTGTCAAATTTCGAAGGACAAAAAATAGTTAAAAGAATCAAGAATAACGGTCGCATCTACCTACATTCGTTTTAATTTGCACGTGTTTAACTTTATGGGAAATTAGTAAGGAATTCTTTATGATTTTATCAGTAAAAACGTTTTTATAAGGTATACTAGATATTTATGTTTACTATGTTTCTTGTTGAGTTTCAAACAGTTTCTTGCATTATAGGTATTAAAAGTTAAAATAAAATCTGCGATTTGTATTTGAAAAATAATTATTCTTAACTACTAACAAACAATATAGAAGAAAATCTCAGTAAAAAAACGCAAAAATAAACTTGACCTCGACGTGATTTGAACACGCAACCTTCTGATCTGGAGTCAGACGCGCTACCGTTGCGCCACGAAGTCGCTGTAAACAAGTTGTAAAATTAAAATGTTTTAAGTATTTATCACTTATATAGACATTTATATTTTATACAAATGTAGTGTACCTTCCATTACTATTCATTATATGACGGCTTAACTGAAGTATAGGGTTTTTTTTTATCCATATTTAATAATTGTTGTAAGATAAAACAATTTTTTTTTTTTTACTAAATCTACAAAACAATGATGTTTGTGGAACATTGCAGACGTTAAAGGAATCATGGAATACGACTAATAATAAAATAATACTATAATGCAAAAAATCTAACTAGTTAATCTATACAAACGCATGCTCAAAATTGTCCCCAAACTTATTGGGGTAGGTGTTTGCAGTGGCGTAGATAGGTTTTTGCCATGGGGGGGGATATGACTCACTTAAAGTTTTATGTTATCAATTTTGTTGGAGTGTTTATTTACCTAGTTTTGGACTCATGGGGGGGGATATATCCCCCTGATCCCCCCCCTATCTACGCCACTGGGTGTTTGAGTCATATCAGGGGAGACTCCAGAATCCAGCTCCCGCGGATGGGACGCCAGCTATTTTAGACACATTTTCTCTGGTCAATTTGTCCGAAAATATAATTAGGTATGCCAAAAATATGTTAAAGAAATATTTGTTGGTGACAATAATGATTGTAGGTTTAATACATATATTTGTTTAGTTATTAATGCATCTTTAAAATGTAATAGTTCACAACAACGTAATATTAAAATGTTTTTTTTCCAATGAAAAAATATTTATCATTTATGAGTTATCTGTTAGGTGCGTGGTGAAAAAAATACGTATAATATAATGTATAAGGCGTAAGCGGGTAATTTTGAGCATGCCGTTTATACTTAAAACTTCTGGTCGGAAGGTATGTATACCTATTGAATTTTCTCTCGGTTTTTAATAATATTTTTACTAATTAAAGTTTGAAACGTCATCACGACGAGGGATGAATTCTTCTTTCAACCGATCAGTTGAAAAAAAAAAAAAAAATGAAAAGGATTTTCTTATTAACCGTTACATCAGCCTGACGTATACGCAACGGTGGGTAGCGATTGCAAGTAATAAGTCTCGTGGAAAATTAATGAAACCGCATATTTCGTAGTATAAAGACGTTCCAGTGGTGGTAATAATAATAACAATTTGTTTTAATATGCAAACCGATCATCTCTTTTACTTCTTTTTTCGGTCCGCATCTTTCGGCGGTGTGTACAATAATTAAAAGATATTACTTTTCATTAACTTGACAGCATCGTCTTCCGAAACGCAAAATCATTTCCACCCTCTATTATACTGCGGATAAATATGTTATTATGATTGATGATTTCGTGGCGAATCCGCTCTGTTTCATCACATCAATGTGTATTCAATTTAATTGTTACCAGCTAATTATAACTGTATTTGAATTTGTTACATCCATAATCAATAGGTACCTAAGTATATGATATTAATAGATATATATTATTATATATTTGTAGAAATGTATTATTTCTTTATGTAAGCTTATGTAATTTTTGTAGGAGAAAAATCGGCTTCTGCGTTGTACTCTCTCATCGTGGCCCGAAAATCTCGCGTTCTATAAGTGTTCTACAGTGTTATTTTTCAATTTTTTCATAAATTTTAAAACATAATTGGAGTGGATGAATTTTTTAAGAGGTTTTTTTTTTTTCGTAGATAGATGTTAGAGGAATCAATGTTTAAAATTTGTTATTACAGTTCGACTATTAATATGTATACACAATGTATAATATATATATATGAATACTGAATATAGGTAAATATTGGTTTTTCAGACGCACTATAGATGATGGTAAGTACCTATAAAAAGAATTTGGGGAGCTCAGGAAAATTTTTCAAAGCGGGCGGATGAAATAAGTTTGAGAACCTGTAATATACACGTCACAGGTACCTAACCAACCTGCCTACGTACTTTCTAATATTAATTATTAACAATAATTACAAAAAAAGAACGATTATGCATTAAGATGCTGTTTTGAAATGAATCCATCACTTAATGTCGATTGACATTGATTAAAACTTTATACTCGACTGAATGAGGTGTGTACATCTGCTATTATAGTTTATAACGTTATACTAAATTACAAATTCTAATCTTGTCTTCTATACGCGTACTTAGTTGTGTCATAATTTTTACTTTATCGAACGTAAGAGATTCTGCAGCGTAGCATAGAATGCATCGATTCGATCCGCGTGACGCGTTAAACTCGGCTTCCATTATTACATGTTCGTTTTTTTTTGATGGTAAGCATACCGCAGCAACATTTTTTTTCACACCCGTGTTTTAACAGTATAATATATAGTTTAAATTGTTCTTTTCTGTTTGTTTCACGCGGAACTTCTCTATCGAATTCCCCGTACAAACGGAACGTCCGGCAGCCATAGAGCTTTGGTAAATGAAATCGAGTCGCGAAAATAGTATAGTGCAATCACGGCTGAAAAACTGTGTTTCAATTTGATCAATTTCGATCGTTATTTTTCGCGGAAAAAAAAGCATATGTGTAAAAAAATATATTCCGTCCGTGTCAGCCCCGTAAACGATATTACAGGTGCGTCGATGGTGTGTGGACGCGCGCAGTCAAGGTTTAAAAAATAATGCACCTTTCTTTGAGAAATTAATTCTCAAACGCGGTCGCGCATGGCAGTCGGACTCGCGGAAAAACCGCGCGTGGAAATCGTTTCACGCCATGTTACGACAATGTTTTAGGCGCGCGCGATTTCACCCTCCGCGCAGCCATCAGCGCGGTACATCCATCACGCGGCGGTGGGCAAAAATATTTCTCGGTCATTATTATTATATCGCGATACGTTATTATTATTATATATTATGCGACTCCCTCGTTTTAAGTCGGGCCCCTTTTTCTGGTTTTTTTTTTGTCTCTCCCCACACTCACATCCACCATTCCCGTTCATTTCGTATGACGTGCCGCGTTAAATAACAATAATAAAACGTATCACACGTACAGCGCGTCCCTTTTCCGACACCGAAACAGTATGTGAAATATTATCGTTGTGTGTGCGCGCGCGCGTCCATTTAGAAACGCGCGGGCTTTTATTCTGCGGGTAACCACGCACCGCACACACGCGCGCGCGTGGTAGCGCATAGATGGGACCGCACCGACCGGCGTGTGTGTCGTAACATGATAAAGTGAAATATTTGCGGTAATTTTTCACGTCTAAAAAAAAAAAAAAAGTACAAAAAATATAAAAACGCGTGCGCGCGTTTTTTCGAGGTAAAAGAGGCGCGCAGCGCGAGGCGAGCGCGATGACGCCGCGCCGTTTGTTTTTTTTTTTTTCCGTCAGAACCGTTTGCGGCTAAAATTTGCGTACGAAAAATACCGAAAAAAGGATGAGACGCTTTCCAGAGCGGCGCAGGGCGAATTTGTTTCGTTTTTTGGTTGTAGAGAGAGTAAAACCTACTCTGTGTGGGCGCTCGTTTCGCCCCGGTTGCGAAACGTCTGCGCGCACAGTTTTGAGAGTTTACAAAATTTTCATCTAAAGTACAGTGTTGTACGTAAGTCGTTTACGATATTTTTGTCCGCAAAGAAAAACTAGTTTGAAGCCGCATTATAGTTTCAAATAACGAAAAAATGAAATTTATTTTTATTCCACGACGTTTGATGAAAACCGACGCGACCGCACGATGAAAACTGTTCTAAACACGTCGGCTTCGGGCTTCAGGTCGCCCTAGCCGGCTAGGGAGTTGTGGTTCAAACGTGTCATTTGATATCCGAGGGGGGCGGCATTCGTCGCCTTCGAAAAAACGATTCTGAGAGAGCTTAGTTTTCTAGTGTACGTCCTGGTAAAAACCAATTTTAACAGAATCCAAACAACGCCGTTTTATCGATAAAAATCGGTTCAACACAACGTGTGAACATTTCAAACCATTTAGACCGGTGTTTGAGAAAGTCGTTACGATTCTATACCTAACCTAACCTAACAACGGTGCTTAGTTTAATGATTGTTATAATCGAAATAACAACAGTTTTTCAACACTTTATTTTTAGATAGAGTACATTCTGTTTTACACAACGTGTTTAATTTTCAAATCAACAACAAATTCGTACGAGTTACAAATTCGAAAATAAGGTATGACCAATTTTCGACGTTTTTCCGACTTTAAACGACTAAAAAATAATCGTGACTATTTTATTATTTGTAGCGTATTTATTTACACGGTGTTCAACCTCGAACCGCTAAAGTTTCGAACGTTTTTGTGGAAAATTACATTTTTTATCGAACAAAAAGTACAAAAAAAAATGGAAATTTCCGAAAATTTTAAAATTCGTTACAATCTGTTCAAACATTTTCGAAATCGCTCGTACCGAACTTGTAAATAACCTGTTTTAAAATTATGTGAAAATTATAAAATTCGATGTAAACGTATAACGTCAATATACTGTCCGTTATCCGAATAATTAACAGATAATAAGTGTACCGGTTAAACTAACCTGCAGTAATCACAGTCGGACAAGTCGAATTAAAAACGGATACTATACAAATTAACTTTGTACGATTCCGCAAGTAGGTATTCGAAATAAAAATGGTTACAAAGCGTAGAAACATAAGTACGACGTTTTCGTTGCGTTTCAAATCCGAGTATGAGCGTATACAATACACATTTGTCTATTGCGTTGTCACAATATATATAACACGCGGTATAACGGGATTCGTACAAAGCTCGAAAATTATATTTTTCGACCAAAATAACGTTTGCGAGGCGTGCACACGCAAACGTATACAGGTGTATAATTGTTCCGAGTAGAATGACACGTAGTATTCTCTGTGTTTTTTCTTTTAACGAAACTTTTGAAATTCGAAGGAACACAAAGGGTTTGTGCGCATTTCGTGTCACCGAGACGGCTGCACGTAGGTAACCTATAATACACGCCACAGCTACGTGCGACAGAAAGAAAGGTCGAACTGAAAGCGGACCGTTCGCACGTCCGCCGGTTCTCTGATAGTCGAACAGAAAGCGGGGACGAGTTTGAGCGGACCGGTTTGCACAAAGTGTACTGCTGGTTATTTTTACTTTTTCACCTTTTTGTTTTCACATTACAAAATGTCAAGCGGTTCTCCCGTCAAAAGAGAACCGCTTCTTCTGCTCGTCTCAAGTCAAGCAAGAAGAAGAAAAAAAGAAAATGGGTACATGAAATAAACCATAAAAGGAAAGAATTCGAGGAGTTTTACCGACTGTGCATTTGAAGACCGATTTTTTACACATTTTCGAATGTCTCGAGAACAGTTCGAGAGTTTACACACTCTTTTAGAGAATAAAATATCGAAACAGACCATTTTATTTGAGTCCGTCGCGAACTTTGTGAAAAAATACAACCCGTTTGTTCGCGGTAGGCCGCTGTCTGTTTAACCGGAATGATGCATTTAAATGGAGTACTCAGTCCGCGGCGGACCCATTCTGTTTGACCGGACTTTTATTATAACTCGCGCACGTTAACCTACCTATGTTTATAAAATTATACGTTTCATCTGTTGATTCGTGAATGGTTTGGATTCACAGTTTTTGCCGAAAATTTTACCCCTAACCGGTTGTCTCTAACACAAATTTCGTCGAAAATTCGATATTTTTTCGATTTATTACGGTGGCACGGGATACAATTTTAGTTGATTATTTTTGGCTAATAGTTCATTACACCTAACCCGCTAAGATAATAATTTTAGAAAATTCAACCCTTAAGGACGTCAAAAGCGGTGAATACCACTGAATCAATATGAAGTTATTAGTATCTAGTTTCTTGTTATGGCGTAGATGATGCTCACTAAAAAACGGTTTTCCGAATACAAACCCCCGAGGGCGTTCAAAGGGGCCAAAAAAGGAGGAGGAGAAGTTAAAAGTAAAAAAAAACTGTTTTTGTTTTGGTCAGATTATTTTTTTTCGAACGTAATGTACAAACTCTACAATTATAACACGAACGATTAACGGTGTTTTATCGAATTTAAACTCCTAAGGGGGAGTTAAAAGGTTTCGGCTAAGTTGATAAGACGTTAAAATGAATGACAGTTTTTTTGGTCGGATTTTTTTTTTGAAACGTTTATTTTATTTTTCACAGCGTTTTCGAAAATTAAATCCGTAGAGTGGATATTTGGAAAGGAGTTTGTTGTTTCCCTCACCCCAACCTAATTTTTCCTCGATCTCAATACGGTTTTGGGGATGTTTTGGAGAACACGGCACTTTGAATTCAATATTTAACTGCATTATACAGCCGAGCGGCGTCGGGTCAGGACAGCTATAACGCAGTATATTATTACATTTAACCGTGCTAAACTCGCGGTTATGCGTGTGTATCATAACAGAATAACATTGATGTTTAGTAGATACAACTTGTCTTTTTAATAAAGTTACAAAATCGTCTCGCAGTCTGTTTTTCTTTTTTCACTCGTTGTGTGTACTTACAGATGAAAATTAACCGGCGTCATCATACGTGTCAGAACTCATACATAAACGGTGTAGTAGCGGGATACATCCAGTCCCGAAGCGATGCAACCTAAGAACTCAGATGCGTATTGTTCGAAATGTGTTCCACGAAAATACTCATGTTATACTTATGTTAGCGGTTACCTGGATTTATAGATAATTTTCGTGTTCATACACTGCAGTTGTCGATGGGTACCACGAACGACTAATGAATAATTTTCGTTCGCGAGTTATCGCATTTTAAACATTTTGTATGATTTTGTTCAACAACGAACGTTGAGCAATTTTTGATAACAAAATAAGCTCAAACGACAACCCGTCCCGTGCGTTTGTCCCCGTTAAAAAACAAGTAGGTAGGGGCACGCCGGAATGTTCAAAAGATCAGTTGAGACGCTCAGTCCCCCCGTCCCAAGTCAACCGCCGAGTAGTTCTTTTTCATTTTTCCGTCCGTTTTACGCACGACACGCACGCGCGATATCCGCTTGTGCTCTGTGCTCGCTCACGAACCACGCAAATACACGCGTTGAAAAAGTCTTGCACAAGCATACAATATTATTATTGTTTGCAGCGGCGCACGTGCGGCAGACGGACCGATTCGGACGGGGCATTAACTTGTCCGAAAAACAGACGGACCGGATTACACTCGGTCGTGCCGCCGCCGTCATTTCACGAGAAATGACAGTCGCGTCATCTCCGCGTCGCCGTTCTGATAACAGAACACGCGCCGTATTATTATTATTGTCTATCCGTCTACCGCGTTGATATTAAAAACCGCCACACGCACGCACGCGAAACGCCTTCGCCGTGGTGTAAACATATCCAATATAAATCGTGCTCGTGCGCGTGTACTTTTCTGCAGGCCGTACAGGGTGATCATCCGAGACGGGGAATCTAATTTTTTTTTTTTTTCCGGACCGGGCGATCTGCAACGGTCAGGGGCGTCATTTGGGGCGAGGAGTGTAGTAATATACGTCTGAAACCGTTACGGAGAACTCGCGCTAATTTCGACCGCGGATTCGTTCGAAACGGTTAGCCCGTGAAACAAGACCTCCTTAAATCGTCTCCCGAACCGGGACGCTGATGAAAAGTTTACATTTTTTTCCCTTCTCCGGTACAAGCCTTATTGGAGTTTCAACGGTTTTCACGGGTTCAGCTCACGTCGTCAGTACAAATTTAGAACACACTGGAGATAATTCTCTTACCTCCCCAACGTGTGGGTCGCAGTCCGAACATTGCCCGCCCGTTTCACGACGGCTGCGCCCATCGGATGTGCGTTTAAATCACCGATTTCGTTTTTGGAAAATTATAGAGCCACGAGAGCAGATTTCCGTCCTTCTTTCTTTGCTGCTGCTACGATCGTCTACCATTGTAATTGTAACATCACTCGTAGCCCACGTACATAGGCGCGGAGATTCAACACCTAAGACATTTACAGTTTTGGGGGAGCTTGTATAAAAAATTAAACGTGTTGGCCTCAACGCCTCCGTGCTTTCCGCATGATACGCTCGACGCTCATAGCGCAATATTTACAAGACACGCATCAGATTATAATAGTTCAACCGTTATGAATCACAATAACGTTATATGGTCAAAACTGTGCGTAATAAATGAATGACGGAACACCAATAAAACATCTATAAAGATCAGCTGTTAAAGGGCTGTCGTCTACACAATGCGCTTTAAGTATCGACAGATTTTTTAAGCTTGAAACTTTACGAATCGACCTGAAAAAAATCGACCGTGAGAACACGCATAAACCATATCTCATATATTTTCTCGGTCGCTTGAGTTCAGTAAAACCGCGAACATTGTCGACTGTTGTAAAAAGCGCTTGTGCTAAACTCGACCTCGCCAAATGCTCATACCTTTTGAGGTTACAGGTGCTGTTTTACAATTGTATTTTTTCAGCTGTCACGCGCTTGTGGTACCACCTATATATACTTTGAATTGCGTCCACCATTTCATTATGCAATCTTTGTATAATGTACAACATCGATTGAACGCTAAGCAGTATCCAAGTCAAACTCGACACAGGTACCTCCTATTTTACACGCACGTCTCCAGTGTCATTCGTCATCCTGTATGTTTTAATGCACTGCGATATTACACGGTACGATAACACCGCGGTGCTGCAAAGCCGTGCGACAGAATTCAAAGAAACCACCCTGTCGCGGGCGCGGGGTTTGTAGCTCACCGTAACTCGGTGCGTACGTACACAGAGGGGTACACGTATAGCGAGGATTTGTTCTCGATCATAATAATTTTTTTTCGCTCCGCGACATTTCAATAGACCGCGGCGGGGGAAAAAAAAGTCATTTAAAAAAAAAGGAGAGGAAACCGGCGGAATTCTATAAACGCGCAAACGGACGGTTTTATCACGAGAAAAAACGAAAAAAACAGCGTAGTTATAATGTATTTCGCTCGCGTTTTTCACTCGACTGTTCAAACTTCACTCGCACACGCGCGCGAGACCGTTTTTTAATAACGCGAGCACGCGATGCGACGACGCGTGCGTGAAAGTTGTGTGCGGCGGCGGCGTGGTCGCTGTCGTCGGCCGGCGTCCAGGAAAACGTGTGTGCGGGAAATATTGTTATTTAAGTGAAATCGACCGAAAATCTTCATCATGCGGGCCTCTTGTTTTTTCGCATTATCGTTGTGACAACAGCAGAAATCCTGTTTGCGCTCGTTCACCCGTCGTACAATATATATACATATTAACCCCGTCGTCGTAACGTGCAGCCACTTATTGCGCTGTTGCGGCGGCGGATATTTTTTTATCGGACGAGAGCGCGCGTGGTATTCCTGCGCGAGTTAAGGGGGAAAGTTAAAGGGAGCTACGAGTTTCGATTTTTCAATGATCTGAAAAAAATACTAGGTACACAGGCAAAGGTTGTTAAAAAGTTAAAATTATCATTGTTTTCAACTTGTTCGGCTAAACATTTTGTTGCGTATTTTATTTTACAATTGATAATCACGTTGTCGCAAAGTTCTATCCGTGTTTATTTATTTATTTTTTTTTTTTGTTCGTTGTCAAGCGACAATGGAAACTAATTTATCGACCTTTTTTTGATTTCGATAGTTTATCCCTTCTAGGTGAGTTGAAAACACTCTAGGTTTTTTACGACTTGCGAGCAAAAAAATATACGATTAACTTTTTTTTTGTAACTCGGCGTATTTCGTTTTCTATCATAACTTTTGACTTATCTAGTCAATTTTTTTCGTCGTCAACATTAAACTGAAGGCAATCTGAAGGTTGAACTAACGTCGCAGTTTATTTTTCGCTCTAACTTGCCCAGCATCGCACACAATTGAAAATAAATTATGTTCGAAGCTGAAAATATAAAATGTTGTTCTATGCAAATAATGAAAACATTATAATTTTTTAAAGCCAAAACAATACAAGATTGATTTAGTACTACGGTTTCGGAGGATTTAAATTTTCGTTAAAAAAAAAAGCTATTCTCAAAAAACATCATCTTTTCACCGAACCAAGCCCGTAGATGTTTTTTCATTTTTCCGTGTTATCCAGCAATATTATAGCTAGTCATCTCGCAATGTACTGTACACTAGCATCACTATTCAAAATTTTTTTTTTTTTTTTCACAAAAACAAATAATTTAATAGTACCTTATATTTAATTTATAATATTGTTATCACTTAAAATATAAAACTTTATAAATCGACGTAAATAGAATTCAAACAAATATTCGATCGCCTAACTACAAATTACCAATATGATTTTCTCATGAGTTTTACCATAAAAATCAATGTCTAATAAGATTATTATAACTTTGGAAATAGCCTTCAAATATAGTATAATCATAATTTTGAACATTTTGTGTGAGGGCCTACACCCCGGATTCGCGTTTGTTGCAGTGTTACTTTTTGTCTTCGATTATTACTTCAATTTATCGTACTATGCTGATCGGAATTTTACACAGGCATAATAATTATGACCGTGGGCTTAGATAGAGATAGTTTAACGGTAATTGAGCCAACAATACTTTTTAGATCAACTGTAAAACATAATAAAAAGAAGGACGATATTTTCAAAACGCGCTATTGCCGAAGGATTGGAAAATTTTCAATTTTAGTTGTACTTTTGGAAAAATAGACGGCGGACTGAATGCTACCACCAAATTTAGTAAAATGCGTATTGTGTTTCTACACGTTAAAATCAATACCTGAATAAAACTGTTTACCTTACTGCATTATGTAGGAACCTGAAATGTCATTGTAGTTACCGTTATCAAAATCACGAGTTTGATTAGCTTATACGTATTGTGGCTACAATTGATTTTCTTTTTTAAAATTTATATTTTTTTCACTGTGACCATATTATAGTTAATACGATTTATCGTTTTATGGTCGTAATCTGTATTCACCGTCGTTTTCAAAAATCACGCGACTTTTTTATTTACAACCAAACAGCTGCTTGTAATGGTTTTAACGTCGCGTAAAAAGACATAATTTGAATAAATGAACTTGGCGCGGCTGATTTTTGAGTCAAACTAAACTTGTTAAAATTCACTTTTTACTCGGTTTTCCATGAAAACAGTTTGCGCCCTAACGTGTATACTTAATACTTATGTGGCATTATTAATCGGGGGGTGAATGTTAAAAATATCATAAATCTGTCACCCCCAAAAGCTCTTGTTAGCCGTTGTTCAGTTCCTTTTTGTGTATTTTTTTTTTTAATTGTATAATTTATGACAGTGTAGCACGTACAACACTGTATAGAAAATTATTTTGGTGAAATTAAGTTTTACGTTGGGGAAAAACTAATGTGTTTTAAAAAAAAAACGTACCTATAGGTACCGATAAATTATTATGAAATGCGTTTTAGGTGTAAATATGGGGGAGGATACAATATGATGAATATCATACAGTTGATGCGGCCAGATTTAAAAAAACGTACACACTGCAAATTTAATTTACGAATTTGCTCAGCCGAAATTTTCAATTTAAATGAAGTAATGGAAAAAAAAAATTCGACACATTCGTCAAACACGTAAAATATTATTTTTATTTAATTTTTAAGTAGAAATATGATAGTTTTTAAAAATATGTATTCTAATTGTTTACACTCGAATCAGTTATTAAATACGTTTCCAACGACGCAGATCACGGTTATAACCGTGTTGTAGTTTTGAATGAAACATGAAAAATTTTGACTATAAAAAACCGAGCGCTCTGCACTTATTTTGTTGTCGATCGATTGTACTCGTTTCTCAATAATTATCGCGCGTTATTGGAAACGTATTAACTGTACATCAAATGTTGTCGTATACTTCGAATCTATGTTTTGAACTATTTCTAGTTCTTTCAGTACGTACCGCGCCGTATTTGTTTAATCACACTGCAACACACGTGAGTCTACATACACGATATAGGTAGGTACAAAACGCGTAGACGCGTCGTCGTATATATTTATTACTATAAAGCTTTTTTTCACCCTCCAAAACGAGGAGGGAACGATTGAAATAAGGGAGAATATACGTTCTGCGTTTTGTTTTTTATGTATAAAAAAGAAAACCCGACCATAAAAATACACTGCCGTGACGTGCAGTTGTTTGTAGCGCGATCGTCGTTATAAATATTATAACAATGAAAGACGATCGTGCGTGCGGGCCCAAGAGCGCAGGTACGAAAGATACGAGACGAGAGAGAGAACGTTATCGGGTAAATGCATCGAAACGTTATGTTTTGTACGGTTTTTTTTCTTCTTTTTGCATATATTCCACCGTGGAAATTTATTGTGCGTTGTGCACGTCGTATAATACGGACACACGCCACTAATGTAGATAACACGTTAAGGCGATCGGCCGATTTTTCCATCAAAAACTACCCATCCGACTTCGATCTAGCCGTATTGGAGCTACATCGTTTGAAAATTCATACGTGAATTCGGCGTGAGGACTACCCGGTCGGATCGTGTTTTTCGATTTTTATCAGAAAATCAAACTAGAAAAAGTTTGATACGGTTTATAGTTGATAAGTTTAATAAGTCGTCGTCAGAACCCGATCAGGTGCCGCCTACCGCACGAGACGTTATTAAATTTTGTTATTTTTGTTGCAATTGGAAAAAGTCTGTCTCACAAGTAACACTCTTCCGGCGTAACGCTGTCCGATTTTAAACCGGCGATTTAACGCGTTCCATCCGGTATTTCGAACGGTACTCGATCGGTTTCAATTATTATAATTTACGAAAAAAAAATGTCATGTATAGTATTTTACGTCGACTGACCATCATCGATAACGTTACGTTCAACCACATCTTTTTAAGGTTTAAACCATTCGATATTTCGATTTTAAACAATAACCGCGTTGTACAACGTATTATGTTTACGCCACAAAAAATGTAAGCGATTCAATCGGACGACGTAATTAGTGGATTCGAGTACAAGACCGTGCGAATATACGGTAGAAATTCCGTTCAAAACGAATTACGCGTAAATCAAAACTGGCTCTAATTTTTGCGACACCCTCGTTCCGTTTATTCTCCTCCACTTGTCTTAAACCGTCCGCTTCTCCTGCGCACAAACCTGCGGAAATATACACCCTCGTACGACTCTCAATCGTACGTCCATCTATTTCCACGTTTTTTATGTACTCCGACGTTTGTTTTCATAAATCTAATAAATACAAAACGTAATTCGTATTTATTAATTCGTTTACAATGTTTCGTCGGACATTATCAAACGCGTTCGCAGTGCTGTTTTTGTCTTCGTCTGCGACGTCCACACGGGCGGCTGGGACGGGACCGTGGACGTCGTGACTGTTTGTTACCCGTCGTTGGCCATCTGGCTGACTTTTCTGGTCGTGATCGACAGCGAAAAAAGACGGCGGTGACGATGTGAGAACAGCATCTGAGATTTCGATCTTGCGTGGCGTGCGCGTATTGGCGATGGTGTTGTGCGATACGATTAAAAGAAAAAATCCAAATAAGTTTAAACATTTAAAATGATTCGTTTACAAAACAAAACAAAATCGATATCAAAAAATCATAATTTGTGGTAACCATGGCGATCCGTAATCTTAATTTTTATACACCCGATATATGGGTTTGTAAAATACGTGATTGGCGGAAACCAATTACTGTTAATGTCGAACATGCGACTACATACAGACATATAACATTACACAACAACTGCGATGTCTGATTTAGCGAATTTTTTTGTTAGACGGATAAAAATAAAGGGCGCTCGTTTAGGCGATTTTTAAATCACGTCGCGGGGCGCATACCGTAATTATCGTAAATTTTTATACTCATAATTTCAAATTGTAAACGTGTCGTTAAAAAATCGGGAAAACGAGCGCCCTATAATTGGTTTTACTCATACTTCAAAATCGGCCCATTGCACACTTTGAAAAGTGTGTTCGCGTTTTGTTATTTTTCCATACAAATTTTAGCCGCACCCGTTACCCTTAAATGGTATTTAAGTTTCAAAACTAAAGAACCGAGGTGTAAGCGGTCGAATCGAAAATCACGAACATTGTGATGTTTCAGTGCCCTAACCCCGCGCATAGTGCTTACACAGGAATAATATTTCAACGGCTTTGATATATACTTGTTGCGGCCGGTTACATTGCAACTCTACTTTTTTGAAGATAATTTTCATAGGGGTTCCGCACAAAAAAATATTATTGTTTGGTGTTCCATACACCGTAAAACAAAAAAAAAAAAAGAAACACTAACCTTTCTACTAATCTTTAACGCGTCGAGTCTAGATGTCTGTAAATTTGAAAATTAAAACGTACACGACGTTAATACATGATCCTTTATGGCCCAGAAACGCGGACGCTAAGAGAAAAACGGACGAAACGGACACTTTTGAAAGAAAAGTTCTACGGACCTCGCGAATCTTGACCCACGAACCGCGGAGGAGGTTCAAATCGTGTCCCGTGGCGCGCGTCAGGGGAAGTCGCGAAAAGATGATTCGTGTGGGCCGGACACGTGTGGAGAACGACAAAAGCGGTAATCGACGACGGGGAAAAGACCGCTTTATTAGGCAGACGAAGACGCTTCAGACGGGGAAAAAAAAAGAGACGTTATTACAATGGACCCAAGTGCACGCCGGAGGAAAGCAGCGGAAGAGCAGCACAGAGAGACGGAGACGGAGAAACATCTGTCGCACTTGAACAGTTTGTTGGTCTTAAAGGCCGGGGAAAAAAATTGGCACTATATAGTAGTAAACAACGTCGTGTAAACTGCCGCTGCGAGTATTATCGGTCCGATATTTATATACTTAAAATAACGATACAATAATATACCTATAGCGCACGTCATTTAGCATATCATTTGTATGCCGTACCACGGTCCCGGGATATAAGTGTACGGTCGCAGAATCAACAAAACGCGTGCCGCCGATAAGCGGAAAGACACGCGGCGGACGTGGGGGCGTTGTTCTGCTTATCGCCCGACGTTCGGATGTCGACACGTTTATAAATATACGTAAACTCGGTGTATATATATCAAGTATACGTATTTTTTTTTTTTTTTATACGACGGGGGCGAAAAGAAGAAAAAAAATCGTCGCCTCGCGGAAAATTCGCGATTCCGAGCGAGCTCAGTCGTCTATAGTACATACCTATTTTGTATTACGTAAATACAAATTTAACAATTAAAAAACGGGTGCGAAAATTCCGAAAAACGTGTAAAGAACATTAACGTAAACAACGTGCGATAAATTCGAACCGTTCGATTTGAGGAGTCAATACGATCCTGTACGATATCAATACGATTGTCGATAACAGTGCGCGTAACTATTTCATCGTTATAACCTAATTTTTTCAACGTTTTTTTTTTTTGTATACGCGTTCGGAATTTATCGGGCAGATTTTTTTGGAATTTTTCCACCAGACAGAAACTTTTGTTTTACAGGTTTTGATTTCAATTCTTGAATAACAAATCCGTGTGAGTAACGTATTTTTTTTCTAAAATTAAGTCAAAGGTTTGACCGATTTTCGATCATTTTCCAACCTCAAAAGACTAAAAACGTAAAATTGTCACCGTGGATTTTCGAAATTTTCTAATAGTAGCATATGTGTATACTTGTTGTTAACTTTGTGTTAAACTTTCAAAGCATTTTGTTGAAAATTAAATTTTTTATCGTACGAAAACCGCACAAAGAAAATGGAAATTTTCGAAAATTTTAAAGTTCTATACTTTGCTTAAAATTGTTTAAAATCAGTTGAAACTTAGACCACACCTGTATTTTGCCTATTTCAATGTATTTCAAAAAACACGTTTGCCGTAACGTTTTTGGTCAAATTTGACCGAGTTTTTTTTACTGTGTTTTTTTTCAATTTTGAATTTTCTAACGTACAACTAGAGTACAAAGACCTTTTATTAGAGGTATCGAACGTAAAAATCGGAGCATTATTTGCACCCTTTAGGAACTGTTCACAGAAAATCAAAAAAAAAAAAACATCATTGTAAAAACAATACATTCTTCGATAGCGCTCAGAATCTAAAAACGTAAAAAATTGCGCTGATTTATATGTAATCCGTTTATCTGTATCTCTATAGACCACCGTCAGTCAGTCTTTTGGATTCCGATTTTTTGCTTTTCCCCACTCGTTCATCATATATACTTCAATGTTTTAAAATAACTAATTAATATTGTGTACGTGTATTATAAACAATGTTCAGTGTACTCGTTACGTAGTACACAGTTTATTAGTGATAAACGAGTCGGACAAACGCACAATGTGAAGAAACGGGAAAAAAGAAAACGGACATAAGATCGCAGTTTAAATGATTCTAAGTACTTATTTAGTGACCATAAAAGTGGTGCTATTAGAAAGTAAATGTTTAAACGAGTAGGATACTTAAAATTTAAAGTTTGTAGAGGAGAGGTACATCGAACCGCCGGCGCAACGTTTTATCTTTAAAATGTTATAATGATTTATCGCCAGAAAAGGCTTTGGTTGGATAATAATATGAATAGAATGCAGTAGATTTTCGGCTAAGTGACCGGGAATATTTATAAAGACCACCATTTTAATTAATTAAATATTAATCATAGTAAAGACAATACTTAAGTGAATCATACTTTTTAGACTTAAAAATGTTTTTGAAATTACAACGAACGGATAACAATCTTTCTGGTTATCTTCAAGATGATGTCATCCGCAAGTGAAAAGGTTCTAAGGAGACATTTTTGGGAAAACACTTTTTTATTTATTATGATGTAGAAAAAAATGGCCGACTTTTTAAGAATAAAAAAAATTTCTAATTTCTTAATTGAGCAACAACCTCAGTTTGAAAAGGTTCTATGTTTAAAATTAGGAAATTCCATCAACATACTTCGGAAACTTTTTTGTAAATTTTCTTTAACTTTTTTAATTCTTAAGATGTGTCATAATTTTATGGGTAATACTATCTCAAATATCAAATAACTGAACATACAGTTTACCGAAAATTCTTTAGACAAAATTTAATCTGCGGCTTACTATTAAGTTTGTGCATTTTGGATTATTTTGGCGTATAATCCAAAATAATCAAATACAATTCAAAGTTATTTTGACTATTTCATAATTGGCCAAACTCAAATATTTAATGTTCCATAAAAATAAATACATTCACCCCCCCACCCCCCACTACATTAAAAAGGGTACGACACTGATATAATATCTGTAATCGGATTCGTGACAAACAATCGTACAACTAAAAACGTTATTTATGGATTTGTTTTCCCGTTCAACAAAATAAAATAAACTTTAGTTAAGAAAATTTTGTTCACTTAACTTTTGACTTGACTGACCAAAACGAAATTTAAATTAATTTTGAAAAACTTTCGTTAAGTAACGAACGTTCATTATCTTGCCGAGCATTGTCAGACCACGATTTTTTTCGTATAATAGAAAAAAAAAAAACGATAAAAAGTAGGTATAATGTAAGTAATATGAAAACAATAATAACCTGTTGTTTACCTAAGTGTAATACCGTGACAGGCTGACTGTCTGCTTGTCTCAAAGTGAACAATACATGCAAAAGAAAAACGAGTCAAGAGGATCCTTTAAAAAAAACGTTTTCATTTCAATTGAAAAGGAAAAAAAAAGAGAGACAAGGGTAAAAATGGTTTTTGTACGTTTTCAGCGTTTTTCTATTTGTCTTCTTCTCTCGTTGACCCGTAGTTTTTTTTTTCTCGTAATAACATGGACTCTGTGCACTACTGAGTGTACTTTCTGGTGGGTAAAAAAAATGTGATTATTAAAAATACCACACAAATTATTATAACGACGTAGAAAAAATAACTCTAATGACTGTTATTTTTCATCGCTCGTAACTATTGGAAAATGCCCGACCGCATTTCACAGTATTTTGTATTCTACTCGAAAATTTCATTTCAATACAAACCCCGGGGTATCAATGAAATATTTATTTACAGCTAAACCAAACAAACACAAACCGGACGTCATTGGTATAGAGTTAATTCGATGGATCGAACGTATTTTCAATAGCGTACAGATGTACGGAAATTTCTTCAAACACCGGAAACAATGGTTTTCAAATACACATTTTTGTCTGTATCGATTTCGTTATTCATCGATTTTACGAAAACAAGACCGCGGTACCTTAAAACGGAAAAAAACATCGGTTTTCTTTTCTTTTAATTCGACGAATACCGTCGAAAAGTGTTGCGCGACGAAAACAACTCGTTCAAATACTTTTTCGGCATAACGTATTATTATTATCTTGTTCGTAAAGAACTTTGTGCGAAAAACGTTCTTCGATTGGCACGGTTGACCTGCATTTCGTACGCCTGATTACCATAAAACGGGGGTGGTGAACAATAGGAACACGATATCGAGGCAAACACGTTTTGGAAAAAAAATTGTCGTCAGAGCCGTATAGTTTACGAATCGGGATCTCCTAACGTACCTAATCGATACACTTACTGGACGGTGGGGAAAGGTTTTTTTTTTTTCACGCGCACTCTCTATGCCGCCGCCTCCCGCGATTCGGGCCTCACACACGCCCCTGATTTCCTTCCTGGCGACCACCACCCGCATCGGTCGTCTAATATTATAATAATAACCCGTTCGGGTCGGTTTTTTTTTCGAATTTTTTTTTCTCGTTTCACCCCCGTCAACCGGCTCCGAACGCTATTCCACGCGCGCGCGCGCATTACACGTGCCGCGTGGATACCGAACGCGTCAACGTCGTGTACGATCGTAACGGGCCCGCGAAATAGGAAATTAAAGATGACGGTGGCCGATACGCCCATGTCCCCCTAATGACCACCCCCGTCCGTCCGCGCGTGTTCCGCGCGATAGCTCTTCTTATCAACGGGCGGCCGCAGTTTTATGGGCATTATGCGAGACGGTTTTCCGGCGGCGGTGCTACAAAAGGCTTAACGTTCGCGCCGGATCTTTCGCGCACGGCCCCCTGTCGTCATGAGGGGATCGGTCGGGGGCGACGACGCGATATTACACTATTCTTATTACTGCGCCCCGTTCGCCGCTTATTGCCGTTCAACGGTGCTAATGACCGCTGTTCGGTGTTTGCGCGGTTTTTATCGATCGCATATTTCATACGTTTGTGAGTTCACGCGATCAGCTCATTCGCGTCCGAGGCGAACACGTGGGAAAACAGGTGGAGAAGTTAACGCGACGACGCGCGAGTCGCGTTATCAACGAGCTGATAACGTCGTTGATTACGACGTGTCCCGTGTATTTTAGCTTCCGATACTTCGTCGCCGCTGTTAAAAGTTCCTTTCCTTTTCGTCCTTTCCAGTAATCTGTCCGTGAATTTTCTGGCGTTCACCTTTACGACCACCGCATCTCAAAAGCTTCTTACAATGTTATAGTGTCCAGGTTTCGACTCCTAGATACCTAACCTAACCTTTTCGTACAGAAACATAAAATTATTAAACTAAAATAATAAATTTTTTTTAAAACACAGAGATTTTTCCGCCCGAAACTGCGATTCGACAAAATTAGAAACAATTCAATTATTGCTTTTGAACCTGCATAACTGTAACAAATGTTTTTACTATTATTGTCGTCACACCATACTGACTATGAGCTGTTATTAAAACAGTTTTAGGTACGTTTTTGATTGAATTTTAAATTTTTTAAAACTCGAATAACCCGGTGGTATAAAAATTACGCGAATAACGAGTACGGGAATTAAAACAATATCGCAACGAAAACCAATTTTTTTTTTTATCAAATTATAACCACAAAATTAAAACGTCAAACGTGCACGCCGTGAAGTAATGGAATTGTTTATTACAATTGCCGAAAAATGCCCTCTTTCACTGCACATTTGACGTTTCCTGCAACCACCAGATTTCGGTTCTATTGCCCGTTAGAATAAGTGAGTAAATACGTGAAATGTTCACACAACGCTCGATGTACACATTATCGCCTTTAAGTCTTTAAGACGTGGCACGTAACTTCTATTTAAAATGTTCTTATCGACTTAAGATTTTTTTAAACGTTCGACAGGTAATTTTTCTAATGGGGAAAAAAAAAAAACTAACGCTCTTTCCTTCCGAAAACATTTTGGTTGATTTTAATTTTAGGATTCGATCGAAACAACCGGTTTCCAACCACTGTCAAAATATTATGTAAACGGTCGTCGGTCGATAAATTTTTTTTCAATTTTTGGCCCAATTTCTTTTTACGCAAAAATACACGGTGCCACCCAAAACTCGCGCGCCGCCTGACAGCTCTTTAAAATATACCTGTCGAATTTTTCCAAGCGTTTCGAAGATTTCGCTCTTGGGAATTATACGACCGTAAGTAGGCACGCGTACAAAATAAAAACGCTAAAACAGATTCGACACTACGTATCGCGGTTTTCCATCAAATCGATTTGTTCAGCAGTATGCGATTAGCAGTAGAAGTGATTGAATTTTTTTTCCCCAAGAACGTCGAACTGTTTCGACGTTCCTATAATTTCGTTACTATATAATTCGATAAGTGTTTACTCGCGTAAATATCGCTGCGTGTAAAATATGTACGGTTGAAAAGTTTAAATTATGTACATTCTCTGTTTTGCGATGACGTCGCGCAGAAAGTTTATCGTAAACTGTAGACGCACAATAAGTATATTACGCTCTCGAGAATAAAGTTTGGATAAAAAATTTAAAATATTTTCTATCAATCACAATTGTTATTATCATCGTATTGTTCGAAAAGCCAACCGACGATCCGGTTTAAATTTTAAAAAATAGTTACCTAATCACAATATCGTGTGATGACCACGGCCAAGTACTCAAAAGTACGCGTATTGTAGTAATTTTGAGTAGTAATCGACGAACGCATTTCCAAGGACGCGCGTGACCGTCGTTACCCGAGTCGACGCGAGTTCTCCCATATCTGTTACGGTCACGATGTTATAACACGATAAAACCAATCGGAAAACGCAAAGTTACCGCGACGTCGTGATCTGTCGTAATATTTTATTTCGACGACGGAGAAACTCGACTGACGTACATCGTGTTACCATACGTTCGCATTTTTTTCTCGAAAAACGTGATTTACACGTTGAAATCTCCGAAAGCCGACGACGGCGGCGTTTGTCGAGTTTATCGATGCTGTATTGCCGCGGTGAATCTATCGTATTTTGACAGAAAACGTATCAAACGTACGCTACCCACTATGTATTATTGTTATTGTTGTTATAATAGAGGGTCGGTTTAAACGGCAGCAACACCTGGTGTCCCTGGGACAGGGTGAGTAACTGCACAAGTGTCGGGCGATACGTACGTACGTCTCCTCGGTAATTGTACCCTCGGGTTTCGCGTTTCGGCAATTGTTTGATACGTGCGCGAGCGTAATACCGATCACGGTAATACTACGTACGAGGGGATCCGCCGCGGAGAGCGCATATGGCACTGTTTACGAGGAAAAGCCTTTTCGGACTAAATTAAAACGCCGCCACCGACGGATTTATCGACTCGCGTAAGGTGGAAATGTCATCACATTTATTATCGGCGAGTAAAGTTGCAGTGATTCGGAGAACGAAAACGTTTGAATAACGGCGATGAACACACGTTGGGTTCGCTTTGAAAACATAATAATAATAACTCCTCGCACGTATAACCAGGCACGGAATCGACGCGTTTTGGGTTTTAAGGGTGACTTCCCCGGGTTGTTTGGACCAGACTCCGGATGCCGAACACTATAAAAAAACAATTTTTTTCACCCTCAGTTTAGTGTGAAAAAAAATATATCAACTTCAAAAGATTGTTTCATTCGGGCTGCAAAAATAACACGCACAGTATGTCGTCACGTGACAGCGTAATTGCGTCGGGCCGGGAAAACATAAGTATTATATTAACGCGGGCAGCTGCTACGGAGTTTGAATTTCAAAATTTTAATGTTACTTATTTTTGTTCTTCAAATTATTAATAAGATTATTATACCTAAAATTTCTGTATTCAAATTAATTTTCAAATTCGTAATACACGAACGACGGTACGTCAAATTTGAAACAAACGCGTTTTAGGGAGATAGTTGTAACGCGCGAGTTTTAAAATTTTTAACTCCTTGGACGTTGGATATTTTGAATTCGTCTACTATTAGGGGCGTCAAAAAAAAAAAATTATTGCCCCGGGCATCCGAAAGTCTAAATCCGGCCCTGCGTATAACGCGCGAAAGTTTATAAAAAAATGTTTTCGTAAGTATACAAATGCGGTGTAATAACAACTGTTGTATAAACCTTGCGGAGTTTAAATAACGTTAGACTTTTGTCCGGCACGGTACCTTGTAAAACTGGTTTTCCGTGAGTACGGAATAGACGGAAAGACAAATATTGTCGTGTTCGAGACGGACGGTTTTGGAAAATTTACGAAAAAATAGGGTACGCGTCCTCGGAGTTCTGAAATTTTACATCGCGAATATTTACTTTGTGGATGAGTGTCAGCCGTTTCCTGCTCTCTCTGCAGGGGTAGAAAAACCCGCGTCATGTTAGTTTTTCACCGCGGAGCTACGTAAAGGCCAAAATAGTCGGCGCGTGAGAAGGTCTAAACGCTTACTAACTGATAGGAGCCGGAAAAAAGACCAAAAGTGGATTCAAGGAAGGTCTATAAAAATACTTACCGACAGGACCCGATCGAAGTAGAATGGGAGGGTCCAAATGCTTGTACGGACGGGAGCTGACCGAAAAGACGATAGCAGCGGGACGACACATTTCCTGGTAGGTAAATATGCTTCGGGAGGTTCCCGCTGGTAGAGGCGCATGATCATATCGACGAAAAACCCGGAATCGACGCACTACATCGTGCATCTGATATGGAAATAAAAAAAAAATCCGTAACCATGCCGACGCGTTAGTTGAATTTGTCGAAAAATTGAACAGAAAAAAAATCCTCTTACCGTGCGTATTGATTTCAAACGCACAATTTTGCGTGAAACTTGTTTAAAAAAATAAAACTAACGCGTACGTCATTACACCATTACAAGTCATCGTTATTATTATTATCAAACTATTCCGCCGCAACAGTCCTGTAGTCGCAGGATGAATACAATACGGTCATTACGATGTTTTCCGTATCGCTGCTATTCTGCCGCGTGAAATTCCATTATCGAGTGCTGCGTATCATAATAATACGAGACACGTGGCCGGGCACGTGCGCGAAAGAGTTTTCGCCGCGACGTTGATGGATCTCGCGCGTCCGACCACCCTCTGTCCGTACGTTATTTTCCGCAGCGGCACGGCCATTTGAATAACAATAACAATAACAACGAAAATAACAGCGAGCGGGTGGGTGGTACACGAGGGCGAAAGAGTCGCGCGTGATTTTATGGTTTTTCGCTGTTTTGTTCGGGGGCGCCGCGACTGACCGGAATCAATCGGCATCGACATCACAATATCTTTCTCCGCGTTACGCCGCGCTCGGCCGTAAACGTGTCGGTCGCAATCGTCCGGTATTTTGGCCGAGACTCTTTAGCAACCACATTGTCGTATGAAAATTTATCCGTATGTGGTTTCCGTGCTGTGCACCGGAATGTTTTGTCGCGGGGGTGTTACACGAAAATCTCGTGGACGCGGAGATTCAGGGCGAACCGCGGGTGAGTGCTCGGAGTTCGTCTCGGATCTCGGGGGTTGATCCCTCGGGTGCGCCACCGCGTTTTGTGCAGCGATCGGAATAAACTCGTGGATACACTGTGTTTGAATACCACGTTGCGCGTATGTACGAGTATCGAATCGTTACTGAACACCCCACGCGATCTATATCATCGACACAAGTATGATGTTTATCGTAAAGTAGCACTTAAGTACGGACTGATGTAAAACGAACGGCTTATTAGAACGACACGTCTCGTTTAGAACGCGTCTGCGAGACCTGGAACCGGGTGTGAACCGATCAGGCACGCACACGAAAAGAGAATTCGGGGTGGGTTAAAATTTCCATTTTCTTTTAATTTACACTTTCAGGTACCCGCCTGACTTGTAATCAAAATGTTTCGTACATTTTTCGCCGCGAACCAGAATAGATGACGCAAATAACACGCAATATTCGTGGTAAAAGCGCAAGAACCGTCCGAATCGACGAGCCCATGCGTGGATAAAAATAACGGTCACAACTAACGATGATTTTACGTTCGATTGCTGCACGGAGTAAGTATTTTTTCAATAAGCGGAAAACATTTCCATAATACATTATACCGGTTATTGCTGCTGTTGCGATGTACAGATCTGAACGCTCAGACACGGTAACTAAAAGAAAAAATACTGGGAACCTAATCCAGAATATAACATCACACGTAAATACAATTTAATTTGTGTTTTGATGATTGAAATATAATAATAATACACACTTCGTCGTATAATTTATATTGTCTTTAGAGTAACTTATTAGATAAAATTTTCAAGATATAGTTCATAAAAAGGAGGGTATGATTGCTCTTGTTGATCTACAAAACTAAAACGCGCTGTAGTGATGATGGAAATAACTATACGAACTAAAAATCGTATCCACCGCGACGTATGCAAACCCACCGTGAGACGAGACTGGACAATACGACTACTGTTTGTCAATATTTAATCGGAATAATTAAATGCGATTCAAACATGCACAGGCTAGTAATTTGATAACTATTCGTACGATTTTAGCTAATTCATAAACGTGAATTATCGAAAATCATCATTTTCGTAACAACTAAAACCACTAATAGATATTTCATGCGGTTAAAATTATTATTGAAAATGTTACGGTTTTGTTAAACGCACAGTGTTTTAGGGATTATTGAATTACACATTTTCAGCATAACAGTTCATTTATGTTTTCCCGTTGTAAAATAACGAACCAACAGCGCAAAACGCGTCGTAAACACGATTGATTAAAAATATAGCGAATTATTATCAACAACGTATGATATTGTATCATGTTATCTTTTTGAGTCATCTCTTCTGTATAGATTTGGCATTCCTAACACGATAGAACGAGGCGGGATAAATTGTACGAAAAAAAAACACATAAAATAGTTATAATCAGGTTATAATCGTACACAACGTGATAGATATTTATAATAATTGACGTACTTCGGATATAAAAAATTTAAAAAAAAAAACAAAGTAGAAAGTTTTTAGAGTAAAGCTTAGACGGGCGTTATGAATCGTGCACATGTTTTTGGAGTTTATGTACATAAGTAAAAAAAATTGGGTTTGAATTGGGTAGTTTGAAATGTATCCTGAAATCGGCCGTTTTCACCAGTTTCGGCTAAAATCGAATTCCGGCAAAATTCAAAAGGTTTCGATTCCCGCCGGTTTACCTTTAGATGGCCCAGGGGACTCGTCCCCTCGGATCCTCGGGTCTCCCGAATACCGTTCGCGACTTTTTCGCACTGTATCGTTTACCGGCGCCGTTGGCCGGTCCGGAAAGTGTCGAGAAATTGAAATTTTTTCGCGGGGATCAGCCGCCACAGTCACTGAGTGTACTATAAACAGAGCTGCGTGTCTTTCACACTGACCGTTCATTTGTGCGTTATTTAGTACTGACAACATAAATAAAAATCGTGTTCATAGTCTCTCTTCGTTGTAGAACTTGTAAAAACGCGCGTGTAATACGCATCGTAACAAACAAAAACACGACGTGCATACACGTTCGTATTCCAATCGATTGAAAAGACGACGATCGTCGAATTCGATAAGGTCGACAAATTCCTCGACGACAGTGACAATTTTTTTTTATTACCTATCGTCACGATTGACGAACCCCGCGATCCGGTCACGTTTCGCGTAAATTTTACCGGAGCATAGCACGCCTGGCTTGGGCTGGTGTCCGCGCGTCGTCCCCGTGAACGCCGTAATGCCGCAGCGAACCCGAAAAACTCTCAGGGCGCACACTGCACACGTATCGTAATCATCCCTCCGGACGACATTGAAGCGAGAGTAATATTTCATCGGGTCTCAGGTGGCTTCGGTCCCCGGCAACCGCTAACGCAATTAGCGAAACATCGCCCTAATGCCGTATTTATATACAGACACCCCGAAATGTGTTCGCGGGCAAATTTCTACGTTCGCGCGTAGTGCGGTGATACGTTATTTAGTATTCGTTTTGACTATTATTATAAAATACGAGCTCGGTCGAGTCCGCCCACACGGTCGCGGCGCCCAACTTTTTTAATGAAACTCTCAGACCGCCAAATTACGATCGTTTTGCTTTAATAACGGTAATAACAATATGACAATTATTATTGTTATTATTATTACGGCTTGGAGGGGGTGCGTTTTGTAGTACACCGCGCGCGGCCGTAACGCGTTCGGCCCGTTACAAGAGTTTACTGCGGAACTTTCGTCCGCCGGGAGACATTCTACCCAGTCGTTTATAATAATAACACGAGCCGTACAAACATAATACCTGCCTTCCCAACAGCGATAGTTAGAGGTATTTGTATTCCAAAATCATACGGTTGACAGAAAACTTTCGTACGGTCGCCGCCACACGACGGCGTTGACCCGAAGACGTCGCTGATCGGGACAAGAACAAGAAGAAGTCGGAAGCCACGGAAGCATGGACGTGCAGAAGATATCGCTCAGCTAGACGGATGGAATGAAGTAACGTAGACGAACCAAGTAGGGGAAAAATGAATTCTGTTAAAAATCGTAGCAATGACAAGTGGAAAGATGTTCACCACCCAGACCGAACAAATATATTTCAAGGACAAACCCACGGACCCAGAGGTAAAAGCGAGAAAAGCGCAGTGTATAGAATGAATGGTAAGACAAGCTGGCGGCTGCTGACTGCAGTAGGTAGACACGAAAAAAATTGGTTTTTAACAGAGGAGAACCGGATTTGTAACGACGGTCCTCAGCAGAGAAGAAGACACCGCTGATCTACCTTTATACGCCGAACCAGCGTCGGAACTAGATTTGTCGAGGCCTTTGGACGAGCTCTGCGATTATATGTGTAACCCAATTTACTGTATAGCTGTTCCGGCTGCTAATTCGTAAACAACTGCAAATTTCTGTTATTAAAAATGCAATCTCTCGTGTACTATACCCGTCTGAAGTTGTCCGTAATTTTTCGTAATAACCATATTTGGACACGTACGTACACGTTTCGTTTTTCACGTGTGTCGGATTCGAACGGAGAAATGCGAGCTTTTTGAACCGGCGAAAACTGGTGACCCCTGTTGGTGTGGCGATGGCATTAGCCTGTCCATTTTATAGTGGACAGAGATTACGTCGTACAGTTTGTCGGGATTCGCATTTTTTTACCTGTACCGTTTTTAATCTGTAATAGATTTTAAATTTTTAGCGCGTCAACCGTTTATTATACATTAACGCGGTTGTATTTTGTGCGCACAAGTTGGCTCGACTACTTAAATAATAAAACATTTACCGGGTCAGTCGGTAACACCGTCTTCACGGGATTCCGATTTTACGTTTACGCCGAAACGTATCCACAACGAGAAAGATTTTAGCACTGCCTGCACCTCCATAGAAGTACGCACCTCTACGGTGTGGTAAGTTTTGTTGTGAGGGCGGACACTATCGCCAAACTTACTGTCGCGGGGTCCGCGGGCAGCCTCGGATTATGATAATGGCGACGACGATGTTGTTAGTAATTATTTCAACTGGAAAATCGCGGTGTTACAACGACAATTGTTTTAATAATAATAAACAAATAACCCTGCAAACAGCTTATACCGATAATAAAAATATAATAAAATATACGGCTCCTGCAGAATCCGGCCACGACGTAATTCGTTTAGGGAACGCCAGTTTTGAAATGTTAATAATTGTTTGCACTTTTACTATAGAATTATAATATGCGGCGTGTTTTCTTTTAAAGGTAACGCGAAATATACCGCTGTCCAGTGACTTTGGATTGAAATGGGTTTTGGTGAAATCTATAGCTCGCTGGAACGTCGAAACAAAGCACGTTTTTTGACAATTTTCAAATGTTAAGCGTTTTTATTGCGCGCGTACGCAACACGACTTGCATTTTGTTAAACGGAAAAACGTAGTTCAAATATACGTACCAGATCTGGATAGACCGAATTTTCTTTATAAAATAAATAGAAATGATTGAAATAAAAGCTGGCAGTCGTGTTTACAAGTATGTATACAACAGGTATACGTAAAGTACGAAAAATTCATTAATTTAAATTAAAACATTAATTCGGTGCAGTCTTTCGGTCGATTTTCGTTTAGGAACCACGGTTATGAACGGTCGAAACGGCTCTAACAATGTCGGTCTAATCAAATATGGTGCTAAAAATATTTTTTGCTATTTGAAAAAATGCAAGTTGTACATTATGGTGCACGCAAATGACTAATAATTTGAAAATCGTCTAAAAATGCGAAGGGATTTCATTAGTCCTTGTCTACTCCCGAAAACCCCGTTTCAATCCGAAGTCACTGGACACTACTGCAGTATTATGTACGTCTAGTATCACCTTTAAAATTAATCGCACTGTATATAATCGGTCTGGAAACTGCGAAATTTCGCGTACGGCTTAATATTAATATTATTGCATACGCACGTCCCTCGTATAATAATATTCTAGCCGCATTTAATTCCGCGACGGACCCGATACGGCATAACTCCTGGCGAATTCCTGCGGGAAACGTACCTGTATAGCAGGGATACTGCAGCAGGACGCAGATTGGAGTAAATCTTCTGTCGCATATTATATTTTTCTGAAAATAAAAACATTTCTGTGACGGCTGTGTTACGGAAAACGGCCGCGTCGAGTCGGACGGAATTCAACATTAATAATTACTTTACGTAAAAAAATAAGTTGTTTCGTTTTTACCGGGGGAGTTATTTTGTGTTGAACTGACTGATCCAACACACAAAATAAGTGTTGTGATATGTTAGATTACATCAAGCTGGGCAAGTCAACAACTTTTTTTGACTCGTTAAGTTAATTGAACATACAAAAAGTTGAGTTAAAAGTTAATTTTTTTTCATTTTTTAAATTTATTAAATTAGAAGTTAAGTAACAAAAAAAAAAAAAAAGTAAGCGCCGGGATCAGTCTAGGTTGCGTGGGTAGTTTGACGGGGTAGCGATTACGCTTTGGGTGGGTCACTAGTTTAGAAGTTGTGGTTTAAACGCATTATTTAATTTCTGAAAGCAATGATAAATCATTGTCTTCGAAAATACGATTTATAAAATACAAAAAAAAAAAAACACATCTTTGTAAAATCAATAGCTTCTTCGCTTCGCTCAAAATTTTAAAAAAATCAATTAAATTAAAAATAAAGATAATAGTGTTTATATTTCTAATTCTTAAGGTTTTGTACCCTATATTGTTAATTAAAATTTCCTTTAAAATTTTCGTATTTTTTTTTTCTTAAATTTTCTTCTTACCAATACTTTTTTTTAAGCCTACATCCTAATCCGATATCGTGATTTAAATCTTTTATTTGTGCAAATATGTATGACAAATCAACAATCCTCATACCAATAATTTCACCAAACGATTCACTAAAAAATTAAATTAAATATTTAGAATAGTTAGTTACGGATTGGTTACATTAGGTAAATAGAAAGTAAAATCTTTATGACTGTATTACGTATTGGAAAAATCTTGAGTTTGTGATTTTTCGGCCGATAACACATAACTTTCAACTTCATCAATATGTCTAACAAAGTTCACAAATTATAAAAAAAAAAAATTATAATCCATTTTTCTACTTTCAAACTAAGATTTGACGATTTAAAAAATTGTCCATGTACCTCGGTGTAAATTCGTTTATATTAGAAAACATGTCTCTTGATGAACTTGGCATCTTCTAATAACGAAGGTGAAACCAAATTTTCTACAGGTGACGCGTCATTAGCAGAGGCGGATTTACCATATAGGCAACATAGGCAGCTGCCTAGGGCGGCAAAATTTGTTCGCTGTCCATCACTGCAAATATAATACTGAGTGATAATTTTTTATTTTATTAAAAGGGCGGCAAAATTTTTACCTGCCTAGGGGCGGCAAATCTTTAAATCCGCCTCTGGTCATTAGTATTCAAATCAACAGTTTCCTCTTGTAGAACATTAAAAGTAGCAGATTTTAATCTAAACATTTTTTGATGAATATAAAATATCGTACAAATTTAAATCTCAAATGCACATATAAGTTATGACTCATAAGTCATAATACATTACTACTACTATTACTTTTGTAAATGATTAGTACTTATTTCAAGTACTATGCATTGTTTAAATTAAGCATTATTAATACAATAATGTTGATAGTTTCAAAATTCTAAGTATAAAAAAATAATAAAACATCTATCATATTTGATTATTAGGTTATTTGTTTATTTTATTAGGCAATTACTTTTTTGCATCACGGGCTGCTTTCAATCTTTGAGCAACAATTTTTTTTACAGACGGTTTTTTTGAATTGTAAGGAGTATTCTTTTTTGAACGGTCCATTTCTCATAGAGAAGCAAAATGCAAATAAATATAAAATGACAACACACTACGTCACTACCCGACAAAATAATTAGGTACTGGTGTTTATTATACTAGACTAATAATAATACTACAATAAGAAATGATACTATATAGTGTATCTATTATATCTACTATTATCAAATTTCGTTGTTTTATACCACGATTATAAATAGAATAATATCGAATATCTATAATCGCGCTCTATGGTAATTCAGTATTTATAAAAATATAAATAACACAGCTGTGCGCCTGCAATAATTTACATTTTACGGATACCGACGACGCGGATCTGCAGTCACATGCAGTAGGTAGTTGCCTCAGCGGTGGGGATATGATATTAATTATAATTGACTGCCACCGCGGTGAAATAGCAGCACCGGTTTACGGCGTAAATGCTAGTTTTTTTTATACTTTCCGTAAAAACATCCCCTCGCACTTCCAATAGTACTCCAACGTGGTTTGACGTAGAGAATAGATTTAAGTATTAAATTAAAGACCAGAACTTCTTCAACGTGACTATAGAAAGTTTTTTTGCAAAAATTAATTGACAATATTTTTATGACCTTTTAAAAAACTTAAAACTTCTCATTGTAAAAACAATAGGTAGATTTATATTTTTTTTAATATGCCTCTATACGCACATAGCAGATTTTCTAAGCTTTCTTTGGGTATCTGTAGATTTATTATACAATCATTACTTCCAGAGTATTATTGGAAGTGCGGTGCGTTGTTTTGATACTCGAAAAATTTACCTTCGACGTCCTCTTAAAATTTTTTCTTAAATGATTACAGATTAGCTTAAAATTTGACACGTTAAATTAAGAAAAAAATAACTGTTATCAAGTTAAAAGTTAACGAAAAAATAAGTAAACGAGTTAATCAACTTGACTTTTTAACTTAATTTTAACTTTTAACGAGTTAATGCCTTGACAGTACACTTCATAAAACGTATGCACTTTAATATTATTATGTTATTAGATAATGGATCAGTACGGTTGGATGAACCTAATTTTACGTACGGTCGGGTTGAGCAACCACGTTAGGATTATACAAACTACAAATCACAAGTCAAAACAAATGATTATTATATTGTTATTGATTCGCTAATGAAATATTGAACGTCATTAAGTATTTTTAATGCGTTACCGGAAATTTACGGATAACGTTAGGTACCAGCTATATAGTTGTGAAAAATTAAAAACTTTGAATGTCAAAAAATTTTATGATTAATGAACGTTTTGATAATGCCATTGGATTGATTCAAGAATGGTTTTAGTGTCGTTTCATTTACTTTTGTGAAAACTACCTGTGTTTAAATTTTTTCTTCTAGAAAACAACGTGGTGTACTAAACGTGTTAGTGTGGCCAAATTATGTAAATAGTATCATTCATTTTTTAGTGTCCAACGCAACTCAATACTTGCGAAAGAATACTACAGCTCAAACAGAACTGTTAATATTTAAAAAAGTAAAATCTGATACGTTTGTGTAAATGATAAAAATAAATAATTATTGGAAGATAAACGGTTAAAAGTTATTATCTCGTCTTTTATAATTCACTCAACGATACGAGTTGTAAAACCATTTATGTAGAGTCTAATGCGTTGTTTGCGCATTAAAACAATCCATAGAAACATTATGTTTTAGATGAATCGTCGATAGCGAGTAGAAAACGATAGCAAAAAAACGGATGCATTCATAACTTCTTGTGCACAAAAATACTCCGACGTGGGTGGTTCTGCGAAATTGTGAAAATGCTTCGATGGTCACTCTGTTTCATTCGATCACCATATTATTATTATTATAGCTTTCAGAATTATTTATTGTACTAAAAATGTTTTTTTTTTAACTTTGAACTGCTTCAAATTAATATGATATAACATAGTACATCATAGACGGTCATTTCTTCTCCTCTAGCTGGCCGTCTCCGTTCCATAAAATGATCAGATGACGCGGTCAAAGCAAATCATACCGGTCATATATTGTACTATGATACCGCGTTCATTGATAGTACGAGAACCGCCGGCAAATGGCTTTCATTAAATTATTATTATTATTATTTCCTTTTGATGTCGTCGTCATAGTATTATTATCGGTCTGTTTTGCGGTTTGACGATCCGTTCAGTCGATCGCGAAAGAATAACGACGAGACGAGTCAAAGGGATAACATGCGGTTTTTATACGTTCTCATTAAAACGTAAGACCACCGTGTTTTTTATTTTCGCTCCCGATTCTACCCAAGCCAGGTTTTTTTTTGGAAACCGCGAGCTTTGTTATCCTTGCTTTACCGCACGGATCACGTGTAGATCACACGAGTAAGTCGGCTGGTAAAAAAATTATCCTAATAATGCTTATAGTTCAAACGATGGTTTTCCAGAAAAATTGAGAGAGAGATTCGTGCGATTGAAAATGCCCTAGACGAATTTTCCATCCAGACTTGAATTCCATTCAATGGAATAATATCCGGGCACTGATAAATTTAAACGAGTATCGATTACCTGAATTCTCGGGAGGAAATATTCAGTATACCGTTCGACACATTATTTGTAGTTTGTCCCATATAATTGTCATTTATCAATAATATTGTTCCATCTACTTTACCTATTCTCTGCACAAACAAGTACAACACGGTTTTATTTAATGTTTAATATTTTTAATTTTATCTTATACAATTTACACTTATATTAGTATTTGGTAAATAATCAATTAAATACCAAACTCTAGCGGTTTGTGTTCTGTTCACCAACTGTGTTACATAGCTTTTCGTAGTATATAATAGTATATACAAATGAAAATGCAAATTTTATCATGCGTTTATTTTTAACATACGCTTCATTAAAAATTTCAGTCATCGTGTAATTTAATATCCGCTAATACCCACGTTCATTCGGAGAATATCTTTTCGATATGTGATAAAATTCGCTGACAAAGCATGTATGACGTAGCAGCGGAGTGTTTGAGATTTTTTAGACATTTTTGTACGTTATAAAAACGTTAAAAAAAATTTATTTTAGGTAATTATTTATTTTCCCTGTTTTTAGTATTGTGTGGCTGTGTGTGAAATTTCGCAATCGATTTCTTATTGATTGAGCGAAGCTCAATCTTAGGCAACTCGTGTCTTTCGTTTGTGACTGTACTCCTCCTAGACGGTTTGATCGATTTTAATCAAACTTGGCACGATGATAGAGTGTAGAATGGTGGTTGTCGTAAGGGTTCGCATGAAAAAATCGGACCTACCACGGAGGAATAATCACCGAAAAAAAAAGTTTTTCAATGATAAATCAGTGGTTCTTGGATCGATGGCCATAAAATTCTAAACGGTGATAGAGTAGCGCGCGCTGAGCAAAACGAATGGTCAATGTCCATGATCGGACGTACCACGGAGGAATAATCACCGAAAAACCTGATCCCCATTGACTTCCATTGTAAAATGTGAAATCACGCGCTATCTCAATGTAAACAATGGAAAATAGAATTTTCGATAGTTCTATGCCGGCGAAGCCCTGTGCAAAATTTACTGTGACACTCACATTTTCAAACTCATTTTATATCGAATATTCCAATTTTACCTCTGAATATTAGTTTTATTCGGGTTCTATAAACCAAGGGCTATCTTCAGTTGGTAAGTTTTAGAAAATCTGACGCTATTGATGTTATTAATTAGTTCCATCAATAAATGTAGACATGTCACTCCGCTCATTTATTACAGGCAGGTATCCGCATGTATTTCCTAGTAACTTTAGACGTAGACTGTCTGCGTTTTTTGTAAGTTTCAAATATTCTCTAGTCAATCGGCGGCAAGTTAGTTAAAAATCGTTTGATTATACATTTTTACCGAACCGCCGAGAAAACGAGTTGTATACAATAGTTTTGTGTTGATTTCTCGGCACGAACCTTGCCGTTTGTGACGCGGAGCTCATCCGCAGTCCAGTGGCGCGTATCCAGGTGGGCTGACTGCTGCTGGAGTCCCTCCGAAAATACCAGACGTATTTTTTTTAATTAAAAACTACACGTGGTGAAAACAAAGTATACCTACCGTTTTTTTTTTTTTTTCCAGTACCTACTACGTGTTTTAGAATCGCATATATTATTTTTTACGCGGTACGTGTTTAAAATTTTTTTGAAAAGCTCAATTTTTTCGTTTTCTCTACGAAACTCTGCGAAACGGGCGCGAATCAACGTGGACCGGGTGAAATCCTGGATTACCGAACCATATACGCGCGCACTGTATTTTGTCCAACTTTGAGCACGACCATTTCGATGGACTCGAGACGAGATTTCGACTCGCGACATACGAGTGATAAAAACGAAAAACCGCGAATACGGCCGATAAATATTTAAAGTCGACACGCGGCGATGTGATATCATGAATATACGGTATCATCGTACCCCGCCGCCGTGTCGTCCGATAATTAATTATTATTACGTTTTCGGTACGTCGTTATTATTATTTGAATATTGTATGTGTGTGTGTATATTACACACGGTTAAAACGGCCCGTTCATTATTATTAATAATAATTTTCCAAAACGTGCGAGCGATTAAATATTCACACGTGACAGTAAGAGCGGACGTGTATAATACCTATGTATATATATTTATTCGCGCGTGTGTGTGCTCGCACAATGTGTGGGCCGACGAGCTGGTAACGGCGAGCGAGCGAGAGAACCGTAAAAAAGGGTCGTCCGCGGTTACGTGATGGTACGCCGCGAAACTTGACAAATCTGGGCTCAGGTATGAATTATTTAACTGTAACACGCGCTGTTACATTGTCATGCGGTGAGCAGCAGCATATTATTGTTATTATAACACGCGTACTACACCGTATTACTCGTTAATTAAAGCCGCTAGACGTATGCTACATATAATAATAATGATAATGATAATGTTTCCGGACCGCGTTACGATATTTGCCCAGTTTTTCCCTCTGCGCCAGAGGTACCGAATACGCGGGTACTGTAGCGGACTTGTAGCGCGAAATGGAATTTTAATACCTGCAGTATAATCAGACCGCGCGGCAAAACGGATGCGGGCCGGTAATTGAAACACAGATTAAAGCGTGATGCCGAACGGAGGAGGATGTACAAAATGTGTCACCGATCAAACCTTATGCGGATTTCATCGAGGAGAAAAAAAAAACGGTGGTAAAAAAAAAAACTTATCAAAGCGGATGACGTTGAATTTCAAAGTCTCCCGTCTTCCGAAACATCCCGAAACCTGCAACGCGGGACATTGAAGGGGCCTTCGACGTCCATCCGTATCGTTACCCGGCTATTACCCCTATTACGGCTTTAATTTTCGAACAAACGAATTTCAAACAAAGAAGAAGAAACCGTTTTTCGTCTTTACGTCTTCCCTTTTAGAAAGTTTGAATTTAAACGGAATTTTAAATTTCAAGTCTACCCCCCCGTTCTTTTTTAACCATCCCTTAGGGGTCGGAAAACCGTTCTTATGGTGAGGCTCTACACCGTAAAACCAAACTACTGACAAAACTCCATATTGATTTTGTGGTGCATTCAGAGGTATACACAGCGGCTAGACGTTTTTTTTTTCTTTCTATTTTTCGCCTCTTTTGTGTCACATTCATCTCACAAAGCGAAAAATTTGAACTGTTAACCAAATAAACAACTAAAATTATATTCCGTGTAACCCACAACGACCACGATAAAACAAAGAACTATCGAATTTTCGACGAAATTTGTGTTCGTCACTGTTTTTTAAAGGTCGTCTGAGCGGAAGGAACCCGAAGTATTGGCTAAATTTTATTGTGTACTATATTTTCGTTTTTCGATTTGAATCGAAATCATTGAATTCATAGTTTGAGTCGGTCAATCATATCAGTGTTGTGGGGGGAAAACTGTAAAAAGGTGAGCAACAGTATACCGTCTAAAAAAATGCGCAGGACCAATAAATATATATATATATACCCGATATAAATAATAAAATATAACACCGAAATTTGCTCCGGCTCTACGGTCGTTACAAATCATCCAGTACGTGCTTAGGCAAAATATTAAATATTGAAAGTCAAAACACAAATTACACAAACTTTTCGCTTTTTAGACGTTTTATAGGTACTATGAGAAATGAAAAAACTTGTATCGAAGCAAAAACAAAAAAATAGTGCTCCAAAATATTTTAAGTTAAACTAAGTGATACAAAGTCAGTATTTCGTACAAAGTACAAACTTTTGAAGGGACCTATGAATTTTTAAAAATAATTATTTTTAACACAAGTAATAGTTAGTATCGATTAGTCTCACGTACCTCCCAAATCAAGCACTGAAACTAATCTAGATATATACCTACGTAAAATACAGATAACATGTACAAAACAAATTTTACCAATTTTTTTTTTTTGTACCAAAATCTCCAAGATTACTCGTCCGAGAATTCAATGGCTTCATCGGCACAGTTTGAATGTTAGTCAGGTCGTTTTTTCGCATTTCAATTTTTTCCCTATGGGTATAATCTAATTTTATTTTATCTTTTCCTGGATAACTCAAGAGAACATACGCAGTTATTATTATATTTTATAAATTCAGATGATTTTCGGACGGTTATCTTTCATTTGTATCTTGATACGTTTTTAGATTCCGAGCGTTAGCGAAGTGAGTTTTGTTTTTATAATGATATTTTTTTGTAGTTTTTGTTTTTCTGTGATCAAAAGTTCTAGTAGAAAGACTGCGTTTTTTGAAATTTTCATTATTTTTGAAGTTGTGAGCAAAAAACAAAAACGTCCCAATCTTCGAAATTGCTCCGTTCGAATCGCTATTTACAAATGCCATTAAAGAAGGTTTTCCGAGTTTACTGCTGAATTTTCAATCGACAATTTTTGAGGGAGTCGTGAACTTTGAAACTATCGAATTTGTTAATTTATCGCAGTTATTATGCCATTATAAGACCTCTAGTATTTATGTTCGTAAGTATAGAAAATTTAATACGATCCAGACAAGACAGTTTTGTACACGCGGTTAAAAAATTCAGAAAACTGTTGCTCAGAATTTCGGTTTATAGCCGATTTTAAGTCGTTGTTTTGTCGCAAAACTCGTCATTCCGGGCGGCCGTGTATTTATTACGGGGGGAACAAATAATTAAGGGGAACGTGTTTTTTACACATCGATTTAGATTTTTTTTTTTTTGATCATAACGTCCAGAGTAAAGATCGGAACGAGCTGGAACTCTTACACAGTACCAAAACAGGAAATAATATAGGTAACTGATATAATAAAAGTTTTCAATCGTTAAATTTGTTTTTACAAGAAAGTGTACTGGAAAACTGAGCTCGCTCAGAATCGTACGTAGCGACTCGTCCGAATCGTACCCCGTCAAACTACTCACGCGGCCTAGAGTCATCCTGCCGCCTTTTATACTTGACCCGTCTCAGCACTGCAACAGAGTCTGCGGAGAAAAAAAGGTTCATGAAAAAACGAAACAGTGTTGGGTACTCTCGTTCCCAGCATTTATACGACGCATGACACCCTAAAAATACGCACGACACGGTCGTATTTGGGTAGGTATTGTACGGCGCCGGAGTCGCCCTCGTCGCGCGCGTCCCTTACACAGGGCGCGTTCACTAGCGACGGGTTCGGCTATTAGAGTTCGGAATGGTGAACGTAATATTTTAAAAACGAATGGTGTTTTTTTTTTCGTTTGGATGTGGCCACTGCGCAGCGGAGAAACGTCGAAACGATGTTAATTCTGTTCATCGCGGTCGAGTGAAAACCGCGTAAACTCGATCTCGAACCCTCCTCGCGAACCAATGGGTCACCCCTCCGACCCGTTGTGGTGTGTTTTCCGCAAGCTGTTTGCGGATTCGTGACCGGATATCGAAAGCGTGTGATAGAGAAAGCGAGAAAAAAAATAAAGATAGCAAACAAGAACGAATTTTAGCGTCCCGCGGATCGTATGCAAGTCCGAAAAACGTTTGTTATTTTTTGTTTTTACTCCCTACCAGCTCTCGATAGTCGGAAGTCTGCCGCCGAGGAGACGAGAACATTTGGGTAGACGGATTAAAGCCGTCGTACGGCAAAAAGTCATCTTTCGGATGGACCGGAACGACGAGAACGAAACTTCGTTGCTGGTCTCGGGTTGTTAAGTACAGTACACGGCGTAGTTACCGGGTTGAAATTTTTATTCTTTCCGTCCCCGGGTTTCCGGGCTCGCCGCCACTGCCCGCCGTAAAATGAAATCGTCGACGCGTTCCTTCTGTGCACCCTGTAACGTTACACGGGGTGTGTAAAATAGGCACAGCGACGGGACATTAATATTTCACCCGGGTCGTAGGTATTATAATAATAGTCCGATACGCGCGCGCGGTCCGTCTTACGTCCCGGAGGACCGACGTTTGGCGCATATTTCACCATTAGTCGCGTTCCCGTCGCGTTCCCGGGGGAGACGCGGGAAATTTCAATTTATCGCCCCGCGGAACGGTAATAATAATAATAATAATAAAAAACAATAATATTGTAAGTATATATGTAACGTGGTACACGCGGCGTCTCGACGACGCGATTTTCCGGAGAGTGTAACATCGTATATCGAGTCGGACTGCGCACAGTGGGACCGATTTTCAGCCGGATGAAACGTCAAAAACTTACGACCTTCTATGTGTGTGTACACATATTATTATTTATCAGTAAATTTTCGTTTCGTTTTGATTGTTACGAGTATGTGTTTTATGTGTTCAGTTACTTACTACTATCGCATATTCCCCCAAAAAAAAAAATGGTTTTCATCTGCTGTCGTACATAAAATATAAATAAATTGTACCCACGTTCAACACAGCGAAACTTTTCTTAGACTTTTGAATAAAAATTTGAACTTTTTAGTTTCTATAATTATGTAGGTTTTGTCGGTTTCTTGTCGCGTTAATAACGTTTCGTCCGTTTTGTTCTCTTTTCGTTGGCCAATAACGCTTCCGAGTGTTAAACGACATAATACTATCCGATTTGCACACATTATCGGAATGGACAAACTAAAAACGTTATTTAAAAATTTCAAACGAATTTGACGTTGAAAAACTTGAAAATTAACAGCTCGTTGTGTGATCGATAATTTCTATTTTTAAAATAATTAAAATCATTTCAGACGGTTTTCAACCAGAACAGCTTCATGAAATTTTACGACAGGTAAAGTTAAATTGTTTTTATTTTCAATCACACCGTAGTTATAATACTCCGTTTCGTGTTTAAAGGCACGCAAACGGTTCGAACTTTTGTACTTTTCTTGGACAACTCGTATCTGAATTATTTTAAAAAATTATTAAAAAATTATAAGTACGATATTAGCCGCTGTAAATTAAAAACGAAATGGCACAAAACATTGAAAACAGCCGCCTTACAGTGAGACACGCGGTATATGCACCACCCAGACGGCTGAAAAGCCAAGTCTTTACGGAAATAATTAAGAACGATTTGGTCGTACGCGCTAGGCTGTACGTCGTTGTTTATGATGCTCGTTTCAGAATTAGATATGAGAATTATTAATAAAGGGCTGTATTACGACGGGTAATATAACGCCGTATTTTAGTGAAATTGGCTTGCGAAAACCTATTCACATTTGACATAAGCCTGTAACTTACAAACTATATATACATTGTAAATTTTGGATTTTTCGCTCATAATTTTTTCACCACATTAAAGTAAAATTGATATTTTAGGTACACACGCTGCAATGACCGTATTAAAAAAAAAAAAAAAAAACTTTTCTGAGTACGATGTTTTCAGTATGATTGAACCGTCCTATATAAGACGTAATGTAGCATGTTTATTCCGATCTAAACATTTAACTTAGGTTTGGATATTATTTCCGTATAACGCCAAAAATTATGAGTTAGATTTTTTGAAAATATTTTTTTTTCTCACCCGATACACGTATTACCCGTTAAATGCTTTTAGTTTTTTTTTTATCAGCTCGATTAGCAAAACATTGTTTGCTCCGTAATGATATTTCGTGACGAAATACGACTCTATGTATGATTTTCCAACGAAACACAATCAAACACGTCGGCAGCACGGTTCATTTTCAATGTTTTCTAACTAAAGATGCCTACCGTCGCTTGTGAGATCAACGGAAAAAGGAAAAATATTTTTTTAGAATCATCATATTTCGTTCTCAACGGTGTAACCACGAGGGAGTGACAATTAATATAAAATAATGCGCATACTTATAGGCATGGGTTCGAATTCGCCGAGACGTAGGTATGTAGTTTGTCTTTTTGTTTTACGAGTGTCCTTAAGTTATTGTCATTTTAAACTACTTTTTCAGCTAATAAGCGTAATAATTAAAATTAAATTTTACCTAAGTTTACACTGTACAGTTAGGTAGTTACAACGATTACAATTACTACTACATTTCAACAATTTCCTCCGAACGCAATGCGTTACCTTTTTAATATTCTTAATGTGTAATCAGTAGGTATTGTAAACAGAAAGTTCATTTTTTTATACCCTATCATACAAGACTAAAAACTCATTTAAAACTTTGAGCAAAGCATACAATCAAATTTTAAGTAGGTATAGACGTGATCAGATTTTTTTTTACCTATCATAAAATTTAAATTAGTTTTAAATTCTTTTGTATTATTTTAATGAAAAGCAAACCAAACTATAGTTTTACCAACCACAATTGTTGGGTTTGAAAAATACTATACGTGTTTTTTGATCTGCTAGTATTTAAATTAATACACTTATATGGATAACACTCTACTTTACTTAAAATTTTGAAAATTTCTTAAAATATGTACTGTGTCCTCCATCCATAATAATTTACATTAGTTTCCCGCTCAATTTCCTCGTTCAATATTTTTATTTGCCCTGCTGTTTGAAATAATAAAATTACATAGGTAATGAATTTCAATATTAACGGATATATATTTATATTTTATACTGTTTTCAGATGTTTGAGAATACAATTATAATTTAAAGTTCTGACATCTAGTCAGATACACTGTTACAATATTCTGTTATATTAATATTGATAATATGTTCAGTATCAATTTTGAGTACAAAATAGTTAAATTTGTATGTAGAAAATTACATTTCTTAAATCGATGAATACCAAATAACAACGGTCTCATAAAATGCATAAAAACATTTAAAAAGTTCGCGATATAATCGTCGAGTTACACGAAATATTTAATTATGCAGTTTTATTCAAATGAATGTTAAACTTTTGACAGTCAGCTGCGTTGTTGCAACAGCTTGATGTTATTTTCAATGAGTTCGAAAATTGTTGCGCTAACTTACAATACGATTTTGCATAACTTATATTGTTATTTAACATTTATGGGATTTAATTAAAATTCAAAGTTACAAAATAATGTTAAAACAAAGACATAAAACAATGAGTTATTTTTTAGGACACTTAAATTGTTTACGTCACAGCACTTTTATTACCATTGATTAGAATTTATTACACTGTATGAAATTTTATAGTTTATGAAAAACGCTTTTGCTGAGTATGTAGAAAACAACTAATTTTTAATTTTCAATATGGACTTAATGTAATAAAAGTAAAACCCAGTGGCAAACACGTCAGGGAAAAGTTTGTGAGCTCAAATCTCCCCGAAATATAAAGTACCTACTCACTCACAAATTTGTCGATTCAAAGAGATTGTATTGTTTTACATACATTTTAAAGAAATTTTTTCAAAACATGAAATAAAATAGTACATGAAATATATTATAATTTATCAACTATATTTTATGACACTCATTCGCTGTTATAAGGACAATCTATAGTGATTTTTGAGCTAATAAACGATACAACATAGTGCGTGACGGGTACATACGTACAAACAATTTTGAATTTCAAAAGTTTCTAAAATTTAACAACAATATTTTTGGAATAATATGCCGCGGGACTACCGCACAAATCACACATTCGAACGCATTCCCGTCGGACCGCCGAGAACGACTTTTTTTTATACGTCATATTTATTTTTGCGCTATTTCTCAGCTGTTTTTAGACGTAGTAACTTTGAATTACTACAGTTGAGCCGCAAGGGTCTCTTATTTTTCTCTAGGTGGGTAAATTATTTACGGAAAATTTACGACGGCGTTTTCGCCCCATCGGCCTGCGTGATGCGCAATAATCGATCAGAGCATGTACTATCATATAATATAAACCTATTGCATTTTTTATTTAACTCGTATTTTTCTCCCATTCGCTTTTACAATTTTATTAATGGCTATCATTGTGTGGACGAACGTATTTTCGAGTTTTCAATTCCGTCGCAGCACATTCGATCAACTTTCGTGCAGGTTTGAACGGTTTACCGCCGTGTCGTGTAAATGTGTAATCCGCGCGATGAATAATACGAATAGCAGGAATATTATACACAGAGCGTGTGTACCCAGGGAACAAGTCCATATTTTTATCTACTAAATGTTTTCAAAATCTGTTTTCGAATAATTTTTTTATTATTTTAATGAGTCATATTAAATTATTCTTGTCTAACAAAAGAAAAAAAAAACAACATTTTGGTTTTTCAATAATTTGTAAATTCAAAACAGCCATTTTTATACGCGTGATTTTTCTTAAAATCTTCTTACCCTGCAAAACCCTCACGTAGGTACGAAAAAAAAAAAAAACAACGAGTTATACATTTTCGAAAATTCGTAAAAATTTTTATTTGAACATCTATACAAATTTATCGTGGAACTCATATGATTTATTGTAGGCAACAGACGTATCAAGTATTATAATCACGGTTATCTTACAAACGTCGTAATTACTAACCACAAAATGGACATATTAATTATATAGTAACAAATCGCATTAGTAATTATGTGGCTATATGGATGTAATCGTGTCGGTATATCGATTATAAAGTGCGTTTATACGTTTAATTTCGTAACTGATATCATAAGAAAAATATCAACGGTGAAAATATTTACCATTCACTGTTTCATTTAAAACCAAAATGTTTGATCATTTACGTCACGATGTAACATTGTATTCGACCAACTAATATTTTTGGATCTACATTTTAAACACTCAGAAAAAGTAGGCTGCATATTGGCTATTTTGTATTTTTCCACAACCCAAAAATAAAAATAAAAAAATGGTTTATATGCTCACGTTTGATAAAATAAAAGCAATAAAAGCAATTTGCTAAAACCGATTTATAAAAAAATAAACGGAAAACAAGTTATACTCGGGGACATACATAGTGAGACACTACAGTTTTTCAATGAATGAAATGTCTTTATTTTTTAGTCAAAAATATATCTGCACCGTGCTCTCACACTTGCAGCATTTACGTTGGCTATTATTATATACTTATTTTTATAGAATTAGGAAATCAAAAATAAACGAACGGTGGTAAACATATTTGTACTTTTTAGTTGTACATAGCTAACGATTTAGTTACCTACTAAATAAGTATTTTATTAAATATAAAAAAACCAGATCCGATAATCGGTTGTATAAGAGGTTTTTTTTTTAGATTTCAAATTATTATTTTGTGATTAAAAATAACAGATTGACTCTATCGTTTGATCTGATTTTTAGCCAGCAGTTTTTCTTCGGGGTTTTTTTTTTTTTATAATAATTAATGACATAAATGATGTTATTATATCACTTTTATTGCAATAAATCGAGTAAGAATCTTCATTATGCGGACGACATCGGCTGTAAACAACAACTGATCCGGTCCAACGTGGACGCCGACGCTTTGATAACGAAACGTAGTAGACGAACGGAAAAATCGTGGTCTGACCAAATTTAGATGGAAAATGCCGCACATAGAAGTCGAAGATTCCAATCGTTTCAGGTTGTCGAAAACGTCGAATTCGCCGAAACACATATTTAGGAATTTTGGAAACCCATTGAACACCTTTACTTTCCCGAGACCTCGGTTCACCAGTCTTGGTCAGCGAAAACATGGTCACATACAGATAAGCTTAAATACGTAAATGTCGTTTTTTAACTAGTAAATTCGACCGTTGTTCTTGAACGTCTTTGAAATCGTTTGTAAACTCGGAACTTCGTATCCGTATGACAATTATGCGTGGATTTATTCAAAACCAACAAGTTTTCCACTTTAAAACAAACGTACGCCCCGTTTCAAGAAAATTACTGCGATCGGTTGTGTCGGCGGCTCGAGAGAGCCATGCAGGGGATATGGAGTAAAAATTCAAGATTCGAGTGTAATGAAATATTCCAATAAGATTATGTTATGAACAAAAATGAATATATATATTATAACGTTAGCCGTCACAAATGAAACTAAAATCATGGAATATTTCATATTTACTACCAGGACAATTCGCCGAACTTAAAGTATCCTTTTTCTTCTAGACTTGAGAATATGAGCTTGCACTTGGAAAGTCATGCATATTTCACACTCGGATAAATACAGAGAAGCGAGAAATAGCTTGAATATTTTTATGACAAAAAAAAAAAGAAATTTTTTCTCTCTTCACTCGGAGACCCATCGTAATATTACACCTAGCTATGTTTAAAAAATGTAATTTATTGGTAGGTACCTGTATGCGAGTATAAAAGATTAAATCTCGTCGCCGACCCACTAGCTCACTGACTCGCTGATTTCTTACACATAAGTTTTATGCGAAAAAACAGTGAAATATTTTATAAGAATACTAATTCGGTCATATAAACCGGAAAACTAGAATCCCTAAGAGAGAAAACAAATCAACTTTATTTTGCGTGTATCCTTTAACTTTGATTTTTTTCGTACTGTCGAGATTTACATTCTAAAAATATTGAGGTGCTTACTTTTTTATGAAAAACTTCTCCTGTAGAAAATGTCTCCAGAATTAACATACTTTTATGCAGTTTTCGTTTTAAAAGTAATAACTGTGTTTTAATATTAAAAAGAGCAAGAACACGAAGCTTCAGTGACCCTCTACAATATAGAGTCGAACAACTTTTATAACGTTTTTTCAGCTTTACTTTGATGAAAATTTTCACAAGAGAAAATTTATTCGAATCGGATTTTAAATTATTAGTAGAAAAAAATAGTACGAAAACAAGATATATGTATACATAATAATAGGTCGTAAAAAATATGGGAAAAATTCGTTTTATATTTTAATTTTATAATTTTTTAAAGAAATAATCGTCTGTTATAGATACCGCGAAAACCTTACTAATTAATAGACTCTGTGTACTTCAAATTATTAAATTAGTAAGTAGGTATTAAAATCCTGAGTTTTTTTTTTCAGACAAATTTTGCGATTTGAAGCTATCCAAAAATTTAAACCATGAAAAATGAATAAAGTGAACGATAAATGTCGCTAAAAATTAGGTTAAAAAAAAAACTCAATATTAATTATACGATTATGCGCGTATATCGCACGTATTTATTTTGTACGCGCGAGCAGATTGATTGAAATTTAACAAAACGTACGTATACTACATATTATGCATATTATATTAGCGATAATAATATATTTATGTGTTATTATTTTTATTTTCATCATTTTGTCCGCACGTTGTAACGTGTAACGCGCGTGACGCGTTCGCTATACATCATCATTATCGTATCAATCAACGTTCGGTGGACATTTTTAAATATACAGTTTTTCAACAATCTTTTGCTCATCTCGCCCCTATCGGTCGCACTATCATTCAAACCCTTTCCCGGAAAACCGACGTCCGTACGTTTTTGACGGTTAATTCCAGTCTGTCAATATTTTCCCCCGCGGGACTTGACCGTATATTATTTGAACGATTTTTTTTTTTTCAGCCCGTCATATTATACCGAACAACGTTACAACTGCGTGTACCGATGAATATTTATAATATTATAAACCGCGTCCCTTTACGCGTTATCGAATGTCCTTGAATAAAAAAAAACTACAAAAATTAATCGAAACGTGTATTTATGTGACTGCAGATAAACAGGGTTAAAACATAATCGGCGATCCCGCACGATGACGATGATAATAATAGTAGGATAGGTTTTACGATATTTTACATTACAATATGGATCACGTAAACAAACAAATGCGCTTGGTAAATATAAATCGTTTGAAACACGTTTAAAAGTACATTCTATGACATAATAAAGTTTGATAGGTAAAAAGCGTTTAATATCCTGACACTTTTTTCAACTCGTGTGCTATTCGTGTGTTATTAGATTCAAATTTTTGTGGACTTTTATAATTTTTTGTACTCAGACGAATGTCATAATATTATTTCGTTAATTAGCATTTAGTATGTGACGACGATACCTTGAGCACTCGCGTAGTAGTCACATCGATTAATTATTTGCGGCGACCGAGTTGTAAAATAGTCATTATTATGCTTTGGTTACATAAATCTTGCGCCCGCTTATTTTAGCGCGATAAATTAAATTACACGCACTTTAAAGACGTCTACTAGTTCCATCAGAAATATAAAAAAAAATGAATCATAATACATTTTGAAAACAGAACACGTTGTACGTGTCACCCAATTTTTACGCTTTTGAGAACAGTTTTCTATAGAACAATATTTATTATTTTTACAATTTTGCTGATGTAAAAATATTATAAACACTATTTATTCGCTAAATCCAAATATGTTTTGGTCCACGAATTCGGATATTCTGATGAAACTCACATTTTAGGTCTATAAAACAGTGCGAAAAAAATAATTTTATAATTTATCACGTAAAAAAAAAAAAAATAATAATAATAACAGTGGCTATAGGAAATACTACTTTATTTTGGGTAGGTACCGGTGTAGTATAAGACGTGTATCCGAAAAAAGCATTGTATTGTCACGAGAATAAAATAAACACTTCTAAATAATAATGTAATCATTCGATTATAGTCTGCCACGGATACACCTTGTGGAAACACTTGATTCAAAACCCCGTTGTTCACAGCGTATTTTTATCGTTGACACCGAGGTTCAATCACATTTATACGAGTATATTCAAATAAAATGTCAGTTTCTCAATTTTTTTTTTTTCCTTCACGTAAGTGTACTTCCAAAATAAATATAACGTATAAATGTTATCGCACGCGTCGTTCTTTACACGGGGGGTGGAAAACCAATATAAGAGCAAAAACTTTAATGCTGTTTTAATGTAGGCAACTACTACTAGTTATAAATGTTTACGACTCGTTTTAGATTCGAGTTTTGTTACACGTTTTATGAAACGAATCGGTAATAAGGTGTTTATTTCGGTAAAAAAAATAGTCAACGCCAATCGTTTTCAGCGTTTTCTAAAATAATATTTTCAGATAATGTTTAAATGTTGAACCGATGTGATTCCAGGCGTTATTGTAAAACTCTAAGTTATTACTCAGAATCGTTTTTCGAATCCGATAAATTTTTTCAGTTTTTGAGATACAATACTACGATGTATGGTACTTCAACTTCCTAATAATAGTAACCCACCCAAAGCAATGTAACACACTCCAATCGACCAGGTCTAGAATCGAGTTACACCCAATTTTATTTTTTTTTTTTCTTTACGTATTTAGAAGTTCGTTCGTTAGAGAATAATTGATACTTAAGTATTTCGAACAATAAAAACGAAAAACGTTCACCACCATCTCCGGTGACGGGCTCGACGAGCAGTTTTTAAGGTTGATTGAATTTCTGAGTTTCATAGCACTCCGTTTCAGTTTTTACACACTTTTTTTGGGACAAATTGTCAGCACTATAGGTCTCCTGAACAGTATTGCTATGATCTACATACATTTGGATCACGTAGCCATTTTTGTTACGTTGTTTGAACGCCGTTCTTCGACCGCGTGTCAGCCTCTCGACGATCGACGAAATACCACCTCGTACGTGATCAAACGCGGTTAGACACGTGGATTAATGCGCGGTTTCTTCGGTGAGTTGAGTGCAGAGTCGCTATCGAATTGCGCGTAGTCGATTCGAACGAACGAGGCTCGCCAAAGTGTAATTGCGTATTAACAGGGACTAAAGGAGACGCGAACTCTGGTAAGCGATGGGTTTTCGAAGAATAATGAGCGCGAAGTTTGCTGGATACTTTCGTAGCCGCGTGTGCGATCTAATTAAAACATATTGTGTTGATCCATAAGATCTTATTCATCTGAAGTACGCCGCGTTCGATAAAAAAAAAAAAATTTCAATCACAAAATTAAATAAATATATAAATAAAAAATACCCCATACACGAATTACTAGGTATACGTAAAACCAAGACTGCGGTATAGGTGACTACTCGTAGAATGATTTTGGGAAAATAATGTGACCACGAAAAAATACTTTCAGGTGTACCTAATGTACGAATCAGAGAGAACACCGGTCATTTTTTCGGACACACGTTTTGGTAACAATAATTTTGATTGGGAATACGAAATAGTTAGAAATTATAAGTATTTATCGTTTACACACGTTATCGTTTCCTCGTCGGTTTTGTTATTTTTGTTGTTTGTATCACGTAAGCGCGTTGCCACGAAATAAGTAAAATTTGTTGATAAAATAAGTTTCATTTGAATAACTAAATAGGCTGTTTTTAAATTCCATATTCTGCTAAAAAATACAAAAATTTTTAATTTTAGATAAAATATTATTCACCCTTTTCGACGAAGCTACAAAACTTCCGGTATTTTAAAACATTTTTTGAAATTTTGTCTTCTTCGTTTTTGGAGTACAATTCAAAAGAGAACGAAAAGAAAAAAAGACGAGTAAACGCTACATTAAGCAAAATATGAGGGAGGTTAGAGGGGACTTAGCCCTTCTGTTTAGACTTAAGCCCCCACAACTTTGTAAAAAATATACAAATAGTCTATCTCGAGAAGGCAAATGTATAAAAATTACAAAATAATATAAAATAACTAGTTATCAACAATTTTAGTTTCAGATCTTCGAATTCTTTCAAAATCTTAGTCTGATGAAGAGTTGTTTGATGTAGCGACTACGCTTTGGAGATGGTCGCTTCTTTGGGTAGGTCGATGTTTTGGAACTCAAAAGTGATATTTAGTATCTGAAAGCAGTGACAAACCATAAATTACGTCGGTTCGGTAGACGTTGCTTTTTTTATGTCATTTTAAATTTATTTAGAGTCACGTTCAATAAAGTTAAGTGTCCATGAAATTCAAATATTGTATGAAATCGCTGTTAAAAATTAGTAAATTACTTTTACCAGCCACATTACAGTACATTCAAAAACACGGACACTGTTTTGTATGATAATATTATTTTCCCAGTATAAATCGTTACTTTTTTTTTTTTTGTAAAATAAATACTTCATTTTATACGTAATAGGTATTATAAAAATGAGTACCTAAATTTATCGCAAGTCCGGAACCTTTGCTACCAAATTAAGCAGCACTCGAGAGTAAAAAAAAAAAAAAATAATGGTCGAAAGATTCTATAAGCCTGCTTAATTAGAAACACGGAGCGAAATAATTGGTAATTAATTCCGAACTCCGGTTTAATAAGATGAAAGAAATGAAAGGAACGAAAATATAAAACCAACTTCTCTGGCTTCATACAGTCATTCTTCACTTGTAAATTTAAAATAAGGTTTGTATAAGAAATTCCAAAGACAATAATATCTCGACCGCAATGTAAGCTGGTGGACAAGTTTTGATTTTTAAAAGTATTATTCTCGTAGTACTGAAAGGCGAACTTATAGGACTTTTCATTGTGCTCGCCCTTTGTGTGATAAACGAGTTTTTTTCTTTATCATTTCAGCACACTACTTTTTCATGCCATGCACTCGCGAACAAAGTTTGTGAGGATTTCTGTACACTTGATTTAATCAAAAGGAGGAGCAAATAGTTCTTTGGCCGATTATGTAAAACCTTTCAAAGGTCAAAATTAGCTTATTATTTTTAGCGTTGGCGAAAACTTTTTGAGGTTTCTCCCAAACAATGATGGTTAATTTGGAACCGAACGGAACAAGCTTACGGCGGCATTTTCATTCGGTGGTGCACACAATATAGAACAATGCGTCAAGTATACAGGATCATAATTTTTTCATTTTATCGTCTCTCCAAAAAAACATTTAAAATTTTGCACTACTCGTTGTTTTGATTTTCGCATGTCAATCGGTTAGTTAAAATCAAAATTGAAACCTATTTTACGGTACTGTTTTCGTGTTGATCTCTCCAAAATAAACGTATTGTGTATTTGCAATCGCAATTAAATTCTATACATTTTGTTATTATTTTTTTTGTCGCATAATCTTACACGCCAATAACTCGTAATACATAATTGTTTGTAGATAACTGTGTAGACTTGAATTGTGTAATGGAAAACATAAAATACTTGTTGTTTTATAAAACTTGAGTCATTAAATTCATCGTAAATAATTTGTTATTCGACAACCGTTAAAATTTGCTCTAAGCATTTAATATACATAATGATGAAAAAATTCTAAAATATTCGCTATATTTTACACCTATATTCATTACGTGTTTTGTTCATTACTATTATGGGTAGGAAAAATTAATACATTTAAATTATCTTAATTTTATACTATACTAGTAACTTTTGAAATAAACGAATTTTAAACATTTTTTTTAAAAAGAAAGTTAAAATTTACTAATAGTTTCGTAAAAATACTTGTGAACAAAAATTTTAATAAGCTATTAACGACGTAAACCGTCGTTAAGTATACGATAAGCAAAATAAATATTTTTAATAAGCATATTATTTACGAATTTTTAATACAAAATATAGTTTAATAACTATTTGTGTTACGTTATGTTTGACTTATTTTAATTTATCCATTTTCATCAGATATACACACCGTGATGGACATACCGTAAAGGATTTTTTATTCAGAATGAAAACACGCTGACAGTCAAAACATTTCGAGATTTTATCGTATACCAATTACTACAAACTTCTGTTCATTTTTTCTAACTCTAAATCATATTTTTTATAATGAAATATACGATGTATGTTGTTCCATAGTAGTTTTAAAGGAAAAATGCGACCAAAATCGAAATATCTATTTCGAAACTAATGGGGTTCAATAGTATTATTTGATTTTCAAAATATTTTTTACATTTTCCACGAAAATAATTTTACTAGAAAGCTGATGTATATCTGCTAAAATTAAAATTGTTAATAAATTTAGAACTAATTCATCAATCCTTAACAATTTTTTTTTTTAATTACAAAATATTTTTTATTCTAAAGAGAGCGTTTAATTGTTAGATTTTTTTTAATCGCCAAATTTTTGTGAAACTCATACACGATTACTTGAGTCACTTAACCACCAAAAACCTCAGGGTATTATTGATTTTAGTTTATGAGGCAGAAATATAAGCTGAGATAATCAGATAATACCAGTGGAAAACTGAACGTAGTTTTGGTACCACTTCAACAAAGTAGGCATTTAAAATAATATTTTTGGTGTAGATAGACTTGTAAAATCGCTAAGTTGTCACATGCACAATTTGTATGCGTTTTTTTGATAAATGTTGCTGTTAATATTAACTGTTATCACTTAATTCTCTATCCCGTAACATAAATCATTTAGAATAAACATTAAATTTAGAGTATCACAAATCACAATAAATTATCAAAGTAATTGATTACCATTTATATTAATTCAGATGGGAATCACGATAATATATATTAAATGACGATTCTGTGTATTAAATTTTCATTTCGGACTTAAAGTATAATGTTTGTCGCAGTTATAAATATTAATATCAGAAAACAGTAATAAGTTTCATTTCCTCATTTCTCAATTCGCATTTATCTTATATATAAATTACTCTGAACGAGTATAAAATATGCAAAAGCGATTAGTAATAATTAGTTGTTTCGTTAAAATAATACCGAATCAATAAGTACCGGTGATTTTAATATTCCATTGCTTTTATTTCGATTCGGAAGAATTTCACACATAAATATAAATGCAGATTCGTTTTTTATATTCTGATCGGAGCTAAGGATACATTATATTGATTTTACAACGAGGTTGGTTTTTTTTTTTCCCGCGTGAACGCTTTTTATGGCAGTAGAAATGTAGCAGCGATATTTGAGCGATATCCATTGACAGATTTTTGATCGGATGATTTGAATCATATAGGCTTTTTCGAAGATTTGATTATTTTTCGAGTTACGGTTAAAATACTTTTCTTTGAATCTCGTAATTTTATACAATACCGGCAGTTCGATATTTTCCCCGGATACAATAATACTATGACGTAAATTATAAAACAGTTAATTGTTGTTTGCATCTTTTTTTGACGATTTTTAATACAGGTAACAACAACCAACGGTCACTATGCTTAGGTCACATTTAATAGTTAAAGTGGCGTTGACATCGTTTATAAGTTTTTAAAACAACGAACCGACCCCCGTGTGGCATGTAATATCGCTAAGATCGTAGACCGAAAAAAGAGCAATGTTTTTTGATTGTTTTTCGAGTGCCGAAAGTTTAAAAAAATCACCGTGAACGAAATTTTTCACGTCGTCATGGGATGGGTCGATATATCAGTATACAGATCGTTAGTGGAACTATTATCTTGACGTTTTCGCTCGTTTATCGGAAGAGATTCGAGGCTAACATAAACATGTTGCACTGATCTTTACGCAGTGGACTCACAAAGTGCGCTCAAAACCGTCATTTTCGCGTAAGCTATCCGAACGTGATTCCGTGCAAACATCGAACCCATCCGAACCGGCCGAGACCCACCCAACAAGTTGTCTCAAAAAAGTCTCCCGTCCGACCTAAGAACTAACGGAGTCGTTGTGAATTTTTTTTTACGAAAACACGACACGGTGTTGTCCATTTGGAATCGGTTACCGTTCGTCGTGCGCAACGAATTTCACGAGGGCAACCCTCGAAATCGTTTTTGAGACCCGACGTCAGTGACAAGCGTTTGCCGCATAAATTATGCTTGCTCGATACGCTCGGCCGTCCAGGGTTCGTTTGCCGTCGATATCCACAACTCCGCGCAGTCTGTTCCGAGGGAAATTGGAAGAGTCCATTTTCCACATTTTCGATTTTTCATACGTTTTGATCGAATTTGAGCGTTCGAATTTTGAACATTCGAAAGACAAAAAAGTAAAAAAAAATGCGGGTGAGTCGATCGTAGTATCGGAATCCCTATCGCACCATCGCTGAATCTACTATAATCGATAATATAGGCACGTTCAGTACGAAAACCGTCTGAATTCCAATAGTTTTCGTGTAAAACAAACGGAAAAAAAAAATTCCCCCAATACGATATTTGTATGGCGACCATCTAAAACGACTGTCATCGAGTTTGCAAAGTGACGTCGATTGCGCTCGCTATTCGCGAGGTGAGGTTGTTTTCCCCCTGCAGTACTAACAGTGAAAGTTATTATAACATGTTTTTTTCGAGCAAACAATAATTATTCTTACATTCGTATATATATTTAAACGCCGTACCTATTAAAGTACGAATGAATAGTAGTGTAGTATTAATAACAGTTATATTATTATATTTTCTGACACTTCACGAGGCAAACGTCGACTTTTCGTCGCGGAAATAATAATGATTGTACGCAGCGTGAAGAATAGAAAAAAAATAAAATTAAGTACATTCTAATACGCGTTGAAATTCTGACTAAAAGTAAAAAAATAAAATAAACTTTTTGATGATTCCATTGTAATTCTATTCGTCTTAGGTTCACTACAATTTTTCCCACTATTGTGCTGTTATTATAATATTTTTTTTTTTGCAGTATTATTTTTTGCAATAACTCTACTTATAGAACGGATACTAGAATAATAAGAAAAAATTGTCCGACATTTGAAATAAAATTCAATCACATTTATATTCTTAAATCGTCCCGTCATTTCGTTCATCGGCGATTTTAAATATTTTCCCTCTCTGTATAAAAGCCGTTCTGCAAGTTCGATCATTGTCCTTGAACGAATTGCCGTACACAACAATTCAAGTCTGTCCACAAATCGAGCGAGAACACGGGATAACATCAAAATAAGACAGAAAGAAGCGCCTAATATCGAATATTTGAATCGCCACACGGAGTTCAGCATCTCGATTTGCTCCCTATCAATGCAAATCCGTAGACATCCACATTTGGCCGGCTTATTTTGAGCCAGCTAAAGCATGGGGGTGTTAAACAAATGAATATCCAGACGAAATTCGTTCAAAAATCGTCGGATAGCTTCACAGTTAATGCGTTGTACAACAATATGCGAACTAATAAAGTTTCACGCGTGGCAAAATCACAACAATCAACACAATCATACTCGGGTTTTTTTTTTTTTGGAGTCAGACTGCAGTGACTGACTTCGTGATTTCGGGTTGAACCGTCTACAGATCAATAGCATTCGTTTTCCCCTGATAGAACTTTATACGGTCCGGTGTGCGGGCAGAGGATAAAATTGTTTTCTCACCGTGTATTTTGCTTTCCGTGCGTGATTACGAAAAAAACCGTCTACATTTGTGCGTTATCGGACTCGATAAAATCGTCGAAGATTCAAAAAAAAAAAAACGTTTTAAAAAAAAGTTCCGTCCACCTTCAAAACTTTTGTGCGGCGTTTCATACGTGTCGTGCGGCGTACGTCACCGTATTTTTTTTTTTTCTACACAGGATGTACGCAAATTTTGTAAAAAAGTAAACTACTCTCGTTGTACTCTCCAAAACACCACACAGGCTATGAC
>CM029359.1:28331759-28346086 GCA_017140985.1 Hormaphis cornu
GTCGAATCTGTGGCGTTTATAGTCTTGTAAAATCACCGATAAAAACGTAACGATAATAATAATATTTACTACTTTCAAAACGACGTGACGAATCGACAAACTACGACTATGTTACCTGTGAACATAGTCGTAGTTGGTCGATAGTATTGATCGATTCACGTTATGTCTTGTATCGCGATTAACCATATGAATGAACGAAAATGGAAACGTTAATAAAGAACAAAAAATAATTTTTTTTTCATCGCGTTTAGTCCATTATTGACGGGTAAAATTGGATTGTAGACGGTACCTAGAAAACGTGAAATAAATACCGAATCGTACTCGAAGGTGTTGTAATGTCGGCATGACCGTTTAAAAACGTAATATTTGGCGTTCGACACGTTATTGTTTTTAGTAGCATACGATATTTTCACACTTGACAAAATTACGCTTTTGTCCTCTCAATAAAAATCCGAGTTTGCCCCAGTTTCCCCCCCGACCTAATTATATCGCCGAATTTCAAGGTTTGGTCGAGCGCACCTGTTGTTGATACGATGACAGTGTTTAAAAAAATTTTATTTATTTTTTAGTCAGCTGTTACAACGGTTTAAAAATTTTTACATTTCAAGTTCTTCGTCACTATAGTATCTAGTTTTTGCAGTGAGAATAGTCTGTAATAATACACGTGTTGCTCGACGTATTACACTGTCGTTGGCCAATTTTTAAAGATCAGTTTTTCTTTTTCTACTTATTAATGTTTAAACCCGTTGTTGAAAAATAAAAAACTCAACGCAGGTATTCTGAATCATTTTCTAACGCATTAAAATCAGTCGAAAATCGTTTCAGTTGAACTGAGCATCCGTCCCTGCTGAGGTCGTAGCTGGCACAGAAACGCGGTGGCGGGAATCGACGCGGCAACTCTTTCGGATATTATCCCCGTTTTAAACGTAATTTCGACACGATACGTGGTGACAAAAATGACGAGCGTAAAAAATAGTTTTCGCACAAAAACAGAGGAATCGTTTTTGGCCGAAAACGGACACGGAGCGGTTGGTTTTACTGTGGAAAACTCATTACGAGCGAGAAAAGAACGTGGCGCGGCCGGTCTCGACGGGGCTGACAAATGTGTGACAAATGAATTTTTACGAACCCTGTGCCGCAGCGGGCGCACAGAAAACCGTGTACGACACGTTCGTAATAGTCGCGAAATTAAAGGGTGTCGACACCAGTACAAGTGTCCAAACGGCCAGCGGTCCGACGTGGACGACGTGTTTTCTGTCCGCCGCGAAACGGACGACCCCGGGGGGCGAATGAAAAATGACGATCCGGACGGATTTTTAACGGCGGAATTTTTTTAGATTCGAAACGTTTTTATAAGTTCTCGTAAGTTCTAGTGGAAAAACTGCTCCGATTTCAACGCACGACACCTCGAAAGACAGATCCGAGATGGTGGAAACGCTTTTTGAAATTTCGATTTTTTTTGGTTTTGGAGTTATATATGAGCAAAAAACGGTCGAATTTCCGACCTCAAAATTTGTATACGTCGTTGGGGAGAATTTAACGAGTTTACTGCTGAAATTTCAATCGATCGTTTTTTTTTTTAAGGTAGTTATGGACTTTTGAAATTTGTTAGTTTACGGCGGTTATTGTTCCATAAGACCTCTCCGGTTTTTACGTTCGAGTCTCGAAACTCTAATACGATCCAAACAAGACGGTTTTACACGTGTGGTTAAAAAATTTAGAAAATCGGTAAACGCGATTTTACAGCCGATTTCACGTTGTTGTTTTGTCGTTGAACTCGTCATTCCGGACGGCCGTGTATTTCTTTTGGGGGGAACAAACAGTTACGGGAAACGTACTACTACACATCGATTTTTTTGATCATCCAAAATCGGGCCAAGCTGAAACTTTTACACGACACCAAAACAGGAAAGATGCAGATTTGATAAATGTTTTTATTGTTAAATTTGTTATTACCAAGACGTACCTATACTAGACAACTGAGCTCGCTCAGAATCGTATTTTATAAATCGTTGCTTTCGGATATAAACTAATGCGTTTAAACCACAACTTCTAAGCTAGTGACCCGCCCAAAACGTAGTCGCTACCCCGTCAAACTACCAAAGCGACCTAGACCGATTTCGGCTTTTTTTCTTTTTTACTATTACAACGTCGAAATTAACGGACTGTCGTGTTTTGCCGCGGACAAAATACGTGTTATTCGGTACGTAATTTTTTTTTTGTCGTTTACGTTTTTTTACTATACAACGACGTCGACGACCGAAACAACGATAAAAAAATATCAGATGTTTTTTTTTTGCGAAATAACACTGCAGTAGGTAGGTTTACTAAGTATATATATATAATGGTTTTTAGAACCGTAATGCGGTTTTTATGGGTGGGTACCTGTCTGAAAACAGTTTAGAAAGTTTGAAAATCCTATAATAACATATGTTGTCGTGGCCAGGAAAGTATATTATACATCGTAACACAAAATATAATAGCCACTCTGTGTTGGTAGTACGTACATACATAGGATTTATTGTTTTCTATTGCTTATTCATTCGTGCGAAATATTGCGGTGGGTAAAGCTGCGATACAACGACAGAATCCTAAACTAAAAATATTATGGTCAGAAGATATTTTATAAAAACAATGTCAAATTAAAAAAAAAAAAACGTTATACTATGATTAGCACTATTCAAACATTGCAAGAAGAAAACGAATTCTACTTTAAGACATTTTTGCAGTTGTTGCCCCTTTAAGATACACAAACCGAACAAAATACAAATATTATAATTAACAAAACATTAATATATTGGCAAGCCAATTTAAAATATCAGAAATGAGTACACGTTTTTCGATGTATTTTTGAATTTAAGAACGTTTACAAAATTTACTTTTACCGCTTCAACAACATGATATAAGGGAATTCAATATTACAATTTAAAAGAACGTGTTTATAAGTAGTTAAAACTTTTAAAAACAAATAGGAATAAGTCTAAAAGTTTGTTTTTAGTAAAAACTGATTAATCTGAAAATGTGTCTGAATAAATGTCATTACTATGAATACTTGTACACTCTGGACATTTAAATGACAAAAGAAAAAAAAAATATTAATCATATTAACCATGTGTAATGTAAGTTTTAATACATTTTTTTTGTTCTCAAATTGAAAATGTCGTAATTGAATTATTACAATTTATCACACCGATGTTTCGAAAACATGGTATTTAAATTAAATCTATCATTGCAATCAACTGTGCGTGAGCTTCATAACAATATAAACATGAAAATTTGTAATAAGATAATATTATTCGCCTGCTAGTGCATCAAACGTATACAGTCTGTAATCGTACCATAACTTATTCAGCCTTAATAATACGAATTTACAATTTCAGTAAAGTTGTCCACCAAAAACCTGTGTCACAGAACGACCTATCAAGTGATCCACAAACATTACAACGATGTGTGCACAGAAAGAACGAAAATTCCGTTAACACTTCACCGGGATGTTTCGGATCGTATTTTACAGTTTAATATTGTATTCACCACGACCTCCTTCAATACACGAAACAATATTTGAGTGAAATATTTTTTAAATTCAAAAGACAAAAATTAATTACTAGTAAGAATATACGGAATTGCAGTACCAAATTTTCGATGATGATTCGTATAAATATAGTAAGTAGGTACGTTACACTTTTTTCAGTGTTCTTAGAATTAAGTTGGTATATTTTTTTGTCTTTACAAAATATTGTTAATTTTTCCTTAATTTAATTCACTTAATTTTCATCAAATTCATTTGGTTTATCGTGACCGATAGTGACGGTTATATTATGTTTACGATAAATTCGATCCATTTTAAACGAATGACTACGAATATGGTAATATTGTAATAATATAGCTAATTAAACACATTTATTTTATGACAGCTGTTGTTCTCGAATTCTTGTAGTATAAAGAAAAGAGCGGTTAGGTACCTGTACTGGCCAAGATGATCATGTTGGGTCTTAATTATATTACTATTACTATTAATTTACATTCGAAGAACGACAGTATCATTCTACATTTTTAAAATTATTTTAATTTCAACTGTAAAATTGTTACAATTATGTTTTGCGTGTTACATAAAAAAAAAAAAAATATCTCTGAAAATTGAATTTGCTTTTTCATTTAAACATTATTAAAATTTAAAAAAATATTGAGTAACGCGAAGTATGAATTGCGTAGAAAATTTAGAATTTTTATTTTGTTTTTTGCATTCTTAAAATTTATAACACTACTTTAATGTTAGAACTTCAAGATACCTGTTAGGGATATCGGAAGCCTCTAATAATTCATTTAACCTGTCTACCATTTTTTTTTTTATTGAAAAATTCAAACAAAACTCCAGTGAAATATACTATTCAATACTTATGAATGATCCTGTTATTTACGTAACATTCATACGGCGTGTATTGTGCCCTACAGTGGTGTGTACGTTGAAAATAATTAGTAATAAAATATAGTATACCGGTTTCGATCATATTTTTGTATCGAAAAAATAAGGACAAAGCTTGTTTTTGAAAACAATAAAGAACCGCATACTATCTCATCGTTTCTTGTATATCCACTCAAATACATTACCGTTTATCTTTTAGATTAAATTCACGGAAAACTATCCCAAAAGCCTCTTTCAGCCAAGACCACCACGCTCCGATTCTCGAAACGAAAATACATTTACGAGAGCATAAATTGAAAAGGTATAAGAGTGCCTTAACAATAACATCGCACGATGTGTCAACAGTAAACTTATGCAAATATAGCATTATAAATTGAATAATTAGTTTTCTGCGTTTCTGTACATTATGCGCACGGTTATTAAAACAATATCGTACATTCATACACAAAAAAACATAATATTTTGTGTACTGTACTATGTAGCGTGTGATAAAACAATATGACGTTTTATAATTATTTCGAAAAAATTCTATAATTTATCTCATCTTATCGATTAAGTGACCCTAGGTGATCGGTTAAAAAAATCCTTTTTCCTTTTTTCCCTTACCCATAATATTATGGAATGATAATAATTTGAAAATTTTAATAATTCCAAATCCTATCAAAACGTAAAATTATCAAAGTTATTATTTATAAAAAATTCCTGGGTGTCGTTACGGTAAATTCTTATTGAGTATAGGAAAATTATGGAAAAAAATGCATTCGAAAACTTTTCACTAAGAATCTAATTCGTCACCAATAGTTTAAAGTATTTATGAATTGATATTGTTCGTTTATATTATATCTTTGAACTTGTATATACATTTCGAACAAATTTATTCAATTCTAGTAAGTCATACAAATCTGTACGAAAATTTCCATAGTTGCTTTAAATGTTTACCATTACTGTTCAAAATTTTCAACCAAGAAACTATCCGTACATGACCCACGACGATGATTACAGGTCGTAAACTACGACAATCACATTGTAACAACATAATATAGGAAACTGACCTATTTTAAAATCGTTGGCATTTCAACAAAAGGCTCTTTAAAAAAACTGTCACCGTTCAAGCGCTCGTTTGTCCTTGTCGAGAAAATATTAAAAGAGAAATAAAACGTATCGTTGTACAAGTATCACGAAATTATTTTGTAAACAAACGCTTGTTATATACATGATTCTGTGTGAGGAATGTATTTTGATTTAACACAATTTGTTTTTTTTCTGGAATCAACGATCGGGTAGAATAAATACTCATATCCCGACGTTGTCGTAAGTGTCTCTAATAATATTGTCCATGAGTTTTTTTTTTTTTTTTAAATTTTTTTCCATTATTGAAGTCACAAACGAAAACGGAACAAAATTTAAAATAGTCCTCGAAACTACTTGAAATTTTCATATCAAATCGGGTTGGTTACAATTTTTTTTTTTTGAAAAATAAACGATAGATATTAAACAAATGAACAAAAGTAGTAACTGTTTTACTTAAGACAAATACTTTGTTATGATATTCTAAATTGCTCTTTAGGTTTGAAATAAAGTACAGGTGATATTTATTTTATTAATCGTTTACGTAAATAAATTTTGTAATGAAATTATTATAAATCCTCACATACAATTATACGTACCTACACGTGTATTTGCATAATTTTACGTTTATTTTGATTTTCGACTCGGTAGAGAATGTTTAGCTCTGGTAGTTTAGTTTTATTTGTTTTGATCTTAAGAATCGTAACAAAAGATAACTGTGAATAATTCACAGACATTACGTAAACTATAAAATATACCAAAAATATTTAGATAGCTATAATGAAATTCATTAAACAATGGCAAATTTGTAAAATATGTGCACCTCTTTACCTTAATTCGTTGTATAAATGTTTGCAATAACACCTTGATACCGAGTGTTTAATATGTTGTACATATTAAATATCTCCTACGTTTTATATTGGATTTTGTGTGTCGTAATCATAATTATTTTAATAGTTTGCAGCTGGTATGCCCGATAAGATTTTTGTACTCCACATGAAAGTTATAATGTTACATTTCGGGCGAATGAAAAAGAGTTTTTAACTGTATCAATTTTCATCTTAACTCTTTTTTTAAAAAAATTTTCTATCGATGCATAAAATACGTCTAAAAACCGACTTTTTCCTAAAATTTTTTTTTATTTTTTGGATGTGACTTTTTAAAAGTATTGACAATTTTTGAAAAATCCTGTCGTATAACGCTCCAATACAAACGTTACTCCCAAGTACCGTCTCGGATCCATTATCTTTCTTTTAAGGTATATATCGTGCGTTAAAATTGGTGTGGGTTCTCTATAAGAACTTTTGATCTCAGAAAAAAAACCATCATTGTAAAACCAATATCACTGACGTTCGGAATCTAAAGAAACATCACCAATACGTTCACACGTTCTTCGCTAACGTTCAGAATCTAAAATGTATATAAATGTGTAAAATTTGTAAACGATTTGCTCATTCCCAAAATCGATCTCCGCGTTTACTTGCATTTACGGTCATCGGTGTACAGACTAAGGTCCGATGCGGTTACTTCGAACGCTTTTCCATTTTCCGGGTTCAAAAGCATATCGGTTGACATAGGACGGTGGTGCGGTCGCATCGTGTCCGTTCAAAGCGAATACGGGTTCGCTTACGTGTTGTGTAGCGCTACGGTTTTATTTTACCGGAGGAAAACGTGGACCTCGTCTTTGTAGTTTCGACACAAACGCGAGAGGTTGTCGGCGCAAGAGATTTCCAAAAAAAAATTATACGATCTAAGATTCCAAACGCACACTATTGTTTAAAACTGTGTACAATCGATTTCAATAGACGAGTAGACTATACCCTGAAGACGCGAGTACCTTAAGTTTATAATGTTATGAAACATCAAAAAACCGAAAATGCCGTTTAACCGCTATTCGCGTATTATAAAACCGATGTACACGATGGATAGAACACGATTCCGCCTGCTCGTTCATTGTTCGACACTACCTTTTTTTTCGACCCAACTCCGTATTGTATTCGAATGCGACGTTGCCATGTCAGGAATACGATTTATGCATAAATGTAACCGAGCAGATACGCCACAGAATAGAATGAGTCGTTTTGCTCCGCTAAAAAATAATAGCCTAAAACCTAACTTCACTATGAGATAACTATTTGATTGTATTGGTTTTACAATGATTTTTTTTTTCCTGTGATCAAAAGTTCTTATAGAAATCCTGCACCAATTTTAACGCATGATATACCTTAAAAGAAAGATAATGGATCCGAGATGGTACTTTATTTGAAGCGTTTTTTGAAATTTTTGAAGTTCTGAGGAAAACAAAAAAACGGGCCAATTTTTCGAATCGATCGACTTGAAATTCATATACGCCATTTAGAAGTGTTTCGCTGAAATGTCAGTCAATTTTGATCGCTTTTGAGGTAACTTTGAAACTGTCGTTATTTTGGGCAGCCGTGTATTTCTTATGGAAGGTCCAAATAATTACGGGTCACGTGTTTTTTACACGTCGATTTTTTTATTTTTATTTTTGTGATCACTTTTTCTAGTAGAAAGAATACTCCGATTTTAATGTATGATACCCTTAAAAGATAGATAATTGATCCGAAATGGTACTTTATTTGAGACGTTTTTTAAAATTTTGATTATTTTTTAAGTTCTGAGGAAAAAACGAAAACAGTCAAATTCCCAAAAGTGCTCCGTTTGACATAAAATTTATATGCATTATTTTGTAACTCGTCATTTAACGAGTTTACTGCTTGGTTTTCAAACGATTTTGATCATTTTTAAGGGAGTAATGGAACTCTGAAGTTCTTGAATTATTGAATTTTACGCAGTTATTGTTCCATAAAACCTCTAGTTTTTACGTTTAAGTCTCGAAACTTCAATACAATCTAAACAAGATAGTTTTACATATGTGGTTGAAAAATTTAGAAAATTGGTTAACTCAATTTTGGTTTTTAGCCGACTATAAGTTGTTATTTTGTCGTAAAACTCGTCATTCCGGGCGGCCGTGTATTTCTTATGGGGGGAACCAATAATTACGGGAAACGTGTTTTTTCCACACCGATTTAAAACTTTTTGATCTTAGCATCCAAAATAAAGATCGGACAAAGCTGAAACATTTACACAATACCAAAATAGAAAATAATATTACGTTTTCATTTATAGTGGAAAAAGACTTGTTATCGCGTGGTCTCGGTTAATATGCAGCATATTACACGAACCGTTTCATTTAAATTACAACAAAAAAAATTATATACTCATTCGGTTATTAATACTTATCGTGTTTGAACTTATGAAAAGAGTTTTAATACTAAGTTATATATATATATATACAATACACTTCCTTTGATATCTGCCTTTGTGATCATTTCGTATGCACGTCATAAACATCGCATAGCGTATAATATTATTTTTTATTCATACAAGAAAAAAAGAAAGAAAATCAACTTAAACCTTTTGCAATTTTTTAGAGTTATTCTGAAGTACGATGTACATAACATAGTGGTAGGTAATAATAAAAACAACAAAAAACATAATATTTTGTCTACGTACTCATAAAAAAGAACACTCCAATAGAGAGCATATTTTCTTTGAAAACCCCTGTATGCATAATATTAAATAAATTAACGTATTTTGCGTTCAACTCGTTTTCACGAAATGAAAAATTTGTATTTGAAGGTTCTTACCGGTTTTTGAAAATTTCTTCAATATTTTATTGGATCCACGTCAAATAGTTAAAGTTTGATTAATCACAGTGCTGTTTTCACAAATTGCGTTTGTCCGGCTTTCGCAAATAACGTTAATTTTACTGTTTGTTTGAACTTATCTGAGAACCAGGGCCGTATTTTCGCCTAGGCCAACATGGCAGAGCCCTATCTTTCAATAGATACACAAATTTTTTAATAAATGAAATAACAAATTTTTACAATATAAATACCGTACCTTAGAGGGATCATACTTAAGTGACTGCTTAGAAGCCCTGAGCCCTGCTTAGTAGAGCACAGTATCGCCTCGCAGTCGGTGCAATACTCATGGTTACATATGTTATAGGCCGGTTGAGAGAGAGAGAGGTTTTGGGACGTTTCCACCCCGGACCAAGAATTTTCACGGAGGCCGCCCGGTGTTCGGATCAAAAAACTGAAAAAAAAGGGTTTTATCGAATTCTGAAAATCCGGGCCTTCGTCTTTAAAACTACTAACGCACGACGAACATTGGTATTGTTTGGGTTTTAAAAAAAAAAACGTCGGTTTTATCAAGTATGTCGTACGCGCACTGGGTGTTTCAAATAACACGAAAATAGCTGCTAGGTAGTATATGTATATATTTGTAATACTGCGGTATAATCCGTTTAAACCTCAAAAATTGTTTTCGGAAGGAGGGCTCGTGCGATATTATTATTCAATAACCGATCTTCTCTCCGCGGTCACACTCGGTAAGTCGAGTTCGAATATATATCGTCATGGCGCGTTCGAGTGCCGTTCGGATGATAATAATATAAACGACAAGTATCGTGTTTTGTCAAACGCGAACCGTCAGCAAAACGAGAAACCATTAACGGCATTAGCGTGCTTTGAATGCGAAAAAAAAAAATAATAAAATAAAATTAAGGGTCGCTATATACACTGCCGGGGTGGCGGCGTTATTGTATAGTGTGTAACAATTGTATTATTATTATTATTATTTATTGTTTATTTTTTTCTCGCTGTTTTGTTTGTCCGCGAAAGGGTCCGTATAATGTCCCACGAAATAACAAAAATAACAATAATAAGATACGTTCGAGGGTGGTTGCGCCGTACACACGTCAGTAATTTTTCGCAGCCCAGAACCGTATGTGTATTTCCACCCGATTCGGGGTGGACGTGGGCGCAGGGCGAAATAACAATTATCGAAATCGTCGTCACAACGTCGATTGTTCAACGCGTTCGAATTATTCAACGTTTTTTTTTCCCCGTCAACCCCTCGCCGCTTTCGACGCGCAAACAAAACGTACGTCGTCTCAACAATTAGATTACCGATCGCGCACACTTGTCTCGGATCGCGCGAAACGTCGTAATTGTTTAACCGCCATTTAGGTTTTTTCGACACGCTGTAAAAAACGTTTCAAACAAAACACAAATCCCCGGGCGAAAACCGATATTAAATAATAATAAATTTATGTCGTGCTACTGTCCGATGATCACTAGTCATAACTATATCGTCCTTCAACAATACTCGTAGCTAATAGAAACGCACGCTGTTCGAGTTCTACAAACTTTTCTCCGCTGTTATTCGTACTAGTCCGTGGACTAAGAATTTTCTTAGTAATAATCTACGTGTTGAGTCTTGACCACCCTAATTCGGACTCTATAACACATTTTTGACTTTTAAAACAAAGAAACCGTAACTTCACGTGTGTTTTGTTCGCTTCGTGTAATAACATATGCGCGCCGTCGATTTGTTTTATTCGTCTCGAAATCGATGAAAGAATTATTACTATTATTAAGTCCGTAACAATATTTCGATTCAATGCGATGTCGTCTTTCTGTGTGTGTGTTTTTTTAATAGGAAAATTGTGACTACATTTTAAACTTAGCAAAGAGGTACCGCACATCCTGATTTGTTTATTCATCGTACGGCGGGCGTGACGATTCAATTTTGATCATTCGCTTTAGAACAAATGCGTATGTTTCAACAAAAACAACTAAATTATGAATTAGTTATTTTCCGAAAACTCGCAGTCAAGTTCAGTGCCTAAACACATCGTTCAGTTCGGTCACGGTACGAGTCGTTTCGAGTTGAGAAGTGTATAAACGACAGAACGTTATTTTTGCCGTCGATCCATAAAAAAATGTTATAAATTATTTTGATCTTCGTTACGTTTTCAATCCCATCGGGTGCGTTACCTTTATACAATTTAAGAATCGTATATCTTCACGCGCTTAACTTGTAAAAGAAACACTCCTCGTACAACGCGATATTACGCGCTCTCGGAAATAGCTGGGGCGGATACTTTTTTTTTTGCCGAACGCAAAATCGTTTTTCTCCTCTCATTTTTATCGTGATACACCTGCTCATTAAACATTTACTACTCTCCCCCGGCTTATATATTATTTACGAACAATTTTATAGCTCCCGACGAATAGTGCGTACGTATATAATACGAGTAATGGACATGAACTTTTCAAAGTAAGAAATTTTTTTTCAGCCCGTTTGGGGGGCAATAAAAATATCGAAACGCGTGTAAATATAACCTGTATATATATATATGTAATAGTTTATTGACTCGAGATAATTTTTGCGCGCGGAAAGTTCCGTGTTGTCTTACCGATTACGTTTTACCGAATACTTACATATTTATGTGTTCACTTAGAAATAAAAAGGAAAAACAAAATTTAAAAATTGGTTTTTATCGTTTTTCTACTAGGTACGTGACCAATTAATGTTTTTTTTTTTTTAATGTTGTAATTATTTCCCGCGACGTGAACATTTTAAAACTCTCAGACGCGCGCGTTAAACGTTTTACTCTTAAATGTTTAAAAAAGCTCCTGCATAGGCGACTACAATTTTTTCTCCTCGAGACCATAAAATATCGTTAAAACGTTTTTAAGAACTCTAAAACGTCGATAAAACGAACATCAATACACAACATCTCACGGACGCGTTAATGGCAAATAAAATATCACCAACGCTAATAACTCTTGATAATTTTTGTTATTTGTACAGTAGCCTGTTGATGATTTCATTGTGTGAACACTGACAAACGATATAAATCAAACTGTTTTTAGTAAAAAGTAATGTCCGCTGTTGTGTAAAAATGTAAAAAATGATTTCCTGTTAATATTTTTTTAGAAAAACCGTGCACGATAAAGTTTTCTAGGAAATTATTTAGGTACTATTATAGGTGTAATAAAATACTTGAAGTTCTAGATTAATATTATTAAACCAGCACTTAGATTCGTATTGCTTATCATAAGTACACAAAGGTTTTAATATAGAAAATGTCCAGAATTTATTCAATAGTCAGTAAAAATATGTACAATTCTGAACGAACAAATTATAATTTTAACGAAAAAAAATTTAGGCGCTCGATGTAATGTGGATTTTTTTTTTTACGATAGAAAAAAGTAATCGCATTTTTTAAATATTCCTGTTTATCAAACATACAATATATAGGTAACAAATGTTAAATTAATTTAAATCAATGTTGTTTGTTTTAAACACACGCAACAGTGATAATAATAAAAAAGTTTGGTGTATGTAAAAATCTTAAGTATGATTTGCTAACAGATCGTGTTTCTAAAAAACTTAGTCGGGTACGAACAGTGGCGCAACCAGGGGGGGTGTTTTGGGTGTCTGGACACCCCCCTTGGACCGTATTTTTTATTTAATAACTATTGAAAAGTGATCTATTTATATTTTTAATGAGACAGACACCCCCCTCAAAATAATCCTAGTTGCGCTACTGGGTACGAACCATGATAAGTTTGTTTTTTACCGATGAACGATTCGCAACACAATATTGTTGTAACATATTATTATAAACACGACGGGTTTGGCGTTTTTGTTTTTAAATTACAAAGAAGATTATAGCAAAATCGAAAAAATAAAAAAAACGAATATTATTACTATAAAAATCGTTATCACTTATGCATAGAGGCATACCTAAGTTATGAACTTGCGACGAGTGTTATTATTATTAACTTTTAATCGAAAATTCGTCCCTTGTTTACTTTTAATTAAACACACCTAATAAATATTTTGGCGGTTAAGGTTTGTTTGCGTTAACGGCGGTCGACCAAATGTATTCGGTAAATTTAAAAAGTCGTTTTTTAACCGACGCTGAACATATAGATAACTAACGACCTGGATACGTAAACAAGACGATTTTCCACTGCAAATTTGTACAAAAACAACGGTGTAGATATTAATCTGGATAAAACAACAATTTCCTTCGACATAGTTATTTTGACGATACTTCAAATTAATATAGAAAACGTTCGATAATTTTTTGGCGAACGAAAAAGTTAAAATAATATACTTACTGTACGTCATGTCCTGGTCTGTAACAGGTTAAATTATGAATTTCGATTATGAATTTACACCGTTTCATAACTTAGCTTTTTTTGTATTCTCATGATAACTATGAAAAAAAAAAATGCAGTCATCCAAATGCAGTGAAAATACAGCCATATTTTGTTGATGTGCATTCTCGAATAAATGTATGATATTTATAAGTTTTTACAAGAATTCGATTTTAAACAGCTGATAGTACTGGCTAATAACATATTGAATGTACAATTTCGGCTTTTGTTTCACATTGACATTTTAGAAATAACATCGGGTAACTATCTGAAAAGGAGACGTATTGTTATTTTTAAAACCTGCTACGTTATTAAAACCACGCGATTTTAGAGCATCTCGCCGTCACGCCGAGAGTCTTCTATAGTGTTTCGTTGTAATTTATCATTACGAATCGACGTCTGCACGTATGCCCATAGCGATCTGTTGTACCTGTTTTCACAGCTCCAAAACGTGTATTTTCAAGACTAAAATCGTGTTTCGCTTACAATTTTTCCAATGCCAAATCGCATCGTTCTACATCCGTTTTGCTCCCACTGCACCCCATACGAATTCGGGGTACGGGAAATTAAAAAAAATAAAACGCGACCACCGTCGGACATCAAAATCCGTCATATTTGTACGTTGCCGAAGTCTTAAACGATAGAATTTTTTGACATTTTTTTTGAAGTGAAAACTTCTTTAGGCGCGTTGAGCGTTTTGGTAGAGGGTAAAATCCTCGGTTCGCGTCACCGACATGCTAATGATAATAGTATATCTATAGCTATGGAGAGCCAGACTAGCGCACGCGTAG